>JBBEEQ010000021.1:2410058-3010058 GCA_037950945.1 Hypolimnas misippus
ACCGACGCTGGCTGGTATCTCTGCCAAGTGATAATGTCAATTAGTAACAAGATTACTGCTGAGGTTGAATTGCAAGTACGAAGACCACCCATCATATCTGACAACTCTACAAGATCCATTGTGGCGAGTGAGGGAGAAAGTAAGTAGGCTTTAATATATCACACTAGCTGGTGCTCGCGACTTCGTCTGAACAGGTTTAGTCGAATAGCCTGTTTTCTCCAAAGTCCTATATGTCTGTACCAAAATTCTTAAAATTACTTCAGTTTAGTGGTGAAGGTGTAACAGACTGACAATGTCACTTTAAGACACCATTGATCAGAATGAAGATTTCCATTATGTATATATATAAAATTACTTGTCCTGACTGATTCATCAACGCAGAGCCTAAACCGCTGGGGCTACAAACTGGAAATTTCGGCTGTAGGTGCCTTTTATTGTATAAGCATCCACTAAGAAAGGGTTTTTCGATTTTCCACCCCTAAGAGGGTTAAAAACATTTGTATGGAAAATCTTATTCTGCGGTCATATTAACTTAAAATTTAATACACATACTTTTGGATGTTAGTAATGAAATGTGAACCATAAAACGGACGAATATCATCCCCTATTAAACAGCAAGGGGGTGATGAAGTTTCTATGGAATTTTTATTTTTTTTTTTACAAATATCCTTAAACTTAGCCCTAAATATTCCTTAGGGTGAATAAATAAATATCTAAAGCCCCGAATTCAAAAATCATCCCTTATAGTTGTGCTAGAGGTATTAAAGTATACGCGGGCAACGCCGCGAGGAACTGCTAGTACATGCTATACGTGTTAGTCCAACAGTTCTTGTCGTGTACCGCAGAATAGCTCGCTGATGGCAGATTTTTTTCCTACTCACTTGACACTTATCGTTATATTTTGGACAATTAACATTGTTAAAAAAAAAAAAATGTTATTCCACTGAATGCGTTTGGATTCATGATGAAAACCGTACAGTCTCCTAATTGTTCATTATGCAATAAAAGAGAAGATGTTTTCCACGCATTGGTGGAATGTGCTCGGATTGGAGCTGAACGTGATACATTAGAAGTACAATTTGGCATTAATTTTCATCATGTCGGGTTGTGTAATATGATTTTGTCTAACCCCACATCTCAATTGGCTTTTCGTGTGTACCGGATGATCAGCAAATTAATAACGTCAAGAAGACAGTAAATTTGTAAATAGAACGATGGGGCTGACATAGTCGCTCAGCGACTAAAGCTCTTCTCCCAAATAAAGATAAAAAAAAAAATGTTAAATTTCATTATTGATAAAACACAAGCTAGCTAAAAATTATATTATCCACACATAGGCTATAATTTATAAAAATATATTAAGATGTTTCAGCTATTGTTAAGTTGTTGAAATGATCTGACCACCCTGTACATGTCTAATTTTGACAGACAAGTTGGCGCAATGGTCACTGCTACTGACTAAAGCGCCAACAGTCGCGGGTTCGATCCCCGCTCACGGCAAACGTGTGTATTGGCCATACAGATGTTTGTCCTGGTCTGGGTGTTTGTGTTAGTGTTGTGAGTGTTTCCGGACCCCCAACACAAGGTCATGAGATCTTAATGGGGGCCGTTGAGTGTGATGCGTTATTTATAATTGACTTGAAATTTACTATTCTATGAACGATATCAAAAAAACATAGTTACATAACCTTGACCTGATGCTGCACACCATCTGGGATCTGCAGGATACACAAATCCTCACCAACTTTCAGCAGAAGTGTCATATCTCGCTGAAATTGTCTCAACGATTTTATTTTTTTTAGTTTTCAATTGTTATCTATATCTATATTCTATACTAATAATTAAAATTGAAGTGTGAAGTGAATTGAAGTATATATGGTACTCACATTGAATACACAATTTTTTGTTAGTCTGTTTGTTTATTCTGGCTAATTACTGAAAGTGCTCGACCGATTTTGACGGGACTTTCACTCACAGATAGCTAATAAGAGTAACTTAGGCCACTTTGAGTTAAAGAAAAATATTTATTTTAAAACCAATATCCAATTCTAGTAGGGAAGGTAAATATTATATAAATATAATTTTTCCTCTAATTAACGGGGGTTAAATCGCAGGTCACAGCTAGTTATATAAATATAAATAAACTCTTCCAGGTGCCCAAATGGAATGCTACGCCGGTGGTTTTCCCCTACCAAAGATATCGTGGCGTCGTGAGAACAACGCCATTTTACCCACCGGTGGCTCCATCTATCGGTAATTATTAGACTTAAAAATTTTTCTTCGAAATTTGAAGTACATAAAAATTTATTTGAGATACATTCCTTATTTATTTTAATACGTAAAAAATTCTTAAGATAATAACAACTCCTTTACAGGTAGAGATTTTTCTTTTTATACAGAAGGTTCTCAATTCATTGGCAATTTTTTTAAATGTATGTTCACTGATTACTCAAAGCTAAACTGATTTGATATATTCATTTTTTGGTTAAAAGGTCCCATAGAATTTTCATCAAAATCGATTTAGTAGTTTTGTTTTCAAATAACTGGATGTAATTTGTTTTTAAAGTTTGTTCCCAATTTTTTTTATTCTTTTTAATGTCAAATAAAATGAACGTAATATTGTTAAAATTTTTTTTTTTTTTTCCAGTGGCAACATTCTCAAAATCGCCGCAGTACATAAAGAAGACCGCGGTACATACTACTGTGTCGCTGAAAATGGTGTCGGCAAGGGTGCAAGGAGAAATATTAATTTAGAAGTTGAATTTGCTCCCGTTGTGACCGTACCTAGACCGAGATTGGGACAGGTAAACATACAAACGAGATAGTGTTGCTAGATGGCCGGGGAATTCGGGTTTGTCCCGGAATTTCCCGTCTTGTCCCGTATTCAGGAATTATATTGTCCTGGATTCCGAACACTTACTAGTTTTTACACTAATTTTCAACAATACCAAGTGAGCCGAGATGGCATCGACCTAAACCGATGATCGCGGGTTCAAACCCCGGTTAATATGCTGAGTTTCCAATTGATAAATTTGTGTTGAAATTCATCTCGAGCTAAGCGGTAAAAGAAAATATGAGGAAACCTACATTTTGCCGGTAGAAATTCTGACACATGTATATCCGCCAACCCGCAGTGGAGCAGTGTGGTGGATTAAGCTTTAAACCCTCTCCCTTAATAGGAGTGGAGGCCTTTGCCCAGCAGTGGGACATTTACAGGCTGTTACTTTACTTACTTTTACTTTTCTTGAGGTATTTCCGTACTGTTATATTATACAGGCTGATTCGTTCATAATAATATATGTATTTTTTTATAAAAAACGTTTTCCATCATATCTTAGCCAATTTTAAAATTCCTTTTTTTTGTTTGTACAGTAGTTTGATTTTAAAATCGAAATAACTAGAAAAAGTATGTCATTCAAGTGAACGAAATTACGCAAGTCCGTACCCTTTTTAATAGACTCCATAAATTATTTTTTTCTGTTGTTTACAGGCTCTCCAATACGATATGGATCTTGAGTGCCACGTGGAAGCTTACCCACCACCAGCTATCACTTGGCTGAAGAACGAGGTCCAGTTATCAAATAACCAGCATTACAGGTAAGTATGGACGATGATAAGCAATACTATGTCAAGTCATACGGACTTCATTTTGAGAAAATTGCGTCTAAATAAGTTAGGACAATTTATAAATAAATTTGTTTGTTGAAGTATATATCCATATTTTATTTTCCATTTTATTTTAGGATTTCCAACAAAAGATACAAAATATATATATATATGTGTATATAAAAACAATGTTATTTAGAACAATATGTGTGGTCCTTCAATTACAGGAGACCATAGCTAGCTTATATAAATTATTAACATTATAAGATGTGACGAATTTATTACATACACTAGCTTCCGCCCGCGACTTCGTCCGCGTGGAATAGTCACTTTGGGCTAATAATAATTATTTTAGAACTAATTTGGTTAGCATAAAAAAGGTTATAGTGAGCTAACCTTAAAAGATAGACATGTGCTGTCGCGGACTTTTTTTTAGAACTTTTAAAAGGGAACAATTTTGTTAACCATGATTTTTGCGAAACTTTAACCGTTTACGCAGCGTAAACTCTTTCAATAGGAAAATGTCCCCCGATTTAGAAACATTCTTCATTGGTGCTCGCTCCTTTTGGTCTTATCGTGATAATATAGGCTATAGCCTTCCTCGATAAATGGGCTATCTAACACTGAAAGAATTTTTCAAATCGGACCAATAGTTCCTGAGATTAGCGCGTCCAAGCAAACAATCAAACAAACAAACAAACTGTTCAGCTTTATAATATTAGTATAGATTAAAAACAAAATGGAAATTATAAAAAAAAAATTAAAATAAAAGATAAAAAAAAAGAAAATAAAAAGTTTTTTTTTAAATATGCAAAAGCATATTACAAAATATACTTCGATTTTCTAAACATACTTCTTTAATAATGTTAAATACGTGACGCATTATCAGTATACATCAATATCTCCGAGGTTTGACTCCGTGGGTTGACACATTATTGCTTAACAGCATCCGAATGACCTTAACACTATTATTTAAGCATTTATGGTGACCGCTTCGCTCCTATGAGTCGTAGCGTGATATAATATAGTCTATAACAATTAACGGCCAACACAAAAAAAAATTCAAAATGGATCAGCAATTTCAGAGATTTATCCCTAAATACCAACTTACAAAGATACAGACAAATTTTACCTCTTCATAATATTAGTATAGATGTACATCGCTGTGGACCCTCGATAATCCGGCTTCTGTACAAAAAACTACTCAAAAAATGTTAATTCAGTCTGTGACTTTTTCTTATTATGTATGTTCAGTGATTATTAGAAAACGGCTAGACCAATTTGGCTATATCATCTTTTATTTGAAAGGGTATTCAGAATTTTCATCAAAATCGTTTCAGCCGTTTGGTTTTAATAACGAAATATCTGGAATTATTATTTCATTGTTTTCAGAATCTCTCACTTCGCTACAGCCGATGAGTTCACAGACACAACTCTCCGAGTTATAACCATTGAGAAGCGACAATATGGGCTATTTACTTGTAAGGCTCAGAACAAACTGGGCACCGACCAGGGCACTGTGGAGTTGTTTGGTATGATCATTATTTTATTATACAGGGTGTTAACTGGGCATGTGTGTGACATATTACCAGCGTTAGCAGAAATAATATTTAAAAGTAAAACACTTAATTAATTAGATTTTTTAATAAAAAAAATACGGTTTTTTATTGGATCTTGTAGGTTCGTATGGTATAGACGTCGTTTATGGAATATAATAAAAAAAATTGTGTTTTTTGTTTTTGTCCAACATATGTATGCCCAGTTGACACTCTGTATAGGGTGTTTGACTTTTAATTAAGTTCCTTTTAATGATGGGTTATATAAGTCTAACTTATCACATTCCACAATTTTTTTTTTTTTTTTCGAGAACTCAAATTTTTATAAAGGTGTTTGTTACCTATTAGTGATGTGCCGGTTCGTTGAATATGTATATCCGCGGATACGGATCCAAATATTTTTTACGATTATATTTTATTTTATTTTCGGTGTCAAGATTAGCGGATATCGATACGGATCATAACTTTCTTACTTAAAAACTTATTACTAACTTAGTTCACACTGCGTGATAGTCAAGACATGTTACGACTTGCATTGCGTGGGTTTTTCTTTTGTTTTATTAATAATTAAATATGTTACTGGCATAGGTATATATAAAATTCATCTATTTATTGTAAAAGATTCGTAAAAGGGTAACGGATACGGATCATTTATCAACATCGGATATCCGCGGATATCCGGCACATATCTATTATATATCAAAATGAACCCGGAAAGTCAAATATTATACAAATATAAAATTCCATAGAAGTCGTTTCCGAGTATATAAACACTATTATATACGTACTATTATATACATATGTATGTACAAAATTTTAATTGCATGAAAATAAGCATGTAAGTTAAATATGCATTGCATCGCTTAACGAATGCAGGTTCGATTCCTGTTGCGCTAACGTTGATTCTTAATGTTGTTGCATAGTGCATATTTTGTAAATTTTGTTGTGTAACGCATAAAGCTGAAAATGTTTTTTTTTTGTTGACGTATATTTTTGCATTATGCATATATTATAATATAAGAAACCGACTTCAAATTATCTTAATTTATATATTAATTTTCTTTATTACTTGAAATTATGTACAATATCATTATTAATGTATATATACACATATACATAGAGATGACAAGCTCGTCAACCGAATTGTTGTGCCAAAGAAAGCTAGGCAACGTCGTCCAAAGTGGTACACATTCTGGTTCCCAAAAACCATGAAGTTATAACATATGTATACTTATAAGCAATAATGTGTCAACCCACAAAAAGTCAAACTTAATATATTTGATACTGCATCACCTATTTAACATTATTATAAAAAATTTCAAGTCATATAAACTAAGTAAGTACGGAAAAAAGTCTCTTAATTAATTGTTTCGATTTCTAAGTGTGTTCCATGTTTTGCAATTTATACAATAATCTTAAATATTTGAAGAACTTTTTATTAATCAATCTGCTTTTAACTCTTTATACCTTTTATCAAATAATAAAAGAAAAGATGACTATATACTTCTTCAAACATATTCATTAAGAATCGGTTTGACATGTTAAGACGCCATTTTCTCAAAATGAAGTCCGTGTGGCTTGACCCAATATTGCTTATCAGCGTCCATAAACATTGATATTAATGGAGATTATAAAATAAACTCTATAGCGAGAATTACACTTCCTTGCTCTCAAACTTTCATAAACATTGACATAAGTTATTTCTCATTGCATCGTTACACCTAGTTTACTAGTACCAAGTTACAGAGTTTCACATTAATTACATAAGTAAAACTTACAAGTGTAATCCTCTCCTAATCTTTCCACACTATCTCAATAAATTTATAATTTGTAATAAATTTTGACGTTGTTCAAAAAAAAATTCAACCCAAAAAAAGAGTCTTGCTGAGTTTCTTTCGCGTTTTATTGTCAGGTTTGAACTTTTCCGAAACAGTGCTTGATTCATTTGTCACATTCAAAATTTGACAGACGCGTTGGCGCAATGGTCACTGCAACTGACTAAAGCGCTAACGGTCGCGGGTTCGATCCCCGCTCACGGCAAACGTGTGTATTGGCCATACAGATGTTTGTCCTGGTCTGGGTGTTTGTGCTAGTGTTGTGTGTTTCCGGACCCCCGACACAAGGTCACGCGATCTTAATGGGGGCCGTTGAGTGAGATGCGTTATTATTATTATAAAAAGAGAATGTAAATTCCTTATTTTAATTAAAGTATTTCGATTTGAAGTCGGTTCGAATTCTTTGTTTTAATATTATAAGCTTTATTTTTCGTTGCATGTTAATTGTTTTCTTCCTAATAGAAATGATAATTCCCGTGTGTCCGCCTGCTTGCGGTCAGACGAGATACGCCGGCGCCGCAAGCATCGCCGCCTCTGAGATAATGGTGGCGACCCTCGCTTTGTATGTGTTTTGGATGAGGTATGTATGGTGTTTTTAGGTTTTTGACGAGTTTTAATGATGTTTTGATGGGTCCATTGAAAACACCATAGATATTTTTTTTATTTAAATGTTTCATACTGAAATATATAATATTTAAATTTATATAAATAGTATTTGTTCTAAAATTTAGTCAGATTTTATGTGCCCATTAAAAAATAAAGCGAAATGATAAATTTATTTTTTTGAGAATATTTTTGTAATTGTATTTTGTGCCTGATTTGAGATGTTATAATTTTGCGCATGAATTCTTTTAACTAATATGTAGAGCTGAAGTGTTTGTTTGCTTGAACGCGCTCATCTCAGGAACTACGATTTTTAACTAGCAGAAGCATTTCACTCTCACAAAAAGAGAGTCAGAAGCCTAACCGATTCCCCATTTCTTGACAGACACGTTGGCGCAGTGATCACTGCAACAGACTGTAGCGCTAACGGTCGCGGGTTCGATCCCCGCTTACGGCAAATGTCGGTATTGGCCATACGGATGTTTGTTGTCGTCTGGATGTTTGTATTAGTGTGTATATTTCCGGACCCCCGACACAAGGTCACGCGATCTTAATGGGGGCCGTTGAGTGTGATGCGTTTATTTATTTCTTTCTTTATTCATTCATCTTATTCCTTTTTACGTTGTCAACACATTAGTGTCTCCTCTGGCGCTACTAATGTGTTAACTTAACATCAGGTGTACCTCCTGCTCGTTTGCCATTTTTATAAAAAAAAAAATCAGTCATAAGAATTACAAAGAGCGAGCTATTTTAACGAACTTCCAAAAAAGAAGGAGTTTCGCAATCCGTTTGGGACCTTTGTTTTTATGTTAACGATTAATCAACAAGAAAAAAAAGTCAGTCGTATTTGACAGAAACGTTGGCGCAGTGGTCACTGCAACTGACTATAGCGCTAACGGTCGCGGGTTCGATTCCCGCTCGCGGCAAATGTCTGTATTGGGCATACGGATGTTTGTCGTGGTCTGGGTGTTTGTGTTCGTGTTGTGTGTGTTTCCGGACCCCCGACACAAGGTCATGAGATCTTAATGGGGGCCGTTGAGTGTAATACGTTTACTTTACTTATTTATGATTTTCTAATAAATTATTCGTTATTGTCGCGTTTATATTATATTATTTTAATGTTTACAGAATCGCCAATACCAGACATTAACTATCCCGGATTGAGACCAGACCCGCAGATTTATGGCGATTCAGCATCGCGGGAAAGCGTATCGTCTATACTCATTGTTATGGCAATATTAACATATCTTAAGGCGTAAGTATTAGTAAAAAAAAATTAAAAATTAAAAAAAAATTTGCTCTAACATTTCGATATTGGTTGTGAAAATTTTCGACATTGTGATTTTTTAATGTAATTTTTCTAAATTTGGTCTAAATTTAAAGTATTTAAAACGGTTTCGATTTTTTTTTAATAAAAAATAAAAGTTTTTGATGTGCCATTTTGATGTAACATATCGTCATCGATAAAACGCTAACGAAGAAGCAATATTAAAAAATAACTTCTTTTGTAAGAAATAAAAGAAACATGTATTTAGAAAAAATTAAGACTTACGACCAATTCTTAAACATTGCCATAAAACGCAGAATTGCCATTATAAAATATTTTCTTCTATATTTTTCCTAATTCTGATAATTTATATAAAGACTTTATTCTTCTTTACTTTATAGGATCAATCTGCTATTAGGTAATTGTTTTTTTTTTACAATGCAATGCAATTTAGCAATAATTTTAACAGCTAAATAAAATTGTGTATTAACTATGATGAGCATTTCGGAAAATCTCTTTTACCAATGAATTTTAAGAATCTCTATTGATTTTCAATTTAATTAATGCTTTGTACTTTTTATAAACTTCGAAGACTTAATAGAAATTTTATACAAGTTTCTGTATAGATTTTTTCTCAGATAGCATTTTTATATCCTATTTTATAATATAAAAAATGTACTTTAAAACATTAAAACCAAGAAATCTTAATTGTAACAACGTACAAATGTTTTCTAGTTTAGATGTAACTTTTATATGATTATAGATACGAGATTTTTTATATGCTAAATAAATAAAGAATAGAGAAAACTTTTCCCAAAATTTTTGGTCAGATATTTAGATAAAAAAAAAATAGATTTTTGTAATAGAGTATAGTATTTAGATTTAAATGGATTTCAATTAAAGGAAATATCCGTAATGTGTGTTATTTGTATATTTTTGTACTGCAATATTGTATACATATTAAATTTTTTTATTTGTCCGGACGAAGTTTTTTCCAAAAAAAAAAATATTTTCTAAAAATCCAGAAGATTAACCCAATTAATTGGACGTAGTTTAGCAGTAAGAACTCAACCCACAATATGTTATTTCTGAGTTATTGAGGTTTAAGTTTAGGTGTGTATTGTTCAAATGGTTTAGAATTTGGAATATTTTGAATTATAATCACGTAATGACAAAATATACAACAGTTGCAGTAAGGAAGACCAAATTATTCCGAGTTATTGGGAAAAATGTTGGTTTGAGCCGTTTCTGCTAGTGTTTTAGTGGTTTGAAGGAAAATACCCGTCCTTATGTGGGTTGGTTCGCGTCATTAAAAAATCATAATTATGGTAGTAGTATCACGTATCTTTTTTGCTGAGTGAAAGAACCAACCTTTAGGACCTCTTTGGTATATATAACTCATTTTTGACCAAAGTGTGGATTGAGTCCTTTCTGCTAAACTACGTCCAATTGTTCCCAATTTCCTTATCTGCATTTCACTATTAAGGGATATTAACCGCTAATTTTATTTGAAAAAATACTTTTAAAATAACCATTTAATGATTTCAATTAAAATTGTTACCAAAATTTCATTTTAACTACCCCCTTATTAACTCTCCTCGCTGTTTATTGGGAGTCGCTAAAAATGAATATGAAGTCAGTATCGACAATAGTAAGGAATAATAATACTTGAAGTTTTTGTATTACATATATAATATAATACTTATATACAAATATATTTTACGAAAATAAATGTTTTGAGTAATGAGAGAATATACATTTCTATATTAACTGACAATAAATTTGTGACTGTTTTTCACTTTGTCCGGACAAATAAATAAAAAAATATATTAAAAAAAAATCAGTTATATTAAATAGTTTTGTGATAGCTTTGACTGCTTTACGCATTTATACGAATCTCCTAGTGACAGACGAACTGACGCGTTTTACCAAGCTTCTTATGTAATTTTAGCTTTTTAATAGACATACATACATATGTAAATGGCATATCTTTTGTTAATTTTTTATGAATAACTATTCGATTATAAAAAATATAATCAAATAGCCAAATCATAACAAAAAATCAATTTTCATGGCTACTTTTTTCATTATTATTGAATTAGACTGTATTAATTCCATCCATTTTAATTTTTTTTTTTGTAAAATTATTGTAATTATTTATTAAGACTTCGGAATGGCAACTTTTTTATTGATCTGTAAATTAACTTTTTTATTCTGTGTATTTAATGTTTGTATTGTCAATAATTAAATAATAAAAATAGATGTGAAAGCAATCATTTTTATAACTATAAATAAGTCACGTTCATAAATGTATAAAAATCTGTAAATATTTCTAATTTTGACAGTGACTTAAAATTAGGCAACGACGATTTGCCCGATCTTCCAAAATTGGAAGACATTTTGGGTGTCAAAATTCATGCGCTAATAACACTAGTAAGGGCCGTACATTAATCACGTGAGACCCAAAGCGGGAAAAGGGGGTTTAAGAAACAATCACATGGGGGTAAGGGGGTTGTCTAAGATATCACATGTACTTATTTTCGAAACCATTGTCAGCTAAAATATATACGATTGCATAATTTTTGAAAATTCACTGCCTTAATTATACCTGTTTTAAAGAAGCATTGTTTTAATATTCATACTTAGGTAGTATGTACAAAAAAAATACAGAATCTTAGGTGGTGCGAAGGGTTGTCGATCAAAAAAGTTACTAAAAACATCGCGCGATTAATGGACAGTCCCTAATATATGTTATAAGTTCATGGATTTTGGCACCCAGAGTGCCGGCCAGTTTGGACGACGTTGCCTAGCAACCTAGCTAGCGACTGTGTATGTCAGGAGTATTTTAGGTTCGACAATTCAATTGACGCTTTTCAAATTTGGAAATGGATACCGATTTTTAACGTCAAATAGTATGAACATGACATGTTATGAAATATCATTGTAATAAACATTTTTTACACCAATGACTGGAGATAATAGGTTTTATATTATAAGTAGTTTTTATTTATAGTATAAAAATATCACATTTTGTATAGAATAATGTTTGATCTTTAATATAAGCGTAATTTTATGTATTCTTTGCAAACCCCAATGTTTTATAGTGATTTTTGTTGCAATAAAGGTTTTTAATAAAATAATGTCTTTTTTTCTTAGCACATCTATAATTAGGACATCTATAATTTTAACAAATTCTAGATTTGCTTGCAATTTCTCTCCTATGAGTCGTAGCGTGATGTGATATAGCCTATAATCTTCCTTAACGAACAGGCTATGTTCTCTATGCGTTCCGAAACCATACATCAGATTGTGAACTTTGGTTGGGTGTTCTGGGGACGCCCAAGAGAGTACCTCGCATTAACTATACTCTAGGCGGCATTGCAACACATGTTGGGTACAGGTAGATATAGAAAACTACAGAGATGGATTGAACTCGCAAAACTCAGTCTACTACTAGTCAAATTGAAAAATATTTCTGTCATAGATAGCTCGTTTTTTGAGGAATGTTATAATCTATATAACATCACGCTACGTCTTGTAGGAGAGGAGCACTAAACAAAAACACAGGAAATAAAAATGCTATATAATTTTTAAAACCATTTTAATTACACATTTTCAAATTATATTATTACTTATTATTAAATTTAATCCCTTTTTATTTTTACATATGTAGCTTAGTCAACTATACGTATATAATGTTTTATACAATCTTATTTTACCTGTACAGCTTACAACTAATTAACGAAAGGATTTTAAATACCTCCCTTTAATCTACCATACACAGATATCAACTGTAGTCCTCCAACTATAGAAAGAAATGAAACGATCTCTGTGACATTATCCGTCCTTTTCTATAAATCTGGGATTGGTAGAGTTTGCGTCACTGACGTTTCATGACCAATCACAATCTTGGAAGTGTGTCGCCATATTTGTTAATAATATTCGCACTTTCTGAGTCAATTTTTGCAGTTAGCTCGCTATGGTATGTGCAGTTCATATCTTTATATCTACGCTCACTAATATTTTACACTATAAAAATAAAAGAAAATTAAATATGTCTGTAGCAAAATAAAGATAGCCATACACATGACATTAACGATACTTTTATATGAGATATAGGTACGTCAGAAGAGTTTGCGCAAGTTAATGTACTATATTTTATTGCAATACTTGTGCAGTTCTATTAAAATTATGTGTCTACTTCTACTGTCATGTTTGTGAAAGCCTAAAATATTTTATACATGCACAAGTATGACCAAAGTACGAAAACTTGCACAAATCTTATTTATGCGGCTAAATGTACATGTGTGACTACCATTAACCCTTTATATAATGTCACTTATTATATAAATCCATTTACTGTGATTCAATTGGCATATAATTTTATTGCTTGAATATTTTGTTTTAAAACATTTTGCTACACTAACCTAACTATGTCATATGTAAATCTTTTTGGTAACAAAGAAATAAAACTTCTAACACCAAAAATACAACCACGTTGAGATGATTCGAACTAAAACGTAATAATAATGGAATGTAACATATTGGTGCGTAAATTAATGTAAAAAATAACGATCAATATGAACGTAAAATGCTTCGTCTGAAGTAGAATGTAGCACTGGCTCAAAATAATGACATCTCGATTTGATATTTTTTAACTGTGATGACAACTTTGCATTCATCGATGCAAAACAGGGTGGTGCAGCTTCCATAGCCAAGAACAAGACTAAATCGAGTGCGCTAAAGTGAAATGGCGGCATTTTTTTTTAATTAACAGACAAAGACAGCCGGCTGGCATGACAAAATAAAAAAAATGCCAGCTGAATTGAAATATAACTAAAATATATTGATCAAGAACATTTTTTATATCTGTGGCTCCTTATATGTAACTTGACGTAATATGTGAAAATTTAATATTGGTAAATAGGTTTAACACATTCGCCATACATAGGTTTTTATTTATGGAATACCCATTTCTTTTAGCATATTGGATAGATATTTCTATGCACACCCCAAATGGTTAACCAATTTTAATTTCATTATTTTCAGTTAGCGTTGAATATAATCGTATCATATTTATTTAACACTAGTATAATAGCTGAAAATAAAAAAAAATGTCTATACATTACAGTCGTTCATATTGATCGTAATTATTCCGACACAAATTTGCGCCCAGCGTGGGTGTTAATGAGCTCTAATTATCTTAATGTACAATAAGCTCGTCCATTGTTCGAATACTGAATCCCCATTATATACAGATTATAAATAAAAAAAGAAGCATAATTACTTAATGAAAAACAAACATTTTTGGTGTAATATAAAACATCGGGTTAATGTTATTTTACGTCAAATACCCGTTTTATATTTTAAGAATGTAAAATAAATGCCCACATTGAAAATTATGATAAAGACACTGGTTGGTTATCTGTGAACAACAAAAAGTTTTTTTTCTTAAATATTTAAAAAAATCGCGAGAATATGGACCAGAGAGCGTAGATCACGAACATCAGGAAAAGAATTCGAACTATCTGGTGTAGATAGTATAATCTGTAACAAAAAACCTTACATATTGACTTTGTTAAGACCGGTCACACACTGTAAAAAAATATTTTAGAAAAATTTAAAGAACTCCGAAAAGCACTCTCTGTAATATAATAATCTACGTAATACATATATACCAATGTATTCATTTAACGAGTGAGTTGAATAAGTTTAGTTTTTTGCCAAATAACTCTTTACAACTGGACGCTGATAAGCAATACTATGTTAAGTCACACGAACTTCTCGTGACTTAAATTAAGAAACTTTTTTTCGTACTTATTTAATTTAGAAAACTTGAAAAATATTTGAATAACGTTAAAATGAATGCATCATTAGAATACATCAATATCTCGCTATTTTACTTTTGCCGAATTGACACATTATTGCTTATTAGTAGCCAAATATAAATACCTTTTCCATTTAATCCTCGCCTGCGGTATCGTGTCTTCGCTATCCTTGAACAGGTAGAGCCGGATGCCCGCGAGGTAGCCGTCGAAATAGTCGTTCCAATCCACATCGCTCATGCTGAATGGGAATATCTGAAAGCAAAAACGTCATTGACTACTAATTCGTTACAAGTAAATACAACGTGATTGTGTTAGTGTAGTGTGCTCCCAGCGTTATAATAACGGTGAAGACAATGTTAATATTGAGGGTAGACGAAGAAAACTCGCGCACTCGCCGCTCGGGCGCGCGGTACACGAGTCAGCTCGTGACCACGACGGATGCAACTCCGTCGAAACGTCGGGCAATAAAAAGGTATTACTACCATTAGTGATCGCGATAAGACCCGTTATATAAAATATGAATAGTATAAATCGCGAAAGTTTATAATATATAAATGAAACGCATCACACTCAACGGAAAGGCCGTTTTAGTGTCTTATGATCATGTGTCGGGGGTCCGAAACACACAACACAAACACAAACATCCAGACCATGGCAAACATTCGTGTGGCCAATACGGACGTTTGCCGTGAGCGATCGAACCGGCGACCGTTAGCGCTTCAGTCAGTTTTGAATTCTATATTTAATTACCTGTTTGTCAAGATCCGTCGTCTTCTCCCACAGCTCCCTGGTCCGTCGATTGCAGAAGGTGATCTCTCTCGTGCAGAAATACCTCAGCACCGATGAAAACTTGTGTATCTTTCTGTATACTTTTAACATTCTGAAAATATAAACGATATATTCGTTAAATTGAAGTTAGGCGAAAACACTTATAAGTTTGTTCTCAGCCTTTATTTTTGACAGCTTCCGTAAGGTCACCTAGCTAACTGTTACTAGACTACACAGTTGTTTTGAATTAATTACGAGAGTGTATCTTATAAGTGTAATTCTTGTTTTTCGTAATACAAATGAATCTGAAAAGCCCGAATAGGAGCCAAAATAGCCTCAGACGATAGAACACATCGACCTTAACCATTGCAGGTTCAAACTCCGGCATCCACTTTTAAATTCTCAAGTGCTGTGCGGATATTCTGACTCATGTATATCCGGTTCGAAGGACCAGCGTGGTTTAGTTTTTAACCTTCTCCTTAGTAGGAGAGATTGCTTTGACCGTGGGACATTTAAAGTCTAGATAGTTCATACAGGATAATGTAAGAAAGACTATCCCCTATTGTATAAAACATTAGCATTCCATTCGCGATTTCGTCCGCGTTGAATTCGGGTATATCGCATTCTCGTTCACATCGCATTCCTACAAAGACCGTGCAATATTTCGGGATTAAAATTAGCCTATATCATTTTAAGGCTGTATACAACAACTGTAAAATTTTATCGCAATCGGTCCAATAGTTTTTGAGTTACTTCGTTACAAAGATACAAATATATACTTACTTAGGTTTCTTTCCAATACATATAGCTAATCCGTCAACCAGCGCCGCCGGGAGAAGGTGAAGGAAAAATCTGTTTATGTGATGGGAAAGCGTAGATGTTGTCAGAGTTAACGAAACGTACCTGAAAAAATTGGTTAAAACCTTAAAATCTCTATTAATTATTGGTTTACGTAGGCGAGTGTAGTGTTTGTGTATCTATACAAAAAAGGTACTGACGCTGTCTCACACACACAAGTAGTGGAGGGGCGGTATCAGCCGTCAGTCATGCAATGAGCGCCGGCGCAACCGGACGCGATAGTGGATAACTACTTGGTGTGCCCGTGAGCCAGTGTACGACTACATACTACTAACTAGGATAGGTAGAAGCACTACAGCGAGAATAACATGTGTACGTGTAAAGCTATACTACTCCAGAATATACTTTATTCGAGTAGGCTTTTAACAGTAGTTTTGAATCGTCGAAACAATCAAAATGTATTTAAATTAAGGAAAAGCTACCACCGGTTCGGAATGTAGATTCTACCGAAAAACTCTGGTAACAGTTACCTTTAGAATGCTATGGCTGTCAAAAAAAACCCTTTTTAGTAAAGCAATGAGAAACCCTTTTCAATCTATAACACCTGAGAGAATCTACCGTCAGTGACATATTTTTGACACTCAAAAAATTCTTAGGTAACTGTTACCAGGTTACGGATTTTTTTAAACTTAATTACGAGAGTAAAACTTACAAATGTAATTCTCGCCTTAGAGATAATAAAATTCATATATAATGCAATATGAAATTATAATGCTCCCTCTCGATCTCTTTACAAAATGTAACAATTTGTAGTTTCTACTTAAATAATGGATTTGTAGCTTTTAGCAAATTCTCAAACAAACTTTAAAGAAGGATTTAAGTATTATTTTCACTTATTTTGTATCTGGAAAACCCACTTGTATCACATTGTACTCAATAAGACAATTACCTATATAATAAGTAAATATTTTTTTTCTACAAATTTTCTTCAGAGCCAAGATGGCCTAATGGTAAGGAAACTTCGATCTTACCGATGATCACGGGTTCCAACCCCGACTAGCAACGCGTATTTTTGCAGGTGATAAATTTGTATTTAAATTCATCTCGAGCTCGGCGGTGAAGGAAAACATCGCGAGGAAACCTGCATGTGCCGGGAGAAATTCTGTCATATGTATATCCGCCCCGCAGTGGAGCAGCGTGGTGGATTAAGCTCTAAACCTTCTGTTTAATAGGAGAGGAGGCCTTAGCCCAGCAGTGGGACATATACAGGCTGTTACTATACTTTTCAAAACATTTTGTTACATCAAAGTTGCGAGTGCACACCCACCACCAACTAGCAACCAAAACCCCTTAAAATTATATAAAAATCTCACCAAACAGCATTAGAAAATGGCTGCCTGTGTATCCTCGCCAGGTTCAGCTTCATGAACTCGCCCCACGTGATCCTGTTCTCCGCTGAACTCACGTAATTAAATATCGGTGGTTCTATTGATGTCCTGAAATTGATAATTAACAAAATTATGCTAAAACGTTTTCAACTTTTACATTAAACTCCACAGTTAGTTAATTATCTCATCAGACTCTGAATAGAATATTATTTATAAATATTAGCCACATTTATTTAAATATAATCTTAAAGAATTTAATTAAGTGGAGCCTAGCCTAGCCCACTGGTAGCTGGAATATGGGCTGACTGGTCCAGTGCAGTATTTCAGTCCAGACGATCATTTACTAGAGCTAACATTAATCTAATCAACGATTATAGAACAGAGAGAGCGAGAAACCTAGATATGTTCCCAATTTTTTTTTTACTTCCTTCTTCTTTTCTTCCCTCTGCAAATGTCCATATGGGTGATCACCTAACATCAGGTGTCCCGCCTGTTTTTTTGCCAACTTTTGTTATAAAACGTTTAAATATGATTTAAATCAACATTACCCAGTACTGTATTGCTTGTGAACATCATACGCGGCTACCATGAGACAGTTGACGACTGAGTCAACGGGCACTATGTCCGCGGTTACAGATGCATCACATTGCATCGTCCTCAGCATCCCTGTTACTGAAAACACATAAATTCAAAATATACTCTATTCAAGAAGGCTTTTAAATCGTCAAGTTACACATTAGTATTTTATGGTTAAAGATCTTTATTCTCATAAGAACATACATAGGTTCACTTACATGAGATTAAATAATGTTACACACATACGTTAATATTTGATACATGGAATGGCTAGTACTACTTAATATTATCTGATATATATATTTTAAGTTTATTTTTAAAAGCATTTAAACATTGACATTCCTTTATGTGGTTCGGCAAATCATTATATAGTTTTACTCCATCAAAACGTATATTTTTGTGTCCATAATTTAAGGTTCTGACTTTAGGTAATTCAAGTTTGTGTCTGTTTCTTAAGTTATGCTTGTTTGATTTTTGTGTAAATGTTATGTTTGAATGAATACTTTTAGATAGTATCTTTTTAATTAAAATACATGTGTTATAAATATATGTTTGATTTAGGTTGAATATTTTTGATTTTTTGTACAGTTCTATCGACGGTGTGAAAAAGTCATAGTGAAAAAGTACTTTTATAATTTTGTTTTGCGTAGTTTGTAAGATTTTAAGATTAGACTTTGAAGCTGACCCCCATATTTCAATTAAGTAATCAATGTGTGGCTTTATCAGAGAATTGTAGATAACACTTCGCACTTTTTTTGGTATACAATTATTAGATCTTCGGAGTGCTCCTACAAGCGATGAGAGTTTTGATCTGATATGCTCAATGTGTGGCTTCCATGTCAGTTTATCATCCAACCATAATCCTAAATATTTCTCTAAGTTTGATCGTTGTATTCTAATTTTGTTTATTGTAAGGGCCGGAAAATTTTGTATTTTTTTATTTTTTGCAGTGAAAATCATATATGATGTTTTTGACGTATTTATTGTTAAAAGATTGCATAGAAACCAATCATTGAGCAGATCAAGATCTCTTTGAGCCTCCCTAACTATGTCACACATTGAGTGGCCATAGTAGAAAAGGCAAGTATCGTCCGCATACATTGTAAGGTGTCCAGTTAAACCAATATTCTTAATATTGTTAACATATATAAGAAACAGCAAAGGCCCGAGAATAGAACCTTGTGGAACGCCATATGTTATTTCTTGTGGTTTACTTGTGTAATATCCAATTTTTACTACTTGGTGTCTATTCTCTAGATATGAAGCAAAAATACGAAGTGCTGAATTTTTTATACCTATATTGTTCAATTTATGGAGTAGTTTAACATGACTTACAGTATCGAATGCCTTTTTTAAATCAATGAAAATACCTAATGCAATATGTTTGCGGTCAATATTAGTTTTTATTTCAGTAACTAAGTTAACAACAGCCGAGAGGGTACTTGATTGAGGTCTAAAGCCAAACTGTTCGTTTATTAAGAGATGTTTGTCTTCAATGTATTTTTGAAGTCTAATGTACAATAATCGTTCGAAAATTTTTGACAATACCGGAAGCACCGACACCGGTCTATAATTATTGGGATCACTTCTGCAACCTGATTTATATATAGGAGTGACTTTAGCAATTTTTAGGGTATCTGGAAAGACACCTTCCTTTAAACATTTATTTATACAGTTAGTTAAACTACCTACTATTAGATTTTTCAAACATTTTATAGCTTTAGTACTTATTCCATCTATACCCGTACTTGTATTACTATCCAGGCTATCTATGACCTTTTTGACCTCTTTGATCGTGCATGGTTTAAATTCAGTAAGCGTTATGTCGTGTGTGTAATTTTCGGAGTACATGAGAGTATTTGTTAAATTTGAATGGTACTTACTTGGAATTAAATTAGCCAATTTAGAACCGATACTTGAAAAAAAGTTATTAAATACCTCACAAGTATCAGTGCCATCAGTAACGATGCCGGATTCTAATATCAGTTTTGGTGGAGCATAACTATTTACAACTTTATTCCTAGCTAAATTATTTATCACGTCCCACATTTTTCTTGATTTATTGCCACATTTTTTAAACAATGAATAATAATAATTATGTTTTGCGTATTTGATTAATGAAATAACTTTACTTTTTTCTTTCGAAAATTTATCCTCAATTAGTTCGTTGTTTCTATTTTTATTTAGTAGTTGCCACAGTATGTTTCTTCTATGTATAGCTTGAATAATGTTTCCATTTATCCAATCACTTTGAGGAAGATTCAGTACCTTAATTTTATTTACTTTATTTTGCAGTATGTGAGTAGAAATAAAATTTTCAAAAGTAATGTAGTCATTGTGATAATTCTTATAGTTAGCCATAGAGACACTTTTGTAAAGAGCTTCATAATCCAGAGCTTTATAATTTATTTTTGGATTAGTCACTATTTTGGTTTTTAAGCTTTCGAAAAATATTTGCTTATGATCAGATAATGATGATTCAATTAGAGAAAGTTTGAATTCCTTATTACTGATATTTGTAGACACATGATCGAGAATAGTTTTTGTTCTTGAAGTTTCACGAGTACAAAATTTTTCATCAATTTTATTCAGTATCTCATATCCCGCTTCATGGAGATTAGTTAAGTATTGTTCGATATTTTTGTCTGTGCTCAATAAATCTAAATTAAAATCGCCAAAGACAATTGACCTCTTCCTTCTTTCAATTTGCATTGTATATACCTCCAAAAAATTCGCAAAATTAGTGTCACCTGGTTTGTAAACACCTCCTACATTTAAAGACATTTTTGGTATATATATCCATAGATAGTGATTGTAGTTTTCATGTAAATTTTCAGTTACTTCGTATTGAATACTGTTATGAATAAACATCGAAACTCCGCCACCTTTACAATTCTGTCTATAATTGTAGATATGTGAATAGTTTTTTAATTGGTACTGTGTCGCATCGTCTTCTGAAGTAATCCATGTTTCCGTGAAAATTATAATATGGACTGTCGGGATGCTATTAAGAATGCATTTAATCTCATCTAACTTTCCGGGTTTGCGAATACTTCGTAGGTTAGCGTAAAAGAATTTCAAAGATAATTTGTTTGCCATAATATCCTTATAATTATTTGTTACGGAGTGTTGAAGGTCAGTTGTTTTATTTATGTTGTTTGTCTGTAAATTTGATTGTACGAGTTTTTTGGAGCAATTTTAACTTTAATTATTTTAGGTACACCATTTATGTATTTTAGAGCCAGGTCAGATTCACCTGAATCTTCTCTTCGCTTTAGTTCAGAACGAAGATACTGCATATAGTTTTTTTGAGCCACTGTTTGATCTGAATAAATTTGTATATTTTGTGGCAATTTAGATTTATTACGTAATAGGTATTTAGGTGTATCAACACTTGAAAAGCATACCTTTATCGGCCGGTTTTTATCTGGAATGTATTTACCAAGTCTCATACATTTTACAGGAGTAGAACAATTTTCATACAATGTAATAATTTTTAATATTTCTTCATTATCGTATTTCTGTCTGATGGTATAATTTCTATTATTTATTTCAGGAATACCCACTATAATAACATTTTTTTCTCGGTCGCAGCGGTCTTTAAACTCAAGTATGAGGTTTTCGTGGAGAGGAGTTATTTTAGTATATATTTTAAACTTTCGCGATTTGTATTATTCATCTATACTAAAATTATAAAGAGGAAAGATTTGTTTGTTTGTAATGAATAGGCTCCGAAACTATTGGACCGATTTCAAAAATTCTTTCACCTTTGGAAAGCTACATTATCCCCGAGTAACATAGGCTATATTAGATTTTAAAAAAAATTAGGGATCTTTACTAAAACTCTAATAATGTAATCCAATCGTCACTGGGGTACGGGGGGAGTCAATGTAATGTAATAAAATAAAGTGCCGCGAGTACATTAATAAAAACTATGAATAAAAAAAATTCATTAAAAAAAAATTCAAACTTCCTTTATAATTTTACTTTTTTTTTGAAACCCGACGCAAAAAAGAACGATGTATGTGTGTGTGCGTACGTGCGTGCGTGCGTGCCTGCGTTTGTGTATATGTATGTACCCGTGCGAAGCCGGGGCGGGGCGCTAGTATATAATATAACGGGTGTTATCGCGATGACTACTCCGTCGTGGTCACGTTCTGTCACAGCTGTCACATCAAGTGACCACGACGGATGCAACGTCGTCTCAATGTCGGGCAATAGAAAAGATATAATTTTAAAAGAGTACCCATCGAGTTTCTCGCCGGTTCTTCTCGGTAGAATCTACATTCCGAGCCGGTGGTAGCTTTTCAATAATTTAAGCAACTTTTATTTGTTTTGACGATTCAAAAGTGCTTTTGAAAGCCTACTTGAATAAAGTATTTTTTGATTTTGATTACTATGCATAGACTTATAAGTATAAAGCTACCACCGTTTCGAAGGGTAGATCCTACTTTCATATACGAATAATAATTTCGCCTTCGCGAGTTCTAAAGCTGTAATTTTATTATTGTGAAAATATGGTTGGATGGTAGAAACTATTCATCGAAGATACTTATGTATGACTATTTTAGTATTTACTTAATATAAAACTAAAAAGTAAAGTAACAGGCTATAAATATCCTCATCCACTTAAGCTAAATCCACCACGCTGCTCCACTACGGGTTGGCGGATATACATGTGTCAGAATTTCTCCTGACACATGCAGGTTTCCTCACGATGTTTTCCTTCACCGCCGAGCTCGAGATCAATTTAAACACAAATTTAGCACTTGAAAACACAAGTGCTAGCCGGGGTTTGAGCCCGCGATCATCGGTTGAGATCGACGTGTTCGTACCACTAGGCCATCTCGGCTCAGTTACTTAATAATAAATCGTATATGAAAATTAGTACGGAATTTTATAAACACGCGTGTAACGTATGTTTAAATATTTTGTAGTAAGGCAGTTTATGTTGGTATAAATAATTTTTGGACTGATCATTGAACCCATTTGATTCAAGGGCGAATCCAGGCGGGAGCTCATGGGGGTCATGACCCCTCGCTGGGCCGGGTCCAAGACCTAGGTAGAGCACTAATTATAATTGGTAAACATGATGATGATTATCATGATTTTATTTTTTGTCACAATATAGATTTTATGTAAGTACCTTTAATATTTAATTAATTTAATATAATTTGTATGATTGAAGAACGTTTAACCGGACTGACACTTTTCACGTCTATAAAAACGTACCCATCGAAGAAGAAGTGATAACTTTTTACCTGTATCCTGATTATTATCAAACTTAAATTATAACTTCTTGTGACTTGACCAAAATATGTGACACCCCCCCCCCCTGACTGGATCCACCCTCGTTTAGATCTCAGTTGTTTTGTCGCTGAAGTCAACAACTAAAGCATGTATCATCACTGAACTTAGCTTTCATTTCACATATATTTCCGATGGGATCTTACTTACCAGTACCAACAGCAACGCCTGTGGGTCCATACATGTTGTCCAACCAGCATTTTAAAGGCTCTTTGACTGTCGATGACACTGAAAACAATTAAAAAAAAATTTAGACTCAGTTATAATACGGATACTGATCTTTCGTTTGAATATCTGCGGATACGGATATCCGGCACATTACTATTCATAAGTAATGAATTAATAATTACCAATGGCGGGTCTGAATATTCCCACCGGCACGTTTCCTGAATTCCGCCTCAGCTCCTTCTCGGCTAGCGCTTTCGTGAATGTGTAGGTATTTGGTCGTTTTCCTAAAATACTGTAAATGAAAAATCTATATATATAAAAGCGAAGTCACTTACTCATCACAAGACCTCAGTAAAAGTGCTAGGATTTTCAACTTTGTATAGGGGTTCTTTTTAGGACGTCGGTGCTCACTAACACGGGATTTTCCAAAATTCGACTCCTAAAGAGAAGTTTGTATGAAAGTCCTATGTTAAGGGCGAGTGAAAACGCGAGAGGCCGCTAGTAATCTCATATCAAAAATATTGTACAAAAAAAACTTGAGGTATTAACACCTGAAGTCAATTCGTTCCAGAACTTTCAATGCAATGTGTTTACGTAACTGCCAATAAATGGTTGTCTTTCGTGCGCATGTATCATGTAAACAAGGCGTTTGGCTTTTAATTAAGGTCCTTCCCATAGGGTGTTCTATAAATTCAGTATTACCCTGTAAATGTCCTATTGCTGAGGGAAGGCCTCCTCTCCTATTAAGGAGAGGATTTAGGAGATTAATCCACTACGCTGTTTCACTGCGGATTGGCGTATATATATATGTGTCAAAACTTCTTCCGGCACGTACAGGGTTCTTCACGATGATTTCGTTCTCAGAGTACAAGATCAGTTATGTGTGCTTAACACTTCGATCTCAACCGATGATCGCGGGTTTAAAACATCTCGAGCGGCAGTGAAGGTAAACATCGTGAGGAAACCTGCACGAGCCGGGAGATATATCACACATGTATCCGGCTCGAAGGACAAACGAGGTAAATAAGGCTCCTGTTAAGGAGAAGGTTTAGAGTGAGAGAGGACAAGGTTTCCCGCGGACGTGCAAGCTGTGGACTGATCTACCTCCTGAGGTTTTCCCAGAGCGCTATAATTTGGGGGTTTTTAAGCGTCGAGTGTATAGACACCTTTCCGTCAAAGGCCGGCAACGCATCTGCAACGCCCATGGTGTCCATGGGCGATACTTAACATCAGGTGGTACTATTTGCTCGTTCCTTTTTTTTCATAATAATATAGATAACTTACACGGGTAGTACATCGTTAATTTGTTCGTCCGTCAGTTTGTCGATCATCTGGTGTAGCTTCTCGCAGTCCGTTTCGCAAGGATAGAACTTCTCTTCGATGTGCGACAGGTGACAGTTCGAGTAGGCCGTTGATATGTGCATGAACACCTGGAATATAATACGAAATATAAATTATAGTAAAAATGTTTCTTGTGTAACCTCTTTGTGGACTCCCTCTCTGGAGGACTATGAAATTTCGCGCACTTATATAAAGAAGAAGAGATTGACGTTAATAATATATTAAAATTATGCATAAAAATACATTAAATTGATGCCGTACACAATTCGCACTAGTAAATCAATTCATATTTTCAAGAAGAAATTGAAAGAGCAATTTTTATCTCAATCTTAATTTATGGCATAATGTATATATAATTATATATGTATGTATTTATAATATGATTATATGTATGTATTTAAGTATTTGTTTAAACTGTTAATTATTTTTTTTTATATATAATTTAAGTTTTATGGTTGTTATTTCTTTTATGTGGAAACCTGCCTATCTACCTGTTACTGTTTCTGTCTACATTTATTCTTTCTCGGGTATACTGGAAGAAATCTCTTCTAGGGATAAGTATACCTTTTAAACTTTCTTTTCCTGTGGCATATATGTATCTTTGTAATGTCTCTGGCATGTTTAATAAACTGTTAAAATAAAAAATAAAATAAAAAAATATATTCTCTTAATTGGATGCTAATGTGTCAGCCCACAAAAAGTCAAATTAGGAAATATTGAGGTGTTCTGATAATGCGAAACGTATTATTCAATTTTTTAAATCATCTATATTAAATGGGCAATAAATAAAAGTTTTTCGGACATAGAAGTGTGTTTCAAATTTTGCAATATACAGTAATCTAATATGTGAAAAAAATTATTCACTTTTTATCATACCAATCTGCTTTCAATTCAAAATACTTTTTTTTTAATATAAAATAAAAGATGAATATATGGACGCTGATAAGCAATAATGTGTCAACCCACAAAAAGTCAAATTTAGAGATATTGATGTATCCTGATAATACATTTCGTATTTAACATTATAAAAAAAAATTTCAAGTCATTAGAACTAAATGAGTACGGAAAAAAGTTTCTTAATGAAATGCTTAGAATATTGAAGTGAGTTCCATATTTTGGATTATGCAATAATTTCATATATTTGGAAAAACATATTATTAGATAAAAATCTTTACTAGCCTATCTGCTATTAATTAATTATACTTTTTTATCAAAATAGAAAAGAAAAGATGGATATATGTTTCTTCAATCAGATGTGTTAAGAATAGGTTCGACATCTTTAGACGCCATTTTCTCGAAATGAAGTCCGCGTGGCTTAACACAGTATTGCATATCAGCATCCATATACTTCTTAAAATAAATTCATTAAGAATAGTATTAATATCTTTCGACGCCATTCAAAATGAAGTCCGTGTGGTATTGCTTATGACTTCACATACTAATGCTTATCAGCGTCCGTTAAATTTCAATTAAATGGCGATCACTATAAATGTAAATTTATGAGAGTCTGCATATTGCGGCACCTAAGGAAATCTGCTGCTGACGCACTTGATCGATTTTTTTTTACCTTCAAGCCCTTCATATCCTTAGCCAGCTGTAGCAGGTACAATGGCGCTTGAACGTTTGTAACCAAAGCCGCCCTTAAGTGCTCGTCAAACTTCACGGTAGCCGCTGAATGGAATATCACGTGGACCTGTGGATTGAACCGTTGAATGAATGAATTGTCTATTTGCTTCAACAACACAAAAATAAATAAAAGCATGCAACCGTAATCTATACTAATGGAATGGCTGGACCGATTTTGACGGGACTTTCACTCGCAGATAGCTAATGTTATACGGCGTACTATACTAATAGTATAGTAGGTATTATACCGTTTTCCGTAATCATTGACACAAATAAACCCACTAATCTAAAATTGACAGACGCGTTGGCGCAATGGTCTCTGCAACTGACTAAAGCGCTAACGGTCGCGGGTTCGATCCCCGCTCACGGCAAACGTGTGTATTGGCCATACGAATGTTTGTCGTGGTCTGGGTGTTTGTGTTAGTGTTGTGAGTGTTTCCGGATCCCCGACACAAGGTCATGAGATCTTAATGGGGGCCGTTGAGTGTGATGCGTTATGAATAAATAAATAAATAAATAAATAATCAAACAAATGAATTCAATTTTATATTATTCTACTAGATCACAACGTCAGAAGGGGGACGGGCGTGGCGGGTGAGGGGTTATAAGTCCAAAATGTACAAAGATAAAATAGTTTTATCCAGGCATTACGCAGTAAGGTGGTATGATTCAAAATGCTAATCTCAGTTATTTAGAAATTATATAAACCATTGTTATTGACATTCGTTCAATGTATGAGCAAGTCATATACTAATAGGGGAGCCCTTTAACCCCCTCTTGTATACGTCCATGCCTAAGATTAACACGAAACAATAAATAAGCATAATATTATTATTTAAATTACCTTCTTTATATTGTTGTTTAAGTAGATATTTTTTTAATTTTATGCGTAATTACAGATTTATTTTACATTAAATTAATTATAATAAAAAACTTAAATGATTATGTGCTTCTTAGTAACAATTACAATCATTACATAGAATTCCCAGTAAATGCACTTAACGATATATCTCTCTCTCGTGGTTTCACTCGCGTTCATGATTACTTCACTTCTATGAGTTGTAGCGTGATGTAATATAGCCTATAACTTTTCTCAATAAACGAGCTAACGCAAAAATAATTGTTCATATCGGTCTCGTAGTTTCAAAGCCTATCCAAACAAACAATCAAATCTTTTGTCTTTATGATATTAGAGTATACACGCTGTGCCCGCGACTTCGTTCGCGTGGACTACGGGATGGCATGTCTCATACAAGGCAAGGCTGTGCTCTGTGGTGCCTTTCAGGAAAAGAGCGTTTTAGTCGCATTGAATAATAGCATTTTGTAAAAAAAAAAATGCCTTTTCCTTTACATTACAGTATACTGTTATTTCCCAGAATTTGATCCTTATACGTGATACTATTAGATGGTGCAATAATACAGAATGTATTTTTTCCAAATTAGTGGGTTCCATTCTTGGCTAGGTAAATTAAAATTTCTAAAATAAAAGTAGCCCAAGTTACTCATTATAACATTAACTATCTGCTAGTAAAAGACCCATCAAAATCGGTCCAGTCGTATCAAAGTTACAACAAATAGACAGACAGACCAAAATAATTAAAAATTGTATTTTGATGTAATTATCGTATATACTTTTACATGCTTTTAGTTAAAAGCTGTTAATTTGAAATTACAAGCAGACACTTCAATTTTATTTATCTGTATAGATAAATTAACGTAATTAATTTTTTTTTGAGTAATCATTCTTAGTGTTAAATAAGACATTATTATGTATTCATTTAAATCTATTTGTAGTTTTATTATTTTGCGGTCTGTGGTTTCGTAATAATACATATGTCATTCAAATAAAAAATAAATTGTTTTATATCACTTGGCTGAATAAATTATGACGAAACTTTTTTATAATCAAGACTTAAAAAAATAACCGCAAAAGCTAAAATACGTCAGTTATTTCGATTTTAAAACAAAACTGCTGAACCGATTTCGATAAAATACATAACAAACTGAGCCGAGATGGTCTAGTGGTTAGAACAGGTCGATCTCAACCAATGATAGCGAGTTTAAAACTGCTAGCACCGCTGAATTTTTCAGTTTCAATTTTTTTCAAATTCAATTGTGTTTAATTCATCTCGAGCTCGGCGGTGTAGGAAAACATCGTGAGGAAACCTGCATGTGCCGGGAGAAATTCTGAGACATGTATATCCGCCCCGCATTGGAACAGCGTGGTGGATTAAGCTCTAAACCTTCTCCTTAATAGGAGAGGAGGCCTTTGCCCAGCAGTGGGATAAGTACAAGCTGTTACTTTACTTGTTTACTTTACTTATACAGCTGTATGTTTATATTTTACGTAGCATACAGATTTTTTTACCAATTTTCCATTAATGTACGTATTTGTCGTATATAAATTGGTTTTTATTTTGATGAAAAAATATCATGCATTGAAATGAAACTATTTTAAACGGATGTAAATCGCGTATATTAATTATTTTTATCATCCCGACGTTTCGAGCACTTTGCAGCGTTCGTGGTCACGGGTAGACTAAGGTGACATTTGTCTGCTTGAGGTTTTAGAAAATATTATTTACAACTACCGCCAACGGTTTCTTAGATGGTATCTTGAATAACGTTCCGGTTGCACGCAGAAGGCACTAACTGTATCTTTTTAAAAAAAATTTAAGACAACGATAAAATATCATGCATTTTAGGGTTAAAAGCGTCGTTGCAGTTCCATCCAATAATAAATGCCACGAGTTAATTTAGCAGGGAGGTCGATGGTGTAAATAAAATATATAATCAAATCTTAATTGTCAGTCATCGTTACATGTCGGTTAACTATTTAAAACTTTAATAAGAACCGGTAAAACAGGCCCTAATTCTCGCGTTATAAATACCTTTTCAATAAGTGTCTGTCTATCACTGATGGTAAGTCCTAAACCAGCTGCCTCGCAGTCCGCTGGTATTGCGACGATTTTGTGTCGAAACTTTGGTACTTCTTCTTTGAGACGATTGAAGACCTGTAAATTGAAATTATTAATATATAAGTTTAATTAATTAAAAAAAAAACACAAAACCCGACTGCGTAACATCTGCAGTCAGAAGTACCGTATCAATATCAATTCTGTCTAAACAAATATGAGTGAGGATCGTTACTAATAATATTTTTTAATACCTTTTGCACAATACCCCCCTTGACATAATTCGTCAATTTTTTTTTAATTCTTTTTCATCGTATGGCACCCCAAATTGGTCTGTATAAGAATATACTCTAGGTAGAAACCTAGAAGAATCGACAAGAAATTCGATAGGTACTCTTTTAAAATTTTGTTAATACATACGTTTGGACGCTGATAAGCAATACTGTGTCAAGCCACACGGAATTCATTTTGAGAAAATGGCGTCTAAAAATGTCGAACCTATTCTTAACAAATTTGTTTGAAGACGTATATATCCATCTTTTCTATTCTATTTTGATAAAAGGTATAATTCATTAAAAGCAGATTGGTATATTTAATGAGTTTTTAATTATAAATTCTTTAAATATTTGAGAATATTTTATAAATTGCAAAATATTACACGCACATGATATTCGAAACATTGTATTAAGAAACTCTTTTCCGTACTTATTTAGTTTAGATCACGTGAAATTTTATTTAATAACGTAAAATAGGTGACGCAGTATCGAAATACATCAATATCTCCAAATTTTACTTTTTGTGGGTTGACACATTATTGCTTATCAGCATCCATTTATAAAGTATAAATATTTATATTAAACATCCTGTATAAAATCCAGCTACACTAAATCCACGCATCATTATCATCTATATAATCTTGGACAGAATAATATGTTCATAAGCAATAATGCGTCAATCTAAATTCTAAAGATATTTATGTATCGTTGTCTTAGATTTTCGCGATTATTATTCATTGAAATAAAACTATTTTGAACGGATTTAAATAGTAGTAGTTATATAGTAATAGTAGACACGTCTACCCGTGACCACGAACGCTGCAAAGTGCTCGAAACGTCGGGATGATAAAAATAATTATACGCGATTTAAATCCGTTCAAAATAGTTTTATTTCAAAGATATTTGTGTTTTTAGTCATCTAATAATAAGAACGGAATTTTCTTAGTTTAATGTTTCGAATATTGAAATGTGATTAATATTTTTCAATATTCAATAATCTTAATAAATAAATGGACGCTGATGAGCAATACTGTGTCAAGCCACACGGACTTCATTTTGAGAAAATGGGACCTAAAGATGTCAAACCTATTCTTAACAAATATGTTTGAAGCAGTATATATCCATCTTCCCTTTAATTTTTGATAAAAGGTATAATGAATTAAAAGCAGAATAATATATTATCCATTAAAAAGTTTTTCAAATATTTGAGATTATTGAATAATTTGCAAAATTTGGAACGCACTTGAAATTCGAACCAATTAATTAAGAAACTTTTTTCCGTACTTATTAAGTTTATATGACTTCAATTATTTTTTAATGATGTTAAATAGGTAAACGGTATCGAAATACATCATTATCTCCAAATTTGACTTTTTGTGGGTTGACACATTATTGCTTATCAGCTTATTTAAAAAAAAAAAACTTTTTATTATACCAATTTGCTTTTAATTCATTAAAAATTTTATCACAATAGAAAAGAGAAGATGGATATATACATCTTCAAACTTTATTAAAAATATGTTTGACATGTTTAGACGCAATTTTCTTAAAATGAAGTCCGCGTGGCTTGACATAGTATTGCTTAAAAGCGCCCAATTTAGGGTTGACTTGTAGAATATGTTATAACAGCGTTGACTGCAATAAATGTAATAAAAAACTTGCAATGTGCGTCCTGGCTTATTCAGCCAGGATATTTACTAAGCATCTAAGCAAATTTACTCATAAACTTAAGTGCATAAACGCTCTGTTCTAACTTAAAACAAAGTTATTAAAGTTACTAAACAAACAATCCAACGTGAAAAATAAATAATGAAGCAAATTAATTATTTGTTCGTTATATGTAAATATATGTAACCGTTTGTCTTTTGTCTTGAAATAATAACACAATAATGGATAAATTGATTTATAAATGCACATTACTTCATCGGTATTGTAGAGTTCAGTATCAGCTGGGCGTGTGTTGGACGTTTTACCAACGTTAGCAGAATCGATATTTAAAAGTAAAAAACTTAATTAATAAAAAAAATGTTTTTTTTTAGGGTTCCGTACCTTAAAAGGAAAAACGGAACGCTTATAGGATCACTTTGTTGTCCGTCTGTCTGTCTGTCTGTCTGTCGGGCTGTCAACCCTTTTTTCTCAGAAATGCATGGACGTATCATGTTGAAATAGGACTGATGATGAATACCACAAATGGCGTAGGTCTGTTAGTCTTATATAGATTTCTATAAGTTTGTACGGAACCCCCGGTGCGCGAGTCCTACTCGCACTTGACCAGTTTTTTTTAATCATGAATCATGTAGGCTCGTACAGTATAGGCATCATTTATGAAAGGCAACTAAAAAAATGTATGTGCGAAGTAAACTACGGAACCCTAAACATATTTTCAACCGTACCTTAAAGAGAAGGAAGTTTTCATTTAACAGTGAATGTTTTTTTAATGTTTGTTTCCAGAACTCCGTTATTAACCGATTTTAAAAATCTCTTTATTTATTTGACAGATCATATGCATAATATATACACTGATAAACAATGCGTCAACCCACAAAATGTCAAATTCAGAGATATTGATATATTCTAATAATGCGTCACGTATTTAAAATAATTAAAAACATTTTCAAGTCATTTAAATTAAAAAAGTACGGAAAAAAAGTTTATTTATTTATATACTCTTTATTGTACACAACAAGAAATGATACACGACACTTTCAATATTACAGAAAAAGCGATCTCTTCCAGACAACCTTATACAGTAGGACATGATGAAATGGAAGCGGAGAGAGTCTACAGAGTTAGTAGAATATAATATATAGGTACATTAGTACCTACATCAATAAACATACGTACAAACATACTTATAATATAAATATATAAGTTTCTTAATTTAATGTTTCGAATTCTAATATTCGATAAGAGATTAAAATTTTCATTACACCCATCTGCTTTTAATTGATTACATCTTTTATCAAAATAGAAAAGAAAATATGAATATATCTTTCTTAAAACAAATTTATAAAGAATAGGTTTGATATCTTTAAATGAAATGAAACTATTTTAAACGGATTTAAATCGCGTATATTAATTATTTTTATCATCCCGACGTTTCGAGCACTTTGCAGCGTTCGTGGTCACGGGTAGGGTCAAGGGTCTACCCGTGACCACGTGATTCATTTCAATGAATAATAATCGCGAAAATCTAAGACAACGATCTTTAAATGATTTCTTCTTCTTTATTTTGTTTTGTGTTGTAGTTATGCCAATTGTCTTTAAATGTAATTTTCTCAAAATCACTCTCTTGACATAGTATGGCTCATCAGCATCCATATATGGATGCTGATAAGCAATACTGTGTTAAGCCACACGGACTTCATTTTGAGGAAATGGCGTCTAAAATTGTCGAACATATTCTTAACACATCTGTTTAAAGAAGCATATATCCATCTTTTCTTTTCTATTTTGATAAAAGGTATAATGAAATCAAAGCAGATTGATATATTTAATATATTATCTAATAAAAAGTTAATCAAATATTTGAGATTATTGTATAAATTGCAAAATATGGAACACACTTGAAATTCGAAACAATTAATTAAGTAACTTTTTCCGTACTTATTTAGTTTATATGACTTGAAATTTTTTTTGAATAATGTTCTATAGGTTATTTAGTATCAAAATACATCAATATCTCTTAATTAGATTTTTTGTGGGTTGATACATTATTGCTTATCAGCATCCATATACTCCATGAAAAGTTGTCCCATACAATTTTTATCAAAATCGGTCCAGTAATTTGGTATTTAAATTGAGTACAAAAGTGTGACGTTCAAATACCTAAACGAAAGATTATTTTAAGTCTCGTACAAATGTTATGTAAAACATCCTTGGCCCAAGACGCAGGTCGTAACCGATGACACTGAAAAACGTAAACAATACCTTGACCAAATTGTCTGTTTGTCATTTTCTCGAAAACCTGTATATATTTAACTTGCATATTTGTGTTTGTTTTGCTTTTAACCGATTTTAATTTAAAATCTCTAAGGGGCATGACTTTTTCAGACTTTGATGAATGACATCATATTCTGTACAAGAAAATAAAATTTAACTGCCTTACTACAAAAGATTTAAACAGACGTTAAACGCGTGTTTATAAAAATCCGTATTACGAATCCGCGTCTAAGCACAGTTTTGAGTTAAACATGCTTTAGATATAGATTAACATACGTGTAAGTGAGTTTAATAGATGTCTAAAACCTATTTCAGCTGTCAAATGTAACGTGTAACATTTTACCAATAAGTTTTTTATGACTTTATTCGCTGTTAAGCAATTTAGATAATATTTTAAGCAATGTTTAATTTTTAAACACTGTTTAGTTAGACACGTGTTGAACATGGTTTTAATGCGTCTTTTGTAGTATGGCAAAAAGTGTCTGTTTTTAATTTTTAATTAACTGCTTTTTACTAATATACGAAAGTACCTATATACGATACTTACGTCAAAAACACAATTTTTAAAATTTTTGTCTGTCTGTCTAGTTGTTGTCTGAAAGAGAAACTTAGCTAACTTTTATTAAAAAAAATATTTATTTTAATAAAAAAATAAAATATGGGTTCCGCTAAAACAAAACTTAAACCAATAAAATAGTGAACAATATCCGTCTTAAGCAGGGGAGGGGAAGGTAAATATAATTTCTCCTCAAATCAACGTCCACATAATAAAAATGTAACTGGCCGAACTTTGTTCGCGCCTATATCTAATCGAAATCAAAGCGGGAAAAAATGCAAAATCAGCTTTACTAGCTCTTAATATAATATGCATAAAATATAGCCTAAATAATCTACCTTCAAAGAGGTACTATAATTTTAAAATTATGTTCATTGGTTCCGGAGTTCACTTCGCACATACTAAATTCACTGTCTTTATTGTGTACATATATCGATACCTCACACGTAAGTTATTGTAAGCCACAAAATTGCCGTTAGCGTTTTTACTGAATACTACACGAATTTGCATTGCTTAATGCATTCAAAGTCAAAAAATTTCAAAAAAAATTTTTTTTTCAAGGAAAGTTACAACAAAATACGCCTGAAAAAAGGCGCATTTTGTTGTAACTTTCAAATTAAAACGGATTAAAAGTGCTCTACTGTAAAATTATAATTTTGGGGTTACAATAACTTACGTGGGAGGTATCGATATATATAAAAAATCGAAACTGACTGGCTGACATATTCACAAAATTTGGAAAAATTTGGTAAATTTTGGACAAACCTTCATTAAATGACGTAAATGTGCACTAAGAAAAGATTTTTGAAAATCCATCCCCTAGGGGGTTAAAAGTTTATTAGGTATAAAATTTATAAGTATAAGCGAAGCGGCGTGGATCAGCTAGTATTCGTTATTTACGCGATGGATATACATAATATAATGTAAATGTTCAATATATAATAATCTAAATAAGATTGTAATGAGTTTATTTCAATTCAAGTGATCACTTCATCTGAAACTCTTAATCATCTATTCAATACGAATGACAACATCGTTCATAGAAATAATAATTAAACATGAAGATTTCTGTTATTTGAATATAGGAAAAATAAAATTAGAACTCGATATAATATTATATTTTATATTAAACTAGCTGGTGCTCGCGACTTCGTCTACGATTTGATGCCTACGTCATAGTAGTTTTATGCATGCAAAGTCTCGGCCCGATCGGTTTAAAATTGACAAAGTTTCATAGAAACTTTCATCCCCTATTTTATCCCTTTGAATGTAGAATTAATCAAAATCCTTTCTTAGCGGATGCCTACGTCATAACATCTACCTACATGCCAAATTTCAGCCCGATCCGTCCAGTGATTTGTTATATATGTATACCTATAGATTTATTTATATGCACTACCCAAAACCCTTCTCTTGAAGATATCAATATCTTTGCAAGTTGGGTTGTCTGTAAGAGATCGCTTTTAGTGATAAGACCGCCCTTACCGACAATTGTCCACTCCTTAAAATAAGTCTTTTTTCTTTCTTTTATTGTGATCCTAGATAATTAAGTGTAATAAATTGAAATAAAACTATTTTAAACGAATTTAAATCGCGTATATTAATTATTTTTATCATCCCGACGTTTCGAGTACTTTGCAGCGTTCGTGGTCACGGGTCTACCCGTACGCTGCAAAGTGCTCGAAACGTCGGGATGATAAAAATAATTATACGCGATTTAAATCCGTTTAAAATAGTTTTATTTCAAAGAATAATAATCGCGAAAATCTAAGACAACGATAAGTGTAATAAAGTTTTTTTATGTATCTATCTATCTATTTATCTATCTATCCTTTTCATCACTCACTCGTTTTAAATGGAGAACACATTTGTGGCAACTCTGGTGCTGCAGATATATGCAAATCAGGTGGCCCACCAGCTCATTTGTCAGTAATTTTTAATTTAAATAATATTTATACAAGCATATAATTGCAAGCAAATAATTGTGAAGTGATTTCATTTAAACGATACATATTTGTCATTCGTTTCTTTATAAGTACCTACGAGTTTCTTAAAATAAATTGTATATATATTTTTCCAAGACATCTCTCTTCATGACCTTAACACAAATTAAAAGTTTGAAAAAGTCACGCATATAACAAAACGTTAAATAATTGAAATATACAATAATTTAATATATTAGAAGAACTGATTATTAGATAAAGTTTTGATTATGCCAATCTATTATTAATTAATTATTTATCAAAATAGAAAAAAAAAGATGGATATATACTTGAAACAATAATTCATTGTTATAGAATAGGTTTGACATGTTTAGACGCCATTTTCTCAAAATGTAGTGGGGCTTGACGTAGTATTGCTTATCAGAGTCCATTTATTCTTTTCAAAATCATAAATTAAGTACCACAGAATTATATGGACGCTGATAAGCAATAATTTGTCAAGCCACAAGGACTTCGTTTTGAGAAAATGGCGTCTAAAGATGTCGAGCCTATTCTTAATAAATTTGTTTGAAGTCGTATATATTCATTTTTTCTTTTCTATTTTGATAAAATGTATTATGAATCAAAAGTAGATAGATTTATTTAATATGTTATCTAATAATAAGTTTTTAAATATTTGATATTATTTTATAAATTGCAAAATATTGAACGCACCTGAAATTCGAAATATTGAGTTAAGAAACTTTTTCCATAATTATTTAGTTTAGATGACTTGAATATTTTTGAACAATGTTAAATAGGTGACGTAGTATCAAAATAAATCAATATCTACAATTTTGAGTTTTTGTGGGTTGACACATTATTGCTTATCAGCATCCATATAAACTTAATTGTAACTGCTTACATAGCTAACTCGTTTCACACAGATTTTTTTATTCGGTCACTGCAATACTAAGCACGCGATGTAAACAACTTACCGGATCCTCGAACATTTCCTCGATCCTCGTGTAGATGTCCTTGCCTCGCTTCTGTCTGACCAATAGGTAGAGATTTTCAACGCCCGGACAGCATCTCAGCACTTTCTCCATAAGGATTTTACCAAGGAACCCTAAAAACAACAAAAGCTTTAAGTAAAATAAAATATTTACAGATTTTAAGATTTATACTATTCACATTTAATATAACGGGTCTTATCGCGATAACTAATGGTAGTAATACCTTTTTATTGCCCGATGTTTCGACGAAGTTGCATCCGTCGTGTCATGTCGTGTGACCACGATGACGTGACCACGATGGGTAACGTGACGGACGGGTATAGTTGATATCAGAGCGGTAGTCGTATTTAGATATAAGTATTATAAAAATATAAGCCGAATAATATAAATAAAATAAGAGCCGAGATGGCCTAGTGGAACACGTCGATCTTTACTGAAGATCGTGGGTTCAAACCCCGGCTAGCACCGCTGATTTTTCAAGTGCTAAATTTGTGTTTAAATTCATCTCGAGCTCAGCGGTGAAGGAAGACATCGTGAGGAAACCTGCACGTGTCGGGAGAAATTCTAACACATGTATATCCGCCAACGCGCAGTGGAGCAGCGGGGTGGATTAAGCTCTAAACCTTCTCCTTAATAGGAGAGGTGGCCTTAGCCCAGCAGTGGGATATTTACAGGCTGTTTATCATAAAAATATTAATATGCCGTTGCGCATATAAGTGCGAGGTTAACAATACCTCTGGGATGTATGGCCTCTACAATTGGCCTAGTTGCTAACAAAAATTAAATTAAGGTAGAGCCTAGCTTAGAGGAATATGCCGCTTGGGGACCACAGCGCCATGCCCTGAGTGTGATTCGTGCCTTGCTCGGCAGCGAGGGATGTCGCTAAAAAAGGCTACGAAAAGGGAACGAGAAGCGGACGCTCTCGCTGATCTGATCCGCAGAAGACGACCAAGAGGAAGAAGACGGCGTGATTCGTATCTGCTCTCTCCACCATTGAGAAACCAATGTGGAAGACGTCCATTCTCCCGCAAACCATCAGGACGAGAGTGCTTTCGGTGCCAGGGAGCACTCTTTACGAGAGGGTTTCTATGGGTTTTAGTGGGTAGTCTGGGACATTCATCACCAGGAGTCCCACATAGCTTTAGCCCACTGACAGCTGGAATATGGGCTGACTCGACCAGGGCAGCACTATCACGGTAGACCCTGTATTATGCCCGTTTACGTTACAACCATCCCATTATTGTCTTAGAGGTAACGTCATATTTTGATCAGTGATATTAACAACACAGTAACACTTAATTTTAAAAATAAAGTATTCATAAATGGACGCTGATAAGCAATAATGTGTCAAGCCACACGGACTTCATTTTGAGAAAATGGCGTTTAAAGATGTCAAACCAATTCTTAACAAATCCGTTTGAAGACGTATATATCCATCTTTTCTTTTCTATTTTAATAAAATGTATAATGAATAAAAAAGAGATCGGTGTAATGAAATGTTTTATTAAATAATAAGTTTTTTTAATACATCAGATTATTTTATATAGCAAAATATGGCATATAATTCAATATTTGAAACATTTTATTAAAGGCATTTTTCCCGTATTTCTTTACTTTAGACGACTTGAAAAATATTTGAATAATTTTAAATACATGATGCACTATCTGAATACATCAATATCTCAGAATTTGACTTTTGGTGGGTTGACACATTATTGCTTATCAGCATCCAAATAAAGTCCCTTTGTACAGGTGGAAACCACATACATCTCTCCGTCTGGTCTGAGGCTTAATCTTTTTCGAAACCGTGGTAGATTCATTTGCTAGACGTTCAAAAAATAATGTAAATTCCTTGTTTTGAATTAAAAAATATTTTGATGTGCACGCAGAAGGCACTAACTGCAACCGGAACGTTATTCAAGATATCATCTAAGAAACCGTTGGCGGTAGTTGTAAATAATATTTTCTAAAACCTCAAATAGACAAATGTCACCTTAGTCTACCCGTGACCACGAACGCTGCAAAGTGCTCGAAACGTCGGGATGATAAAAATAATTATACGCGATTTAAATCCGTTTAAAATAGTTTCATTTCAATGAATAATAATCGCGAAAATCTAAGACAACGATAAATCATAAAATGTTTTATTTTCTCATTATGAATGAATATTTCTATTGAAACGAAATTTAAGCGCTTTTATGTCAATCAACAAAATACAATGTTACCTTCTGGACTTTATAATTAAAATGGCAGATGGCGCAACGTTGACGTCCATCACAATGCAAAACATACGTCCATTACGATTTATATCTTGAACATCAGATAATTACCGCTAATATGTTAAAAAATTATATACAATCTTGTAGTAATAGAAGATCTGTTAATTGTACAGAGTTCGCAAAGGTTAGGATTAAGTAAAGGAAAAACAGGTTAAATTATGAGTGTTGTTTGCATAGAAAAATATAAACGACTTCAAATATGGACGCTGATAAGCAATACTGTGTCAACCCACACGGACTTCATATCGAGAAAATGGTGTTCCAAGATGTAAAACTTATTCTTAATGAATGTGTTTGAGGGCGTATATATGCATCATTTTTTTCTATTTGGATAAACGGTATAATTGAAAGCAAATTGGTATAATAAAAAGATTTATCTAATAATAAGCTTTTTAAATATATGAGATTATTGTATAAATTGTAAAATATGAAACACACTTGAAACTTAAAACATTCCATTAAGAAACTTTTTTCGGTACTTATTTAGTTAAGATGACTTGATTTTTTTTAATAATGGTAAATGCGTAGCGCATTATCACCATAGTTATTTTTATGGGTTGACACATTATTGCTTATCAACCATATAACTAATTCATTAATGGACGCTGATAATCAATACTGTGCCAAGCCGCATGCACTTCATTTTGAGAAAATGGCGTCTAAAGATGTCAAACCTATTCTTAATAAATTTATTTGAATAGGTATATATGCATATTTTCTTTTATATTTTAATAAAAGGTATAATGAATTGAAAACTGATTAATACAATTAATGTGTTATCTAATAATAAGTTTTTCAAATATTTAAGATTATTGTATAAATTGCAAAATATGGACAGCACTCGAAATGCGAAACATAAAATTAAGATATTTTTTTCCGTACTTATTTAGTTTAGATGACTTGAGTTTATTATTTAATAATGTTGAATATGTGACGCCGTAACAAAATACATTAATATCTCCGAATTTGAGTTTTTGTGGGTTGACACATTATCGCTTATCAGCATTCTAATAACCTCTATTCTTCATCACTTAATTTTCTTTTTTTATTTACATATAACCAACCTTGAGTATAAGCAATGGTATAAAACAAAGTATTATTGAAATCGGTTTACAATTGGACGCTGATAAGCAATACTACACTATACTATATGTCAAACCTATTCTTAAAGAATTTGTTTGAAGACGTATTTATCCATCTTCTCTTTTCTATTTTCATAAAAGATAGACGGTCACACTACAAAAGACGCATTAAAACCATGTTGAACACGTGTCTAGCTAAACAGTGTTTAAGATTTAAACATTGCTTTAAATATTATCTAAATTGCTTAACAGCGAATAAACTCATAAAAAAACTTATTGATAAAATGTTATGCGTTACATTTGACAGCAAAAATAGGTTTTAAACATCTATTAAACTCACTTAAACGTATATTAATCTATGTCTAAAGCATGTTTAACTCAAAACTGTCTTAGACGCGCGTTTAACGTCTGTTTAAATCTTTTGTAGTAAGGCAGATAGTGAATTAAAAGCAGATTGGTATAATTGTAAGTTTTATGGAATAATATTTAATTTTTTTTTAATATATATATGTATTTCAAAGTTAAAATTATACCCCCCAGTAAAATACGGGGTTGTAAATTTATATGTGACCCGGGCAAAGCTGGTGCGTGCTGCTAGTTTATGTATAATTCCATTAAGTGCTTTATTCTTACAAAAAGCCTAAAATGGTTTCCAATTTGAATATAATTTTTTGTTTCGTTTTTGGGTTTAAAAAATAGTCTCCATATCGTCGCTCTATATATGATACCTCGCAACTAACAATTTTGGTAAAAATAGATTTTCTCAGTGAATTCAGTAATTGTGAAAGATGAAGAAAACACAGAAGACATAAATTTTTAAGAAGAATGACTACACAAAGACTACGCTTTTATCTATATTGTAAATTAATATTACATCTACATATTGTCGATGATAGTGTAAAACCGCGTAACTAGCTTTCACAATAAGGTCCATTTTTGCGCAATGGAAAATGCCCATAAGCCTTATTTTTATCAATAATGTGATTTTGTATTTGATACAAATTTTAACTTTATAGGAAAAGTTAGATACGCGGTTTTGAAATATCACCGACGATATGTGCTCTATGCCTTAATCTGCTCGAGTCCACTGAGTGATTTGAAAAATATATATTAGAATGAAAGACAGAAAAATATTTATTGATAAACACACAGACTAATAACACAGACAAGATCCAAACAAAAGAAAAAAAAATGATATAAAGATTAAATTAAACAAAGTAAAAAAGGAAAAAAAATATCCTATGTTATCTTTGAATTGCGCTAAAAAGTTAAAAATTTTCGTTAAATAATATCTTTATAAAAAGTGAATGAGTCAGTGTGAAATTCGTATTTTATACAAAGATTTTCAAAATTAAGAAAAATTTGGCCTCTCTTTCTTAATTAATCAACCAACGAGAATCCAGTGTGCGCAAGTTTTATATTAGGTCGATGTATGTATGTTCCCTATAGACTCCTAAACCGTTAGAGCGATTTTGATGACGATTCTAGATAATCAACAGATTAGCGCAGCGTGGGATTCTGTAAGATTTAATAGCGAATATCATCTGTACATTGTAATTAACGAAATATTTCGTGCAGAGTTGTTTGGGGCAGCAACAAACATAACTTTTTTTTTATAATTAATAAATAAACGCATCACACACAACGGCCCCCATTAAGACCTCGTGGTCTTGTGTCGGGGGTCCGGAAACACACACAACACTAACACAAACACCCAGACCACGACAAAGATCTGTATGGCCAATACAGACGTTTGCCGTGATCGGGGATCGAACTCGCGACCGTTAGCGCTTCAGTCAGTTGCAGTGACCACTGCGCCAACATGCCTCATACTATATCTATATATGAATACATGGTATTGAACGAATGGCAATGACAACAATTTATATAATTCCTAAATAACTACGATTAGAATTTAGAACTAAACCATTTTATTGCATAATACTCGGGTAAAAATTATATTATCTTTATACATTTTGGACTTTGACAGATCTTGCGCTGCAAAACAGCTGCATTATCTTTTTTATATTAACGGTTAAAAATGAGTAAATTGAAAAACGATAAGTGTACTGGATATTATTTTGTATTTATAGGCAAAGAAATTCTGTGAACCATATAAATCATCAAAAAGAATTTTTCAGGTCCTTTCGTCAGGTTGGCTGATATAATTAAAATGCGGAACTAAATTATATTATAATTGCGAGCGATGTAGATATAAAAGATTACGATAAGATTATTATTAAAAAATTTAAGCTTTAAGCATTTATCTATAACGACTTACGGAAAATTATACTACAGAAAATAATTAACGTGAGGATCACAGCTAGGAGTGCGGAGAGGGCAGACCAGACTTTGCTTTCCCAAGACGAGCCCTAACAACCACGAGTAGAGCAACGCATGGGAGGGGCAGCGGATGCGCTTGCGCAAGCGATCCCACTGCCTCACCATATCTATGCCGACGATGGACATCGCAGGGGTTTTAGTGAGTATAAATCTCCACATGACCCGATCTCACCCCCCCCCCTTCTCCCCCGGTAATCGGGTATCCTTTCGAAGATTTCCCCTGCGTAAACAACAACCTTACTTTTTATTCCCTATCATGTGTGGATCTTCTGGGGATGCACTCACGTGCGCGTGATTAAATTGACATCTTGTGATGCGCCTGCTCGCTATTATAAAAAAAATAACTGTGATATGTCTTACCTGTAGCTCCGGTAATTAAAATATTTTTTCCATTATAAAATTCTTGCACTTCCGATATTTTTGTTTCCTTATTCATATTAACGTCAACACTAATCTGTTCATTATTAACGCATTCGTTGCAGTAATTAATTTTATCGGTAATTTTTTCAATATTTGTCACCCCATCACTAAATTTTAGATCCGTTTTTAGCGTTCTGAAGTTCTCGCTCCCGATAGTAAGCCCATTGACGGCGGCCATCTTATGTTGTTTTTTTATTAATTCTTCTTTCGACGTGATTATGTCATGTCTGAAACAAAAGAAAATAAATTGTTAAACAAACTTAAAAAAAAGTTGGAGGTGATATGTATGTTCTGCAGTAGGTACATATGTATGTATTTTTACCAGATTGCGCGACGCAAGAAAGGGAAAAGACGAAACTCGTGTGCCAATTTTGATTAATGAATTCCGTTTCATTCGTCATAACGGCGCGGAAGTCATAGAAAGTATACTAATTTGGAAAAATCAAAGTGGCCGGTTTTGGACGCCTAGTAAGTACTCTTTGTTTATTGTTAAAGTTTTAGATTTATCACTTGATAAATTAAAAGCTTATATTAAGATATAGTAACGCCTGTTAATATCCCACGGCTGGACAAAGACCTCCTCTGCTATTAAGGAAAAGATTTAGAGCTTAATCCACTGCGGGACGGATATACATGTGTCAGAACTTCTCCCAGCACATGCAAGTATCCTCACGATGTCTTTTTTCATTGTCGAGCTCGAGATGAATTCAAACGCAGGCGGTGAAGGAAAACATCGTGAGGAAACCTGCATGTGCCGGGAGAAATTCTGACACATGTATATGCGCCAACGCGCAGTGGAGCAGCGTGGTGGATTGAGCTCTATAACCTTCTCCTTAAAAGGAAGAAGAGGTCTTTGCTCAGCAATAGGACATTTATATGCTGTTAAATTACTTTTACTTTAGATTAAATCTATACTAATATTATTAAGCAGAAAAATTTGTTTGTTTGAACGCGCTAATCTCAGAAACTTATATTTATACCTTTTATCAAAATGGAAAAGAAAATACTACTTAACCGATTTTTATGAAAATTCTATTGGACTAATGGAAGAGGAACCTTTTAAATAAAGAATCAACTAAATCGATCCGCCAACCGTGACCATGAACGCTGCAAAGTGCTCGAAACGTCGGGGATGATAAAAATAGTTAATATACACGATTTTAATTCGTCTAAAATAGTTTTACTTCAATAAATCGATCAAGCTATTTTCGAGTAATTGGGGAATATAATCAATCCAGAACAACACAGAACTGCCTTTTTTGGAAGTCTGTTAAAAAGGCCGTATAAATTTATTTATTTTAACTCAATATTATTTAAAATAGTTATACTATTTTATTTATATTCGAAGATTCACTGATCCTAAACAATCTACTCAAAACTTAACCCCTGTTTTATTATAATTGGACGCTGATAAGCAACATGTCAAGCCACACGGACTTCATTTTGAGAAAATGGCGTCTAAACATGTCTAACCTATTCTTGATAAATTTATTTGAAGAAGTATATATCCATTCTTTCTTATTTATTTTGATAAAAAGTTTTAAGAATTAAGATCAGATATACATAATTCAAAGCTACATCTAAAAACAAGGTTTTAAAATATATGAGATAATTGTATAAATTGCAAAATATGGAACGCGCTTAATATTCGATACATTAAGTTAATAAATATTTTTCCGCATATATTTAGTTTAGATGACTTGAAATTTTTTGAATAATGTTAAGCAGGTACCGAAGTATCGAAATACATCAATATCTCCGAATTAGACTTTACGTGGGTGTTAGGAATATATCATAAAAGTAAATAATACTGTATTTTGTCTATGGTAGCTCGTTGATCAGTTAGTTATTATTATATATCGGCAGTACGCACCCTCTCTCTCTCTAGGATAGATTGCTCGTCCTTACTCTCAGAAATATATAAATAATTATGAATAAACTAGTAACTAGAACCCCAAGGATAACTTAACAGTGGGGTGGCTCATTATTGCTTATCAGCATCCATATATGGATTATCAAAATATATCAATATCTCTAAATTTGACATTTTGTGGGTTGACAAATAATCTTTTATCAGCATCCAACAATACCCACCATTGAAATAGTTTTGTAATTGATAAATTAAAAACGAAAACAACAGTCATTTAAAAAATAATCACATCGATCTAGCCGTTTTGAAATAATCAGTAATCATCCATAAAAATTGAAAAGTCTTTGACGAATTGTGAACCTCCCAGTTTTTGGGAGTTGATAATAAATAAATAAACGCATCACACTCAACGGCCCCCATTAAGATCGCGTGACCTTGTATCGGGGGTCCGGAAACACAACACTAACACAAACACAGACCACGAGAAACATCCGCATGGCCAATACAGACGTTTGCCGCGAGCGGAGATCGAATCAGCGCCAACGTGTCTGTCATATAAAGATAAGATATAAGATAATAAAATTCACAATAAGTAATACATACAATGCTCCAAGCGACCCCACACCGCTCGCAGACACTACTTAAGGCATATAACTGATAGCGACTTGCAATTCCAGGTATATATACTCAATATATTGTTTACCTCTTTTGTTTAATCTATATAAATAAATAAAATTGTTGTGTCTGTTTGTAATATCACATTGACAGCTTTTAACTAAATGCATATGAAAGTATAAACGGTACATCGAAATAGCGATTTTAAAAAATTTTTGCCTGTTTGTTTGTCTCTCGGTCTGTTTGTTCGGCTTTCTGAAATGGCTGGACAGATTTTGGACTTTAACGCACAGACAGCTAATGTTATAAGAAGTAATTTAGGCTTAAGACTTTTTATAAGCAAAAAAAAAATACGCGAAATAAAATTAAAACCAATGAAATAGTAAACAATATCCGATTCAAGTACGGAAGGTGAATATGAAATAAATATATTTTTCCTCAAATTAACGCGTGTGTCACTGCATGGCATAGTTAGTTGTTTTATAAACATATTTTTTCAACGTAACTTAAAAATAGTATTCACATAAATAGTATACACATAACAGATCTTTTTTTTTTTAAGCGACATCACACTCTACGGCCCTCATTAAGATCTTGTGACCTTGTGTCGGGGGTCCGGAAACACACAACACTAACACAAACACCCAAACCACGACAAACATCCGTATGGCCAATACAGACATTTGCCGTGAGCGGGGATCGAACCCGCGACCGTTAGCGCTTAAGTCAGTTTCAGTGACCATTGCGCCAACGTGTCTGTCGAAAAAAAATATACTCGAAGTAAGTCAGTTTTATATTTTTAACTATAAATCGCACGCGGCTTCGCCATAACGTTTGAAATTTGAAAGACTAAATTTAGAAAACTGATAAAATCTATCTATTTAACATATATATAAACTTTTTAAAGCATAGTCTATTTACACTTTATAATTCAACTACATATTATCAATTTCCATGGAAATTTGCAAGGTTAGTTAAAAGCGTAATTGTTTTTACAACTAAAATAAAATTAATTATTCAAATAAATCTGGAATATTCAATTTTTTTTAGGTTTTAAGTATGGAATATTAACGCCTGAATAAAAATGTCTTAGAAATTACGTGTTCTACGAAAATATAAACCACATGATATCTCCTTTATCTTCGATTCTTTTATAAGTTGTACCTATGTATATATCTATACGATTGCATAATTATTCAGAATTCAATGCGATTATATCTGTTTTTAAAATAACATATTTTTAAAATATTCCTACGTGGGTAGTACGTAACAAAATATACACGTGATCTTACGTGGGGGGTATTACAAAACCTCTCCACTTATCATCAAAGTAGGCGCCTGGGGCAGAATAAATACGCGCTCATATAGCGCGCGCAGATGCGTGAGATCCCATGTATCCGTTTACATACGGACGCGAGGAGGACGGCAGCCGGGATGGCCTCGAGCTGCCGTACGCACCAGCGAGGAGTGCGAGGAGGGCAAAACATCACTTTGGCCTGCGGAGATCATCGCACAGAGGGGCAGCGGATGCGCATGCGCAAGTGATCCCGCCTCTGAGGCCTCTCTATTTGCGTGTTGAAGAAGGCCATCTCATCAATATAAATCTCCACATAACCTGATCACCCCCAGTAATCGGGTATCTTTTCGAAGATATCCCCCTGCGTATACAAAAAAATGGGGGAACATCTCAGCAAATTATAAGTTTACTTTATTTATTTATACGACTATATATAAAATAGTGCAATATAATAATCTATATCTATATCTATACTAATAATAAAATTCTAGCGGGTCGCTGTCTGTACGTGGAAGATATATGAAAAAAAATCTTACTGGGGGCCTTTACCAACGCAATAGAACCCAAAACTATGATTTTTAGAATTCTTATCTGTTTGTCTGTTTGTCTGTTTGTCTGTTTGTCTGTTTGTCTGTTTGTCTGTTTGTCTGTTTGTCTGTTTGTCTGTTTGTCTGTTTATCTGTGCGTTTGTGCACGCTAATCTCAGAAACGGCTTATCCGATTTAGATGCGGTTTTCACTAATATATTGTGGTAAGCTTCACTTAACATTTAGGCTTTGTTTTATGTCAATCGGTTCATAAATAAAAAAGTTATGTCAATTTAAGGGTTCACGTCCAAAATTATTTTGTACTTTTCACTAAAAGCATGAAAGTATATACAGTACCTATATCAAAAAATACATTTTTAAATTTTTGTCTGTCAGTCTGTCTGTCCATCTGTTTGTTCCGACTAATCTTTAAAACGGCTGAACCAATTTTGATGGTACTTTTACTTGCAGTTAGCAAATGTTATAAGGAGTGACTTAGGCTAACTTCTATTTTAGATATTTTTAATCGATACTTACAAAAAAAATCTAACGGGTCGCTGTCTGCACATGACAGATATATAAAAAAATATATATTATTGGGGGTCTTTACCTAGCCAATAGAACCCAAAACAATAATTTGCTAGATATTTGTCTGTTTATCTGTGAGTTTGTGTCCGCTAATCTCAGAAACGGCTTATCCGATTTACATGTGGTTTTCATTAATATATTGCAGTAAGCTTCACTTAACATTTAGTGATTGTTTCATTTCAATCAGTTCATAAATAAAAAAGTTATGTAAATTTATGAGTTCACATCGAACATTATTTTGTATTTTTCACTAAATATACAGTACTTACATCAAAAAATCCAATTTTTTAATTTTTTGTCTGTCAGTCTGTTTCTTACAACTAATCTCTGAAATAGCTGAATCAAATTTGATGGAACTTTCACTTGCAGTTAGGGGATGTCCATTAATCACGTGAGGCCCAGAGGAGGGAGAGGGGATGGAAGAAAAAAAATTACGAAATATCACCAAGTCTAAAAAGTACTTAAAGTAATTCTTAAGTAATGTACTTAATTAATGAACAGCACCTATACCTAGCTAATATTATAACTTAGGCTACTTTTATTTAAAAATATATATTTTATTTCAATGAATAAGTAAAGAAGAGATAATTCTCTTAATATTTTGTTATTGTGTAATCGCGATAACAAAATATTGTAGAACCCAATAAAATAGTGAACAATTTCTGATTTAAAAAGGGAAGGTTATACATCTATACATATAAATGGATGCTCATAAGCAATAATGTGTCAACCCACAAAAAGTCAAATTTAAGATATTGGTGTATTTTGATACTACGTCACCTATTTAACATTATCCAAACAAATTTCAAGTCATCTAAACTAAATAAGTATGGAAAAAAGTTTCTTAACTCAATGTTTCGTATTTCAGGTGCGTTCCATACTTGCAATTTATAAAATAATCTCAAATATTTAAAAACTTATTATTATATAACATATTAAATAAATCTATCTGCTTTTGATTCAATATACATTTTATCAAAATAGAAAAAAAAAGATGAATATATAGTACGTCTTCAAACTAATTTATTAAGAATACGTTTGACATCTTTAGACGCCATTTTCTCAAAACGAAGTCCGTGTGGCTTGACACAGTATTGCTTATACGCGTCCAAATATAATTTATGTGTCCGTTTGTAATTTTAAATAAATGCATATGAAAGTATACATGGTACTGACAACAAAATTAATAACTTTAAAATTTTTGTCCGTCTCTCTGTCACTCAGTTTGTTACGGCTAATATCTAAAACAGCTGGACCTATTTTGACGAAACTTTCACTGAACAGAAAGCTAATGTAATAAGGAACAAAATTGAAACCAATGAAATAGTGAACAACATCTTATTCAAATAGAGAAGATATATGTATATTATATAAATATAATAATTTGGACAATAATATATTTACTGGGTAATTTTTTTTACTGGATATGATAGATCAAATCCGAAACTATAAGCAATAGCGAAAAATAATTAAAGGAGTAACAGAGCCGATTTTAATAAAAACTAAAACTATTTCATTAATTTTTTGAAAAATAAGTTCTCCTAGCCAGAAACGAACACGTTGATTTTGAGAAAAATTAACATTCTGTATGATTGCATCATCTGATACTGTCACATATTATAAGAATCAACTTCAGAGAGGTATTAGTATATAGTTAACTGCAACAAAAAGAAAGGGCAAATTTTTTACAAAATTCTATCAAATTCATACATTAAATTAAATCATTTGTAATTCTTCAAAAAAACGATCATACCTAAAAGTGAAATTTTAAAATTATAACGGGATGTTGTAACGCTAATAGCGGGTGAGTACAATAGCGGAGTCCAGTGAAATGTAGATTTTCAATAAATTGATTCATCTTTTTAGGAATTATCTAAATCTACCTAGGTAACGGAGTAGGTGACGGGGACCAAAACAAACGTCACATTCTATCAACTTTGTATAGCTCACATAGAAAAAATAGACAAACATAAAATAAGTTACTGTGAGTTATTCATTTTATATATTTTTGATTGTATTCCTTACACTCTTCCTTACTTTAGTAGGTGACTAGCATTTTGATGCAAATAAACAAATCGACTTTTTTTCTAAACTTACCGGGAGCCATAATTTAACCCACATATTTGATTATGTATATTTGATATACATATATAGAATCGATTACTTAACTTCTAATTTATGTATAGATTTAATGTTATTTTGTTAAAAAATAAATCTTTTCCTTTAATTTGTCTCTTACTATTACTTTCCAAAAGCTGATTCTTACAAATGACACTATTAGGTAGGTGGTGCAATAATACAGAATGTATTTTTTTTAATTAGTGGGTTCTATTCCTGGTCAGGAGAATCATGAAATCAAAAAAACTTATGATGCAGTTTTAGATTTCTCAAAATCGGACACGAGACTCCTTTAAGTATTTTTCGCGATTCCTTAAAGTCCCGGATATGGCCTATGAAGCCCAGTTAAAAAAGTCACCCGATATATAATACAAGGAGAACCTCGGCGGGAATATACTGTTATACAGTCGAAATTTTAAAGACTAGGACAAAACATTTTTCTTCAACATTTATAGTGAAAACCGTGGAGGAATAAGCTCAAAGTAAGAAGCTCTTTTCTTGAGCAGCACCGCAGACTATTATAACCTTGCTTTGCAGGAGACATGCCAAGCATTCTGTAATCCACGCGAACGAAGTCGCGGGCACAGCTAGTTTTTGAATAAAATTTAATTATTTGAACTTTTTTTAACTTTTCTAATTAGTATTTGAAGTCAAATAAATTTTAAATTATTTTTTTTTACATATTGTGGTTGGATAGGATGTGCGCATTCGTAAATTAGGAACGATTTTATCTATACAGATAAATAAAATTGTCTGTTTGTAATTGCAAATTAACAGCTCCTAACTAAATACAAAAAGTATAAACGGTACTTACATCAAAAACACAATTTTCAAAATTTTGTCATCTATTTGTTCGTTTCAGCAAATCTCTAGAACGGCTGGAGTAGCTCATGTTATGAGGTGTATTAATTTTATTTTTCTACCCAGGAATCGATCCCGCTAATTTTGAAAAAAGGTAAAACATTCTGAATTATTGCACCATCTAATAGTGTCACGTATAAGGATCAACCTCTGGGAAGTAATAGAATCCGGCTATCTAAAGGAAAAGGCATTTTTTTACAAAATGCTATTAATTAATTCGCGTGAAATGCTCCTTACTTGAGAGGCACCACAGAGCACAGCCTTGCTTTATATGAGACATGCCATCCTGTAGTCCACGCGAACGAAGTCGCGGACACAGCTAGTAATACATAAAATAAACATCTAGTTAATTATATGACTTAAACAGTTTAAAAACATAATTGTTCTAAATAGAAACGTCAGCGAAATTTTGTCCCTTCCGTAATTTAAAACCTTCTAGAGCCTCAATGAAGGATAATTTTGAAATTTTGTGATACAAGTATTTGCCCATCCATTTTAAGGAATATTTAAGCTATGTTTAAGGCTAATCGGCTAAAGAAATACTTTTTCTTCATACAAACATCACCATCCCATTGAATCTTAATAAGGGATTGTTAAATTTTATGTTTCACATTTCACTATTAGCATCCAGAAGTATTTGTACTAAATTATATAAATTAGATATGACCATGGAATAAGATTTTGCATACAAAGCAGAATTGCATTACAGAAGTACGACAACAAATTTTGATGAGACAAGTAGAAGATCAGCTCAGATCCTTTCAAACCATGAAAGTGTTGATAACCAAACATCTTTACGGATAACTTGCAGATAAGAATCATCCCTATTATAAAACAAAATAAAACGTAAAAAAATAAAAATCGATCCATTCGTTAGGGAGCTACCATGCCACAGACAGACGTACGTTAAACTGATAACACTTCTCTTTATTGGTCAGTAGTTAAATAAAGAATTATCAAAGTCAGTTTAGTAATAAGAATTAACTGACTTCTAAAGAAGCAAACATTTAAAATCTGTATTAACTTCAAAGTACCCAACGACTGGAGAACTTCCTTTCTGGAAGTCAGTTAAAAATATACGAATATCTCCGTGTCTATTTGTCTGTGGTCAAATTTACAATAGATTATCTGTGGTCAAACTTGGAATCGGTTGATATTTTAATCAACTACGGTCGAATTCCGACCGCTAGGTGATCACTATTAATAACAATGACTCAACACAGTGAATCTTTGAACAGGGAAAGTATTATAGCAATATCCAGAAATAAGGTTAACTACGCATTTGGCTACACCGTTGGCATAGCAAACAATTTATAACGTTTTTATGTAACATCTCGATGTATTGCCTTCTAGTTGGTATCTGCGACTTCATGGAATAATCATTTTGAGTTGCTTATTGAATGCCCCTTAAAATTAAGGGGAAATTTTATAAAACAATAATAAGACCTGTCGTGATGTATGATGAAAAGAGAGTGCATACGGCGGAGATGCGAATGTTGAGATGGATGTGTGGAGTGACTAGAATGGATAAGATACGAAATAAGCATGTCAGAGGCAGTCTAACAGTGACTAGTAACAGAGAAGTTGATGAGTAATAGATTAGCATGGCATGGGCATTTTATGAGGAGGGATGAATGCCACGTGACAAGAAGAGTGCTAGCTATAACTGCGGACGGTTATATTACTCGAGGTAGACCAAAGAAAAGATGGATGGATTGCGTAAAAGGTGACATGAGTAAGAAAGGAGTGAGTGTTAAGATGACGGCTGATAGGAAGGAATGGAAGAGAAGAACATGTTGTGCCGACCCCACATAAAGTGGGACCAGGGCAATAAGAAGAAGAAGAATAGCTTATTTTTTTTGAGAAATAATGACAACTTAATACAAATTTTTATTCTATTGATGGCTGTTGTTTTCACTAGTAGCTTATTTGGCATTTCATTGAAATTGTTTTAACAGCTTTAGCGTTAATAACAGGGATCTTTTAATAGCCTATGCTAAAATTGCACTACGTAGATCACCTGTCGAAATTTTCAACGAACTTCAAAAATAAGGAATTTCTTAATTCGTAGTGCATGTTTTTTTAATGTTTGACGCGATTTTAAAAAAATCTTTATTAATTTCAAAGGTTATACTTACATAATGTCCCATTTTTATCAAAATCAGTTCAGTAGCTTGGTTTTAACAATCGAAATAACTACTATAAGTGTGTCGTTCACGTAAACAAAATTATGTGTTTTCCTTTTGAAGTCGGTAGCTTTTATTGAAGACATGTTTAAAATTGAATATAATTTCCCCTTTTAAATCTTTTTCGCAAAAGTAAGATACTCTATATATTTTGTTTATTTACTTAAAAATTGTTTTAGTTCGTTCTAATATGTTCAAATATAATCCATCGATGACCTAAATCTTCCTTGGCGAAGCTTCCTGGCTTAACGTTGAAATGATGCTGGCAACTGGCCATACTGCAGTGGAAATAACGATTCTTCAAATATTATAATTGGTAATTCGTTTTTAGCAGCATTCCAAAAGAGGAGAAAGTTCTCAATTTGTTGGGGATTGTGGACCGATTTTGGATGTTTTTTTTTCAATTATGATTGTTTCAATTATCGTTTGAATGGGTATACTGCTAAATTGCAGTAGCGTATTAACATAATACACTATACTACTAAATTGGTCCCATTGTCATCTGGTTAAGATCTAATGCTAGGATCTTGGATAAAATCGAGGGAACTCTTCAAATATTACAGCCACATCTATACCGATTTAGGTATTTTTATAGTAACTAGTACGTTTGGTTCTTAAAAACAACATTTGGTGAAATGGAACTGATGGTGAAGACCACAGATGGCCACCGGAATAACGCTCTTGAAGCATGTACTTTTTCGATCTATTTCTTATCAGAGTGCCGATTATGCAGAGCCAAAATGTTGGCCATAAATTTGCGAAAGTCATATATCTTTAAAAAAATTAAAGATGAAATATATGCCAAATAAATCAGCCAAGTGCGTGTCGGGCCACGCACAATGTAGGGTTCCGTAGTTGTCAGAATTGTCAAGATCGGTCAAGCTATCTTCGAGTACCTATTTTCGTAAAAAAGTTTACGACGAACTGGGAATTTCCTTTTTTAAGCCAGTTTATACAATATACGTACTTACAATTTTAAACCTCTTATTATTATAAAATTATTTTTAATTTCTCTTAATATTTCGAGACTAAAATATTTTTAATGTAAAATGAATTATACTAACGATTTTGAACTTTATATGTTCGTCGATTATTTATTATTCTAACACTTGTAAAATATACTTAGTGCCGATAATTTTCCTTCCTGATTAGCGCCTATGAAATGTATGGAGATTTCGTTGAAAACTTCATAAGCGCGATTCAGAATCACTCGCGACATGTTTTATTGAGTCATTGTTTTATACCTTATTTTATATTTTATTTTAATTTAAACTTATTAAATATTTATTTATTTATTCATTTAAATTCATATATTAATTTAAAATGATTAATCTTTAAATAATGTGATGCTTTTAAAAGTGAAATATTTATTTTTACTTAGATCATCTATATCTCGATAACCATAAGAACCCACATAGCCGTGATAATTTTCCTTTTAAATTCATCGTGAATTTACCGTTTACGAATGTACCACTATCGTGAATTTTTTCATATTTTTAGACGCAACAGTTTAGTGGGTAGAGGGGGGGACACTTGACTCTAAGAAAAATTGACACTTCAAAGCTTAATATTTCGGAAACAGTTCGTCGTTCGGAAAAATGGTTTTCCCACACCTATAACATTTTTAAAAGACCTATCTAACGATACCCCACAACATGGGATAAATGAGAAAAAACATTTTTGGTCTCTCTTAACACATAGGGAAGACACCCTGAAAAAAAATATTTTTAAGATTTTATTATACGAATTTCTCGGCGTAATTCATATGTATACTCATACCGAATTACAGCTTTCTGGTATCAAGGGTTTCGGACCAAAGCCGCGGACAGACAGACAGACAGACAGACGGACATGGCGAACCTATAAGGGTTCCGTTTTTTACTACGGAGCCCTAAAAAGTATGATTTAATTAAACGCTAACATTTTGTAGCATATATGGACGCTGATAAGCAATAATGTGTCAACCCACAAAAAGTAAAATTTGGATATATTGATGTATTTTAATACTGCGTCACCTACTTAACATTATTCAAATTTTTTTCAAATGATTTTAACTAAATAAGTAGGAAAAAAAGTTTCTTAATTCAGTTTTCGGATTTCAAATACGCGCGTATTTTGCAGTTTATACAATAATCTTAGATATTATAAAAACTTATTATTAGATAAAACCTTTAATTATACCAATCTAATTTTTAATTCACTTTGCCTTTTATCAAAATAGAAAAGAAAATATGGATATATATTCTTCAAACAAATTTATAAAGAATAGACTCGATATCTTTAGACGCCATTTTCTCAAAATGAAATCTGTGTGGCTTGACACAGTATTGCATATCAGCGTCCATAATTATGTACATAAGAGAATTCAGTAGAATATGATACTTTTTTGATAAGTGATTACGTTACAGTGTGCCATCAAAACAATGGCACCAATGCATAACTATGCAAAATTATGGAATTTTAGTCTGACGCTACATCCAGGATCAGCAGGAAGCAACTCCTCACCAACTTAAAAAATATTGTATTAGAATAAACATATCTGTTAGTAATTACTGTTTTATGTTTCAATTTTTTTTTTCTATTTTTTTTTTATATTTCGATTGTTTTTTCAACCAACTTAAATTATAAGGAGTTGTTTTGTTAAATAATTTGGGCATGCCGTGTTTTATTGTAAGAAAAAATTGTTTATGTTTAGTGTACACATTGTTGGAGAACCAAATAAATATATATAAAACTTACAGCAGAGGTATCGTGTTGATGCTCGTTGAAATGGTCTCAATGATTATAGAGTTTAGTGTCAATTAAGTATACATATGCCGAGATGGCCTAGTGGTTAGAACACGTCGATCTCAACCGATGATCGCGGGTTCAAACCCCGGCTAGCACCACTGAATTTTCAAGTGCTTATTTAGTGCTTAAAATTCATCTCGAGCTCGGCGGTGAAGGAAAACATCGTGAGGAAACCTGCATGTTCCAGGGGAAATTCTGACACATGTATATCCGCCCCACAGTGGAGCAGCGTGGTGAATTAAGCTGTAATCCTTCTCCTTAATAGGAGAAGAGGCCTTAGCCCAGCAGTGGGATGATAACAGGCTGTTACTTTACTTTTACTTTACTAAGTATACATCTTTTTTGATCATTTTTCATTCAAATACATATAACTTATGCTACCTCGACTTACGCGAATTCAGAGTTACGCGATTTAATTTTCTCGTCTATTCGTGTTATATTATTTTTCGTATATTTTTTTGTTTTACACGACTCGTGGCGCAGTGGTCACTACAACTGACTCAAGCGCTAAAGGTCGCGGGTTCGATTCCCGCTGACGGCAAACGTCTGTATTGGCCATATGGATGTTTGTCGTGGTCTGGGTGTTTGTGTTAGTGTTGTGAGTGTTTCCGGACCCCCGACACAAGGTCACACGATCTTAATGGGAGCCGTTGAGTGTGATGCCTTTATTTATTTGGACGCTGATATGCAATACTGTGTCAAGCCACACGAAATTTATTTTGAGAAAATGGCGTCTAAAGATGTCGAACCTATTCTTAATCAATTTTTTGAAAACGTACATATATATCCATCTTTTCTTTTCTATTTTGATAAAAGGTGTAATGAATTGAAAGCAGATTGATATATTTAACGTAATATCTAAATAATAAGTTTTTTAAATATTTCAGATTATTGAATAAATTGCAAAATATTAAAGGCACATAAAACTCAAGACATTAAATTAAGACGCTTGTCCCGTACATATTTAGTTTATATAAATTAAAATTATTTTTAATATTGTTAAATAGATAACACACTATCAAATTACATAAATATCTCCGAATTTGACTTTTTGTGGGTTGACACATTATTGCTTATCAGCATCCATTTATTGTCATATTATCTAGAATTAGATACTAATTATTTTCTAAATTATTGTTTTATTTAGTCTCCAGTCCCACTTAAACATACTTCGTATGTATTGATATGCAAAGTTGTACCCCGGACGCAAATTCGACTTACACGGATAGCGCTCAGTCCCATACCCAGTCGCGTAAGTCCGAGGTATTACTGTAACTACATAATTCTACTTTTTTTGTATATGATTTTGAATAATAAATTAATAAAGAATTGTTCCAGAATTTATAACTGGCCTACCCGATATGTAATAAATATCTCATAGTCAAAAGCCGGCTTAAATATCTTAATAAGGAATATTCGTTACAATAGAAATACATTCAAGGTTAAAGACCTAGGAGAGAGTCAGCTGTAACGTCGCACGCGCACGTTTAGTGTTACCAAGCGTCACGAATATATTCCGGATATATCCTTTAACGTTGCAACTTTTTTTACCCGACTGCGGTGAAATCCAAAAGGTTATGTATTGTACTTTAAACAATATAATGAAATAAAATTGAAGTGTCTGTTTGTAATTTCAAATTGACAGCTTTTAACTAAATACATATATAAGTACATAATTTTTAAAAATTTTGCCTGTTGTCTGTTTGTTTCGGTAATTTCTGAAATGGCTGGACCGATTTTGACGGAAATTTCACTAGCAGATAGCTAATGAGTAACTTAAGCTTCTTTTATTTTAGAAATTGTATTTTCCTAGCCAATAATCGAAGTCGTTAATTTTGAATGAATAACACATTCTATATTATTGCACCATGTAATAGTGTCACGTAAAAAGATCAACTGGGAAGTATACGGCAAAGTAAAAGAAAAGGCAATTTTTTTACCAAAATGTTATTTATAAGGCACTACAGAGTACAATCTTGCTTTCTATAAATCATGCCCAGTCCACGCGAACAAAGTCAAGGGCTCGGCTAGTACTAAATATAATTATTTTAGCCGAGATGACCTAGTGGAACATGATCTTAATCGATAATCGCATGTTCAAACCCTGGCTATCACTGCTGTGTTTTCACTAAATTTTTATTTAAATTCATCTCTCCGAAGGAAATCACCGTGAGGAATCCGTCCGCAGTGGAGCAGCGTGGTGAATTAAGCTCTAAACCTTCTTCTTAAAAGGAGGCCTTTGCCCAGCTGTGGGATTTTTGCAGGCTGTAACTGTATTTTTTTTGCTTATATAAATATCTTATATCGCGTATAATTTTAAAGAAAATTAATTTAATGAGGTTTTTTTATTATACCGCCATTTTATCCTAATTTTTAAATACTATTTTATGGCAACCCTAAGCGAATTGAATAATTAAAGTTTTTATAAAACGCGGCAAAGTGTTAAAGAATATGTTTTATTTAATTTAATGTTTTGATGATTTTTGTGATAATTTTTGTTAAAAATAAAATTGTATATTGTCTTTATTTTTTTTATACATAAAGATATTTTTAGCACGTAATTTATTCCACATATTATTTATGACTTGTAACAAATTCTATGTTTATTATTTGAATGCACTAAACCAGGAAACCACTACTTTATTAAAAAAAACATCTTTATTATTTATGTCACTTTGTTCGACGTTTATATTTTCTACTTAGATTTTGCGGATGACTTGTTTTTACCCGACTGCGCGACGCAAAGCAGGATAATGTGTTTATCAGTATGTATGTGGTTTTATTTAGATCGAACGCGTGGATCGATTTTAATAAATGACATGTTTGATTCACTATGACGTCGCGAATGTCATAGTATGTATAAGGATTAGAAAAAATCAAGTTACCGATTTTAGACGCCATTATAAAAATAAATAAATAAATAACGCATCACACTCAACGGCCCCCGTTAAGATCTCATGACCTTGTGTCGGGGGTTCGGAAACACTCACAACATTAACACAAACACCCAGACCACGGCAAACATCTGTATGGCCAATACACACGTTTGCCGTGAGCGGGAATCGAACCCGCGACCGTTAGCGCTGTAGTCAGTTGCAGTGACCCTTGCGCCAACGCGTCTGTAAATTATGTGAAAAAGAAATAAATTATAAATTGTTAAATTTTATGAAGCGGGGTATCGTTGTATAGGTATTTAAGAATCCTTTTTAGGTTTTCTATATCATTTTTCAATCAGAATTGCCGTTTAGGATTTATAACGATTTAAAGTTGGTTAGTAACGATTCTCTCTTATCTGTGTCTATTTTTCTTTATTTGACTCTTTTTGGTAACAATATTCCTAAAGAAAATTATGAATTTTCAAACGTTATATTGCACTATAATTTTCCATTATAAAAATGATTTAGTTCAATCATTCGATCGATAATTTCTCATCCCTAACTCTTGTGTCGTTAGAAGCACGCCATATTTGAATGCTGATAAGCAATAATGTGTCAACCCACAAAAGTGAAATTCGGAGATATTAATGTATTTCTATACTGCATCACCTATTCAACATTATCCAATAAAAATAAAGACATATAAATTAAATAAGTACGGAAAATAGTTTTGTAATTAATTTTTTCGAATTTCAAGGTCGTTCCGTTTTAATTTATACAATAATCTTATGTAATTAAAATTTTTTCATTAGATAATATCTTAAATATATCAACCTACTTTTAATTCATTATACCTTTTATCAAAAAATAAAAGAAAATATGGAAATAAATACTTATTCAAACAATTTTTTTTTTAAGAATAGGTATGGCATCTTTAGACGCCATTTTCTCAAAATGACGTTCGTGTGGCTTAAAACAGTATTGCTTATCATTTGTCTGCTAAATAAGACAAGAAAAGAAAAAAAGACTATACAGCCTTTTAGACAGAACTGACATAGATACTGCAGACTGCAGATGGTCTTGTTATAGTCGGATTTTTGATTTCTTATATTATAGATTTTATATTATTTATAGTGTTATATACATATCGCTGGATTGCAAGAATATCGTAGCAACTCAAAATTCTAACAAATAGAACTAAGTATGTTAAAAGACCATAAATCTTTGATGTTTTATCATGAAAAGAGTTGCGATGATGAATTTTCTATAAATCAATAAAGTTATAACATCAAGGGATCGTTTCAATTTTGCAGCTATGCTCTAACACATTAATAAAGAAATTTAAAAACCCGATTCCCTAAAATTCATCATTTTAGTTACATCGATATTCTTGAAAAGCAGCGATATATTGTACATAACCCAGGCCTGCGCCGTCCATACTGATCCTTAAAGAAAAATTCCATACGAAAAAATACTTTAAGAACAAAACAATGTAACTCTTCCTTATGGTTTATAAAACGGTACGAGTACCAACCTATTCAACGATATTCCACTTGATACACATGTATGTATATAACATACATACATAAACTGATAACCACATTACCCTCCTTTGCGTCGCGCAGTCGGGTAAAAAAGGCGCATATTGGGCAGCCCCACGACGGCGCCGATTAAGCTTGGCGCGGGCCTGACATAACCGTTCTAAAATTAATTTATTTTATCATCCGTATCGGTTACAACAAAAAATGTATAATTCATAGCTAAAATTTTGGATTGCGTCGATGTTATATCATATATATAACATTTTAGGTCATGTTCTTTGATATTAACATAATATACACAACGTTATAACGTTTCATAATATAATTAACTAGCTGCCTCGCGCGGTTTCTTTTCTTATGGTTATTGCTTCACTGCTATGAGTTATAGCGTGATGTAATATAGCCTATCCTTCCTTAATACACGGGCTATATAATGCTAAAAGAAATTTTCAAATCGAATCAGTAATTTTCGAGATTTCCCTACATACTACATACAATCTTAAAAATCGATTTTTCCTCTATATAATATTATTAGTATTAGTATGAGTATTATTATATTAAGAGTATATTAGTATAGACTAGCAACACCACTAGGTTTTAATCGCGTTTATGGTTATTGCTTCACCACCTATGAGTTATAGCGTGATGTATATAACCTATAACCTTCCTTAACACAAATGCTATATAATGCAAAAAGAAATTTCGAAATGCAAACAGTCATTTTATAAATTTGCCTACATACTGTATACAATCTTAAAAAAAATTTACCTTTATATAATATTATTAGTATATTAGAATGCGTATTAGTATATACTAGGTATGCCTCTCGGTTTTAATCGCGTTTATGGTTTCACTTCTATAAGTCGTAGCGTGATGTAATATAACCTTGCTCAATAAAAATGCTATCAAACGCAAAAAGAATTTTTCAAAACGGATCAGTAATATAGAGATAAATAACAAATATACCACCTATATATATAACTTACTTATATAAACTACTCTTTATATTCACTATATTATATATTTTAAACTTTCGCGATTTATACTATTCATATTTAATATAACGGGTGTTGTGAATACCTTTTTTATTGCCCGACGTTTTGACGAAGTTGCATCCGTCGTGGTCACGAACTCTACACACGACATGACACGACGGATACAACTTCGTCGAAACGTCGGGGAATTAAAAGGCATTACTACCATTAGTTATCGCGATAAGACCCGTTATATTTCCACACCGACGACGTTCTAAGTCGAGGTGCGATCTCACTAGGAGACACCCTTAGACACGGACGTCCATTCTGAGCCCCAACGGGGGCTCCCAATTTCAAGGCCGAGTCTCAGTACTCGCCCCCCCCCCCCCCTGGTGACGCTGTCAAGGCCAGTAGGGCCAACAGCAATACACAATTCAGAAAAAAAACCGTTATATTAAATACGAATATTAAATATATATTAATAAAGATTCATAACGATTTATGAGATAAGATATCTCAGTGAAATACATAGCTTTCTCGATTTGTATTTATATGTATAAATAAATAAACGTATCACACTCAACGGCCCCCATTAAGATCTTGTGACCTTGGGTCGGGGGTCCGGAAACATACACAACACTAACACAAACACCCAGACCACGACAAACATCCGTATGGCCAATACAGACATTTGCCGTGAGCGGGGATCGAACCCGCGACCGTTAGCGCTACAGTCAGTTGCAGTGACCACTGCGCCAACGTTTCTGTCATTGTATGTCTATAAGATTGTGTAAGTGCTATTTTTTATTTTTATTAATATTCGAAAAACATTACTATCTTGGCCAGTAGTATAAAAAGAGACTTAAAAGGACGTCCGGCCTTAGCGTTGACTTTGGCCTTGTTTCTACTCCTGGGCAAAGACCTCTACTCTCTCTCTCGACTAGTATTAATCCTCACTGCTCCACTTCGAAACGGATATGCATGTGTCAAAATATCTCTTGGTATATGCAGGTTTCCTCACGAAGTTTCCTTCGATATAAAGTTACTTAAACATTAAAATCCACGATCATCGGCTGGAATCGACGTTTTCTAAACACTAGGTCATATCGACTATTTTTACGCATGAAATAGGATGATCTTTAAAATGGTACCATTTTTTTAGATAGGTTTTGTGGTTCCGACTTTATAACGGTTTTGCAAAATTCGGTATTTATTTATTATGCATACTAGGTGCTAGTTCGGTATTTATTTATTATGCAAACCGCGATTTCATAGTCATATCAACATAAAAATCTGCAACGAATTGAGAACCTCCTTTTTTTATCGATTAAAAATATCATTGACCATATTATATTAAAGTTTAAACAATGTCATAAAACAATTTAAACTGAGGCAAAGCAAATATTATATGCGTGTAGTAAACTCGGGAATACTAAACGAGTTTTAAAAATTATGACACCATATGAAAGGTACATTATTCGAGATTATCATAGGCTATATTTTATTTATGTATACAGGATACTGTTCAGGAGTTCAGGATGTGTCTGACATTTTACCAACATTAGCAGAATCTATATTTCAAATGTAACTGAATCATGTTCTGGTTACTGTGAGTCGCATCGTGATGTAATATAGCCTATAATCTTCCTCAATAAACGGGCTATTTGACGCATAATTTGATCAGTAGATTTAAAGATTAACATGATAATAAAAAAATTTACCTTTATAATAGACTAGCTTCCCTTCGCGTCAATGACTCATAGCGTGATGTAATATAGCCTATAACTTTTCTCAATAAAAGGCCTATCTAACACAAAAATAATTATTGAAATTGGAATTGAAATTAATAGTTTCAGCGTTTACCCCGACTACTTTATATAATATCTTCAACCTGCGATTTCTGTCTGTCTGTTTTCTCCGGCTAATCTCTGAAACGGCTGGACCCATTGTGATGGGATTTTCATTCATGGATAACTAATGTTATAGGGAATAACTTAGGCTGCTTTTATTTTAAAAATATAATTTAACTTAATTAATGAATAAACTACGTTACGAAAATAATATTGAAACCAATGAAATCGTGAACTATATCGGATTCATTTAAGGTAGGAAGGAAAACTTTATATCAATATAATTTTTCCTCAAATGAACGCGGGCGAAACCGCCGGGCAAAGCTAGTTCTTAATAAAAGATAAACATATAATATCTTTTGGAATCCAAACCGTCGGCCCGCTCGCTTGCAACAGAAGTGAAATCTGCGCGCGCGCACACTATGAACTTGGCCTCGTTGGAGCGAATTAAAAGTATTACGTCCGAATATGTTTTGCGAATAACGTTATGTAAGTTTTTTTTTTAATTTTTGTGATAGTTTTGTTCTGATTTTTTTTTATTTTTAGTTTCTACTAGCTCGCGACTTCGTCTGCGAAAAATTGAAATAAATAAATTTCAATTTTAAAAATAACAGTACCCTGTCTTACTCTTTATAAAGTTATCTATGAGTGAAAGTCCCGTCAAAATGGGTCCAGCCGTTTTAGAGATTAGCCGGAACGAAAAGACAGGCAAAAATTTTTAAAATTGTGTTTTTGGTATAAGTATCACAAAAATTAAGGGTTATAAAAATATTTGTATTTATATACGAGTATTTAGATACATATATATGTATAATATAATAAACATATATACAAGAATTGTTCGCTTAAGGGTAACACACCCTACGAAAGTTTTATCAAAATCCAATCAATGATTTCGAACGCATAGAGAACAAACATACAAACGTCCATTTTTATTTATATAGATCGGAAATTATTTATAGGCTATAAAACATCACACTACGATACATACGGACCTCTTCATTTTTATAAGGTTTTCAGTTACAGTCGGGTTTAGATTAAGCACCAATATAGCATTAGTTAAACTTATTTAAATTTCAAACGTTATCCCAAAAATATCGACACAGAGATTGAATCCGTACTTCCTGCTTTATGTGCCACGTGAGTTAAGGGCCGCACATATGTATATAAAAATGATCTCGAGAATGGCTTGACTGATTTGGCTAATTTCCTTCTTGAAATATCTGCATAAGTTCAGAAAAGGTTTAACCTATGAGAAACATATATAACAAGTAAAGAAATATACTAAAACGGGAACTAAATTTTCGAATATAATCTGTTTGTCACTCGATTGTCAAGTATTTATAGTACGTTTAGAAATTCATCTGTTTTATACATATAGTATTACGTCCAGTCAATAGTATTTCATTTAACAGTTCGCCTCAGTGACAGATCGTGGGATGTAAACATCGTTAACGTAAACGTAACAGCTGCATAGGTTAATTATTTTTGACAGGCACGTTGGCGCAGTGTTGACTGCAACTGACTGAAGCGCTAACGGTCGTGGGTTCGATCCCCGCTAGCGGCAAATTGGCCATACGGATGTTTGTCGTGGTCTGGGTGGTTGTGTTAGTGTTGTGTGTGTTTCCGGACCCCCGACACAAGACCACGAGGTCTTAATGGGGGCCGTTGAGTGTGATGCGTTTATTTATTTATTTTTATAATATCTATATATTAATACGTGAAACAAAAACTTTGTACTCTTTTTTACAAAAATTAAGCAGACGGAGAAGTATGAAAGATATATAGATAGAGTGGCGGAGTATATAGATAAAGAGCGCAGAGTCCTTTTTTTAAAAAAAAATACATTAAATCGATTAAAAAAAAACACACACACACACACACTCCCATGTATTTGAGACAAACGCATATATACACTTTTGTTTATTGTTAAAGTCTGTGGATATTGAGAATAGATTATCTGTGGTCAATCTTGATATCGGTTGAAAATGTAATGAACTACTCTCGAATTCCGACTGCTAAGACCCGAGATGGGCTAATGGTTAGAACACGTCTCAACCGATGAGCGCAGGTTCAAACCCCGGCTAGCACCGCTGAGTTAGCACTTGAAAACTTGTTTTTAAATTCATCTCGAGCTCGGTGAAAGAAAACATCTTTAGGAAACCCGCGTGTGCCAGGAGAAATTCTGACACATATATATTCGCACACGTAGAGGAGCAGCGTGGTGGCCTAAGCTAAACCTTCTCCTTAATAGGAGAGAAGGCCTTTACCCATCAGGCTGTTACTTTACTTTACAAAGCGACTACTACTTTATTGAAATTCGAATTGAATATTCATACTTTAAACAGAACAGCATCTATCGGGTTAACTACTTCGCAATAAATTTCACAAAAGACATCACCTCGATCGCTTAGACCAATAATAAGATACATAACATTCTTAATAATCAAGTGATTGAATTCGAAAATGTACACGTTTGGGTACTTGCAAAAAAAAGCTTTTGGGAGTTCGTTTATTTGGACTTTAATGTCACAAGATGTGGATAGCCCACCTATTAGTTATAGCGTTATGTAATATAACCTATAGCCTTCCCAAATAAACGGGCTATCCAACGCAAAAAGAATTTTACAAATTGAATCAGTAGTTTTAGAGATTACTATACAAGTTAACAAACAGATTTTACCTCCTTATAATATTATTACAGCTGATAAGGACATGATAAAGATTTTCGGAAATAGACAGTGGAACTCTTCTATAACTAACAGTAAATGACCTTCGATTACTGCGATCGTAGGGTATGAGTATAGCAATAGTTCTATTTCAAGTAAACTGTATTTTTCTATGAATGTATGTATGTATCAGAGACATAACTATGCCATCTGAGGCCCGTGGTAAATTCTTTGGATGGGGCCAGTAAAATTCGTTCGCTATAACTTAATTTTGATGAACCATTTAAGTTACCCAAAACTACTAATAATATTGTGTACATTATAGTTAAATATCTTATAAGTTTTATTTTCAAGAGCATAGGTTTATATATAGTTATAATAAAATAATAATTTACTTTTAAAAAGATTTTTATTAATAAATTTCTTTTAGGCGAAACTGATATCGAAACGCAAGGGCCCCTGGCTTTTTGCCAGCCCTGCTACCCTATAGTTACGCCCCTGGTATGTATAGCTAGAGTTGTACCTTTGTGGCACTATTTAGATAAAACTCGTGGACCGATTTTGATAAATGCTATGTCGTTTGAATGAAATTAAAATCGACGAACTATATCAAGTGGAATATCGTGGAATAGGTATTAAAACATCATTTTTAGATTTCTCATATCGTTTAGAATTCATAACGATATAAAGTTGGTTAATAACAACTCTCACTTACAGGGTCTTAGACAGAACTGATATTGATACGGTGCTGCTGACTGCAGATGGTCTTGTTACACAGCCGGGTTTTTATTAATGACTTGTTAATTATAGCTTACGTATTTTTCATTTTGCGTCCTCAACACAAGCTGAGTGGTATGCCAGAATAAAAAAAAATGACTCTGTTAATAAAAAGTTTTTTCTTATCTTTCATTCAAAACGATTATTTTAAGTATCGATCAATAAAAACGTACAGACAACACTAAGTTTTATTACGTGTAATAATATACGCAATGCAATTTTGTAACGCAACCAAAGTGCTCAGTTCACACTTAGTGTGTTATAACCGGCGCTAAGTATTCGATGCGCGTGCGCACCTTACAAGGTTAGTGAAATGGGTCGCTGTTCGAAATCCTGTCTTGCTTACTCTAGAATTTACTACGGCATAATTATATATATCAATGACATTTTGTGACTATATATACGTTAAGTTTATACTATTTGACGTTAAAAATCTGTACCTATTTCCAACTTTAATAAGTTCGTCAATTGTCTTATTGGCCCAAAGATATTCTCGACTATCATACTCAGTCGCTGTTTGCTAAGCAACGTCGTCCAAAGATCGGCATTCTGTGTGCCAAAATACATTAGCTTATCACTTATCTATCCTTATATACTTATAACTTTTAAGTGTTTCATTTTATATTAATTTTTTATATAGATACGAAAAACCAAAACAGTTTGTTATACTAAAATTTTCAATAATCAATGGGTCATGTTTTAATCCTTTAAAAAGAATCGACGATCTACTGATTGAGACCATTTCAACGAGCCCCAACACAATCCGTCGTTGTTAGTTAGTGAGGAGTTGTTACACTGATATCAATAAAAATTCTGTGGGCCCATTTTGGAAGTACATACTTTCAAACACAAAAATAAATAAGATACTGTTCTGTCATTGCTTTACACCTAAAAGAATTTACTGTCAGTGCCTTTATTTTTGATATACCTTACGTGAGGATTGGATTATGTTCCAAAAAGAAGAAGACATTAAACTCAACTGGACAGGATAAGCATTACTGTGTAAAGCCACACGGACTTCATTTTAAGATGGCGTCTAAAGATGTCAAAGCTATTCTTAATAAATGTGTTTGAGGACGTATATATCAATCTTTTCTTTTCTATTTTGTTAAAAGCAAAAGATTGGTATTATAAAAAGTTCATTATATTAATTAGTTTTTCAAATATATTAAATAATTGCATTTTTCAAAATTACACTCTTCAATATTCGAAACATTATATTAAAAAACTTTTCCCGTACTTATTCAGTCTAGATTGAATTTTTTTTTTTGAATTATTTTAAACACGTGACGCATCATTTGAATGCATCAATATCTTCGAATTTGACATTTTGTGGGTTGAGACATTATTGCTTATAAGCACATAAATTTTCGTTCATGTTTGTACATATGTTACGCGATATCACCGTAGTTTGTGAAGACATTATAATTATTAAAATTAGTGGATGGTTATATGTTTATTTCGAATTTTTCGAAGTTCAATTCATTCATAAGTGTTAGGTGTATACAAATATATTATATAAACAATTTTATCTGTCGAAACTACAGGTGACCGAAGGGCTGGTGGCTACCTTGGCCAGCATATCAGTCTGGCCATACAAAGAGGTAATGCTGCCAGTGTTTTGGGCACCTTGCCTCACTGTGACATCGATAGTTATTTAGGTTTAATATAGTTATTTTTAATTTCTCTTTCTTTTTATTTTTATCAAAGTTTATATTTTAAAGAGGAATTTTATTTTTGTATATAACAATTTTAAACCTTAAAACATACGTATATAAGGCTGTTTAAGCAAAATACTGTTTTTGTATAAACACATTCGATATTTTGTTTTATGTTGTAAAGAAATAAAATTTGTTTGTAAGTTTGTATTTACGAGAAAATCTCTGTAACTAGTGATCCAATTTTTAAAATTCTTTTTTTATTGGGAAGCCTATTTCTTGGGGAAAGTTATGTCACTCTGCCCCTCATAGGAGCGGAGCAGTAACCATAAAAGCGAGTGATACTGCGAGGGGATGTTAGTGTTTTATTATAGCACATATTGTTTATAGGCCTAGTGGTTCGAACACGTCGATCGCAACCGATGATCCCGGGTTCAAACCCCGGCTAGCACCGCTGTGATTTCAAGTGCTACATTTGTGTTGAAATTCTCGTGCTCGGTGGTGAAGGAAAACATCGTAAGGAAACCTGGACGTGTCGGGAGAAAATCTGACACATGTATATCGCCCGCAGTGGAGCAGCGTGGTGGATTAAGCTCTAAACCTTCCCCTTAATAGGAGAAGAGGCATTTATAGGCTGTTACTTTAATTTACACTACTACATATCGTTTCTTTTACAAAAGTATCTTTTACGATGCTACCGAGCTCTTCATAAGTGCGTTCGACTCGCACTTGACTGGTTGTGTTATATACTAGCTTTGGCTTATCGCTTCGCTTACGCCAAATTTGATATTGTAGTATAAACTTTAAACCCCCGTTTCATTTCATTTTGGAAAATCCTTTCTTCGTAGACTTTGAAAACAAGTAGGTTCTGTATTCGACTCGTATGTATGTACGTATGTATAGCCGTATAGCCGTATATGTACGTATGTATATTGAATAAAAAATAAAGATTTTTTGATTGTATAAGTATTAAATTATATTTATTATTTTTAAAAAGGTCCGTAAACAACATTAATAACTAGCTACACCTCGTGGTTTCACTCGTTATGGTTACTGCTTCGCTCTTATAAGACAAGCGTTATGTAATATATACTATATAAACATAGCCTATAAATTTCCTTAATAAACAGGACGCAAAAAATAATTTTTCAAATCGGATCTGTAGTTTCAGAGATTACTCTACGTACAAACGTACAAACAAACATTACCTCTTTATAATAATAATATAGATATAATTGCCATTAAAAAAAAATAATTATACAATTTTGTAATAATTGCAGACTTGTTAAAGGCTTTATTTTGTTTACTTTAACTGAAATGCGGTCAAACTGTCAAATATGCGGTTATCGTGCGATCGAAATGACCTAAAAAAAGTTTTTAAGTCATCATTTTTTACGCTCACTATTGCGATAATCCGAGTAATTAATACTCTACATTATCTGTCAAAAATTAAAAAAAAAATCAATAACTATATAACTATTTTTATAGTTAAAAAAATATGTGTCATTCTCTTAATCTCTTCTAATTATTTAAAAAAACGCAATTTTTAAATACGGAACTAAATTCGTTTTCCTGTTCCGTAATAAGAATAAAAAAAATCCACCATCACACCGCATCACACTTGACCGTTCCGTTATGCGTTACTTTTACTTTTGATATACGTCTTTATAATTATATATTCGTAAAATAAACAGAAGTGGGTTAGTAGTGCTAAAAAATTTCGTAATCGACAAACATTAGATAAATTCCGGTAAAAATTGAGCAATCGACATCTTGTAATCAAATATCATAGCTCTTCACATAACATTGTACGACTTTCACGTAAAAAAAAATTAAAAAAAAAAGTGACGTAACAAAAAAAAACACTCACCTGATTAAATCCTTTTTGGCCGAAAATCACTGACACTCAACACTCGCACAAATAAAAAAAAAACACAGTTGTCAATTTCAAAAGCACACGGTCACCGCCATAGCAGATCGAATACTATCGTGACCCGACGAAAATATGAGGCCAAAATGGCTGTTGCATAACAGTTTATTACAGGGTATTACATAAAAATTGCCGTTGGGCACTCGAGTCGTATTATGCAAAGATACGGTCGTATTTCTCGACGATTTTTGGGTTGGCACTTGCGTCCTGGCGATTCTTTCGAGTACAGTTTTCGCACGGCGTCGAATAGAAAGTTAAGTTTCATCTGAATTGAACGTTTCGCTGTCGCATAATGCTAATGTTATTCCCCCCTTCTTTCATCGGGAGTGGGGTGGTCTCGCAGTTAGGTCAAATTGGATCTTCGTATTGTGAAGTTACAATATGAATGAAATCGAACGCTTTTTTTTTCGATCTTTCGTGTGGTGACAGTCAACGACTTAAGAGTTTTTTTTTTTTATTTATATTAAATATTATGTGTATGTTTCTTTTGGCTGGAGCGGTTTTGATGAAATTTTAGGCAATCTTTTGATCAGCGCAGCGGATGATCATGTGGTTTCGATCGGATCGACAGATTTTTTTGGCATTTTAGCAAGCGGGTCGCTAGTAATAAAGACTTGACCTACTTTTACATTTACGTGATTTTTTATTACTTTTCAATAATTACTTTAAAATTATTTCATACAAGGTAAAATTAAAAAGTGCCACGACCATCTATTCATTGAGACTATTACAACGAACCCCAACACGATACTTCGGCTGTAAATTGATAAAGAGTTATATATTCTGCTGATTCCAGATGTTACTGCAGCATCAGATCAAGGTTACATACCCACAATATAGTAAATTTTGTATCGATCAGGCTAGCAAAAGTTTCAACGACCGCAAAAGAACTGATGACGTTCAAACGTCTTTATCTTCATACATTATAGCTAATAACCATCTCGATTACATAAGCTTATAAACTAAAATAAACCGCATCAAAATTGGTCCATTCGTTAGGCAGCTACGATGCCACAAACAGATATACACACGTAAAACTTATAAAACTCCTCTTTTTATGTCGAGGGTTAAAAAAACGAATTCTTAATACGCTATTTACTTAATTGGGTGACATATTAATTCCAGATATTTTGACCTCAAAAGCAAAGTACTAAATCTATTTTGATTCATATGATAAATGTACGCTGATAAGCAATACTGTGTCAAGCCACACGGACTTCATTTTGAGCAAATGGCGTCTAAAGATGTCAAGCCTTAATAAATTTGTTTGACGACCGAACGCGAACGACGATATCCATCTTTACTTTTTTATTTTTATAAAAGGTATAATGAATTAAAAGCAGATTGATATATTTAATATATTATCTAACAAAATGTTTTTCAAATATTTGAGTTTATCGTATAAATTGCAAAAGATGGAACGCACTTGAAATTCGAAAAAATGAGTTAAGAAACTTTTTCCGTACTTATTTAGTTTATATAACTTCAAATTTATTTGAATAGTGTTAAATAGATGATGCAGTATGAAAAAACATCGATATCTCTGAATTCGACTTTTTGTTGGTTGACACATTATTGCTTATCAGCATCCAAATATGAAAGTATACATAATTGCTTATCAGCATCCAAATATGAAATTAAACAAAATATAATCGATTAAGAAATTACAGACTTCCGAGTTAAAAACACAACAAATCAAGAACCTATTTTTTGCAAGACCGTTTTAAAGTTGGTTACAAAACAAATGTTTTTTAATGTTAAACATATTATGACATAGCAATTAATATCAAACACGTCTAGAGAAACGCGAAAAAATATTCATAAATGTAGAGGATTTGTTTATATTGTCTAAATTCTAAACAATACAAGGCCATGTGAACCAGAGTATACTGACATACATTAAAATAATAGAGTTTAGACCTGGGTCAATTATATTATCTACTAGCTGTGCCCGCGACTTCGTTCGCGTGGATTACAGAATGCTTGGCATGTCTCCTGCAAAGCAAGGTTATAATAGTCTGCGGTGCTGCTTAAGAAAGGAGCTTCTTACTTTGGATTTGGGAACTTTCTGGTTGTATTTATAAGCAGACTCTAATTTAGATACGGTATTCCTCCAGGGTTTTCACTATAAATGTTGAAGAAAAGTGTTTTGTGCTAGTCTTTAAAATTTCGACAGTATAACAGTATATTCCCGCCGAGGTTCTCCTTGTATTATATATCGGGTGACTTTTTCAACTGGGCTTGATAGGCCATATTTGGAACTTTAAGGAATCGCGAAAAATACTTAAAGGAGTCTCTTGTCCGATTTTGCGAAATCTAAAACTGCATCATAAGTTTTTTTGATTTCATGATTCTCCTGACCAAGAATTGAACCCATTAATTAAAAAAAATACATTCTGTATTATTACACCACCTACCTAATAGTGTCACTTGTAAGAATCAACTTTTGGAAAGTAATAGTAAGAGACAAATTAAAGGAAAAGATTCATTTTTTTAACAAAATAACATTAAATCTATATACATGAATTAGAAGTTAAGTAATCGATTCTATATATATCAAATATACATAATCAAATCTGTGGGTTAAATCATGGCTCCGGGTAAGTTTAGAAAAAAGTCTGCATTATTTCGAACGATTTGTTTATTTGGATCAAAATGCTAGTCACCTACTAAAGTAAAGAAGAGTGTAAAGAATACAATCAAAAATATATAAAATGAATAACTCACAGAAATTTCTTTTATGTTTGTCTATTTTTTCTATGTGAGCTATACTAAGTTGATAGAATGTGACGTTTGTTTTGGTCCCCGTCACCTACTCCGTTACCTAAGTAGGTTTAGATAATTCCTAAAAGATAAATCAATTTATTGAAAATCTACATTTACTGGACTCGGCTATTGTACTCACCCGCTATTAGCGTTACAACACCCCGTTATAATTTTAAAATTTCACTTTTAGGTATGATCGTTTTTTTTGAAGAATTACAAAAGATTTAATTAATATATGAATTTGATAAAAATTTGTAAAAAATTTGCCCTTTCTTTTTGTTGCAGTTAACTATATACTATTACTATTCTCTGAAGTTGATTCTTATAATATGTGACAGTATCAGATGATCCAATCATACGGAATGTTAATTTTTTTAAAAATCAATGTGTACGTTTCTGGCTAGGAGAACTTATTTTTCAAAAAACTAATGATATAGTTTTAATTTTTATTAAAATCGGCTCCGTTACTCCTTTAATTATTTTTCGCTATTGTTTCGGATTTAGTCTATCATATCCAGTAAAAAAATTACCCAGTAAATATATTATTTTCCAAAATATTATATTTATATAATATACATATATCTTCCCTATTTGAATAAGATGTTGTTCACTATTTCATTGGTGTCAATTTTGTTCCTTATTACATTAGCTTTCTGTTCAGTGAAAGTTTCGTCAAAATAGGTCCAGCTGTTTTATATATTAGCCGTAAAAATTTTGTTGTCAGTACCGTGTATACTTTCATATGGATATATTTAAAATTACAAACGGACACATCAGTTATATTTGGACGCTGATAAGCAATACTGTGTCAAGCCACACGGACTTCGTTTTGAGAAAATGGCGTCTAAAGATTTCAAACCTATCCGTAATAAATTAGTTTGAAGACATCTTTTTTTTCTATTTTGATAAAATGTATATTGAATCAAAAGCAGATAGATTTATTTAATATGTTATATAATAATAAGTTTTTAAATATTAGAGATTATTTTATAAATTGCAAAATATGGAACGCACCTGAAATACGAAACATTGAGTCAAGGAACTTTTTTCCATACTTATTTAGTTTAGATGACTTGAAATTTGTTTGGATAATGTTAAATAGGTGACGTAGTATCAAAATACATCAATATCTTAAAATTTGACTTTTTGTGGGTTGACACATTATTGTTTATCAGCATCCATTTATATGTATAGATGTATAACCTTCCCTTTTTAAATCAGAAATTGTTTGTTATCGCGATTACGCAACAACAAAATATTAAGAGAATTATCTCTTTTTTACTTATTCATTAAAATAAATATATTTTTTAATAAAAGTAGCCTAAGTTAATCCTTATAATATTAGCTAGGTATAGGGGCTGTTCATTAATCAAGTAATGTTTTTAAGAACTTTTTAGACTTTGTGATATTTCGTAATTTTTTTTCTTCCATCCCCTCTCCCTCCTCTGGGCCTCACGTGATTAATGGACATCCCCCAACTGCAAGTGAAAGTCCCATCAAATTTGATTCAGCTGTTTCAGAGATTAGTTGTAGGAAACAGACTGACAAACAAAAAATTAAAAAATTGGATTTTTTGATGTAAGTACTGTATATACTTTTCATATATCTGTCATGTGCAGACAGCGACCGGTTAGATTTTCTTTGTACGTATCGATTAAAAATATCTAAAATAGAAGTCAGCCTACCATCAAAATTGGTTCAGCCGTTTTAAAGATTAGTCGGAACAAACAGATAGACAGACAGACTGACAGACAAAAATTTAAAAATGTATTTTTTTATGTAAGTACTGTATATACTTTCATGCATTTAGTGAAAAGTACAAAATAATGTTCGACGTGAACCCTTAAATTGACATAACTTTTTTATTTATGAACCGATTGACATGAAACAAAACCCTAAATGTTAAGTGAAGCTTACCACAATATATTAGTGAAAACCGCATCTAAATCGGATTAGCCGTTTCTGAGATTAGCGTGCACAAACGCACAGATAAACAGACAAACAGACAAACAAACAAACAGACAAACAGACAAACAGACAAACAGACAATCAGACAAATAGACAAACAGACAAACAGATAAGAATTCTAAAAATGTTTGTTTTGGGTTCTATTGCGTTGGTAAAGGCCCCCAGTAAGATTTTTTTTCAAATATATTCCATGTACAGACAGCGACCCGCTAGAATTTTATTATTAGTATAGATATAGATATATATCTTCCCTATTTGAATCAGATATTGTTCATTATTTCATTAGTTTCAATTTTGTTCCTTATAACATTGGCTTTCTGCTAGTGAATGTTTAGTCAAAATCGGTCCAGCAGTTTCAAATATTAGCCAAAACAAACTGAGTGACAGATAGACAGACAAAAATTTAAAAATTGGTAATTTTGTTGTAAGTACCGTATATACTTTTTTATGCATTTATTTAAAATTACAAACAGACACACCAATTTTATTTATTTGTAAATGTAGATGTATACCTTCCCTTCCTTAATCGGAAATTGTTTATTTTTTTATTGGTTTCTACAATATTTTGTTATCGTGTAATTCTCTTTTTTACTTTTATTCATTAAAATAAATATAGTTTTTAAATAAAAGTAGCCTAATCACGTAATGTTTTTAAGAACTTTTAGACTTTGTGATATTTCGTGATTTTTATCTTCATCCTCTTTCCTCTGGGCCTCACGTGATGAACGGAAATCCCCTAACTGCGAGTAAAAGTCCTATCAAATATGTTTCAGCTGTTTCAGAGATTAGTCGTAAGAAACAGACTAACAGGCAAAAAATTAAAAAATGGATTTTTTGATGTAAGTACTGTATATACTTTATGCATTTAGTGAAAAACACAAAATAATGTTCGACGTGAACCCTTAAATTGACATATAGCGGACACAAACGCACAGATAAACAGACAAACAGACAAAAATTCTAACAATTACTGTTTTGGGTTCTATTGCGTAGGTAAAAGCCCTCAATAATATTTTTTTTTTTCATATATCTTCCATGTACAGCCAGCGACCCGTTAGAAATTTATATATGTATAGATAGATTGATTAAAAAAAGCCTTAAATAGAAGTAAGCCTAAGTCACTCCTTACAACATTTGCTAACTGCAAGTAAAAGTACCATCAAAATCGGTTCAGCCGTTTCAGAGATTAGTCGGAACAAACAGATAGACAGACAGACTGACAGACAAAAATAAAAAAAATGTATTTTTTGATGTAATTACTGTATATACTTTCACGCATTTAGTGATAAGCACAAAAAATGTTCAACGTGATTCCTTAAATTGACATAACTTTTTTATTTATGGACCGATTGACATGAAACAAAGCCTAAATGTTAAGTGAAGCTTACTACGATATATTAGTGAAAACCGCATCTAAATCGGATAAGCCGTTTCTGAGATTAGTGTGCACAAACGCACAGATAAACAGACAAACAGACAAACAGACAAACAGACAAACAGACAAACAGATAAGAATTCTAAAAATCATTGTTTTGAGTTCTATTGCGTTGGTAAAGGCCCCCTATAATATTTTTTTTCATATATCTTCCATGTACAGACAGCGACCCGCTAGAATTTTATTATTAGTATAGACTAATGTTTTAAAGCTGAAGAGTTTGTTTGTTTGATTGTTTGCTTGAATACGCTAATCTCAGGTACTATTGGTCCGATTTGAATATATAGCCATATATTATCGCGCTAAAACCAAAAACAGCGGAGCACCAATGAAGAATGATTCGAAATCAGGGGATATTTTCCTTTTGAGAGAGCTTACGCTGCGTGCGCTGCGTAAACGGTTAAAGTTTCGCAAAAATCATCTTTAACAAAATTGTTCACTTTTAAAAGTTCTAAAAAAAAGCCCGCGACAGCATATGTCTATCTTTTAAGGTTAGCTCACTATAACATTTTTTATGCTAACTAAATTTGTTCTAAAATAATGCATTATATATAATAATATTAGCTCAAAGTAACTATTCCACGCGGACGAAGGCGCGGGCGGAAGCTAGTATAACTATATATAGGCGTTATAAGCTTATGTATTTTATTTTATTATTAATAATTGTATTAATCCTTAAACGCGCAATGTGGTTTTTGAGTATTCTCAAAGTGTATGTACTAGCGGACCCCACCGACTTCGCTCGGTTTACCTATGGACGCTAATAAGCCACACGGACTTCATCTTGAGAAAATGAAATCGAAAGATGTGATGTCTTTTTACCTTTCCTAAGTTCTTACATATAACATTATCTATCTATGAGTGAAAGTCCCATCGAAATCGGTCCAGGTATAGCTTCCCTGCTTGAATCGGATATTGTTAAATATTTCAATTTTGTGTTCGCGAATTTTTTTTATTTATAATTTCAAAAAAATATTATGAATATTTTAAATAAAAAAAATCTAAAATAAAAGTAGCCTATATATAAAATATTTGTGAGTGAAAGTCCCGTCAGAATTAATACAACCGTTTTAGAGATTAGCCGGAACAAACAGACAGACAGACAAAAGTTTTTAAAATTGTCTTTTAGATGTACCGTATGTACTTTCATATGCATTTAGTTACAGGCTATTAATTTGATATTACAAATAGAAACTTTAATTTTATTTATTTGTGTAGATAATACGATTAGATAGAATATTAACAGGAATAAGTATTTCGTTAAAGTAAACAGAATTACCTTTTGCTTTTAAAGTCGGTTACCATTTTTTTTTATATTCTACTCGAACAATGCATACAAACTTGCTAATTTTCCTCACTATGCTCAAGGTTAGTCATTCAAATTTATTACCCATAAATAATTATGTATTCATGTAATATTTTATGGTGTACAAAAAGACGTTCTTGTTAAGGACGTCTAGAATAAAGTTTCTTTAAGTGCCTTTAACCTACTTCAAAAGTGGAGGTTCTCGGCGTTTTTATATATGTTCTCCGATAACACAAATGCACAGACAGCTTGACAGATATGTTTTAATCCTGTTTTGTTTGAAAGGGTTCACTTTCCGATTGATCGTATTACATTTTCATCAAAATCGGCTTAGTAGTTTATTTTTTTTTTAATTAATTGGGAGATGCGTGTGAAGCAGTGCAGAAGTGAAGTGGTTTCCTTTCTTTTAAGTCTTATAAGATATTGTAATGTGAACTATGGATTTATGTTAAGGAGAGGTTTAGGGTTCCGACCCCTCGCCCGTTTAGTGTACGACTTACTTATACGTAGAACATTGGACGAATGGCAATGAGAATGGTTCATACATCTTCTAAATAACTGAGATTGGCATTTAGAATCGTACCAACTTACTGCGTAATACCTGGATAAGAAGTAATTTATCTTTTATTAAATATTTTGGACTTACAACCCTCCTCCGCCCCTCGCACTCCTCCCATATGAAGCTATAGCTACGCCCATGAAGGAAAAATTATGGATCAGTGTAAAACCATGTCGATCTCTACCAAAGATCACTTATTCAAATCCAATCCAAGCATCTTTCGTTTTTAAGCACTGTTAAGTTTAAATTAAAGTATTTTCGTTTGTAAAGGAAAACATTGTGACACGAAATCTACATATTTTAGAATAAAATCTGATTAATCCACAGTGAAGCTAATTTTTGGGTGAACTTTCATTTTTTTTTTAATGAAAATATAAAAAAGGTGCATCACCAGATGTAAAGTAATCATCGCCTCCTATTAACATTTGTAGTATCAGTGGAGCCCCAGTAGGATTTTTTATGAGAATTCTTTTGAGAGTTCGTGTACGAGCTCAACCAGGGATGTACCACACATCCCTGGTTGAGCTCGTACACGAACTATAATCAGCGGGCTGTAACTAGACTCTGCTAAATACTCTTCTTAACAGGAAAAGGCTTTTTTGCACAGCAATGGGCATTAACAGTCTGTTACAGAAACGTGGCAGAAAACAGGTTCACTTTTTTTACACATGCTTTAGTTGGTTATCGGGACTGATGAGAAATGATGAACTTTTCATATAAATTTTCATCCCCCCGTCCATCCCCTAAAGAGAAGCCCATGTACTACTCCAAGCTCCAATCTATATTTATACCAAAGTTCATTAAAATTGGTTAAGCAATTTAAGAAATCAACCGAGAGACATTGACATTTCTAAAATTAAAAATAAGGAGGAATAAAAAATATATACGCTTTCGGCTTTCCAAATTTTCCCGCTGAACCCTATTATCATTCAACAATTTATAACTAATAAATAAAAATTAGAATACATCTTCGAATCAACTTCTCGAAATGAAGATGTCGCTAACCATATATGGATTCTGAAGAATGACTTTTAAGAAGACCTTCGTACCGAACCCATTGCCCTTTTGTGTTCAAAATATGGCTTAATGGCGCCATAAAAATAAAAATTTAACATAACATAATAATGTACAATTACGTCCCCTGATAAATTGTTTTCATTAACAAAGAATTTACCTTGATCGTAATGACGGACTTTAATTTGCATCATCTTAATTTTTAGTTATGTATCAATAATTCATAAATAATATAAAAGTCATAAAGGTTTTTTACATATACTGTTAAGTTATCTCTGGGGTTCTGGTTACTAGTTTATTCATAATTATTAATATATTTCTAAGAGTAAGGACGAGCAATCTATCCTAGAGAGAGGGAGGATGCGTACTGCCGATATATAATAATAACTAACTGATCAACGAGCTACCATAGACAAAATACAGTATTATTTACTTTTATGATATATTCCTAACAATACGTAACTTTAATTTGTGCAAAAATGTGGTGAAGAAAAAATAAAATAATATAATTACTCCATATATTTCATAGCGCTGTAAAAGCTCTATATATGTCCCGCAGTTAAGCAAAGGCCTCCTCTCCTCTTAAGAATAATCTCAGAAGCTTAATCCATTACTGTCTTTCACTTCGGGCTGGTGGAAGTATCAGAATAAATATACATATATCAAAATTCCTCCCGGCACATGCAGGTTCCTCAGGATGTGTTCCTTCCGAGTACGAGATGAATTTTAACACAAATTCGTATGTTCTATTGTTTATACCATAAATATTTTTATGCAAAGTAATTGCCCTCTGTTACCACATATGATAGAATCATTGAAACATAATTTATTTGATTATATTAGTCATTAGAGATTACATACCATACTGCAAACTTTTGAAACATTAAATATATAAGCACTTCATAAGCAAAATATGTAATTTCGTTTATGTAAACTACACGTGATTAAATAAATAAACACTCGGTACTCAGAATCCATTCGGTTAAATGTAAATGAAACAAAAAAAGTAATAATTACGACAATTAGTATATTTGCTACAAATATTTTGACAGGCGTTACATAGTCTTTTTTTTTTAACAACTACCCGCTCTGGCATTACACGGCTGTTTTCACTCATCATACATTCGCGCATCATCTATTGTAAAATAATTTTATTAATCAAATAAGAAAAGAAAAAGTCGTTCGTTTACTTAGATAATATTCTTATTTCAGTTATTTTGGTTTTAAAACGAATTTTGTACATATGTGCGAAGTAAACCACTGAATCTATTTTGATGAAATTTCAATGTGAAAGGTTATCCCTTTAAACAAAAAAGAATAAACAACATTGATCAAAACGTTTACGAGTAATCGGGAATGGCTGGAAGAAATTTTTATACGTACTCGACGTATAAAAATTTCTCGACAACATCAATTTGTCCTCCCCTTTTAAAAAAGTCTGTTAAAAAAATTAGGCGGGCGTACATAAAACAGCTTCTAGAAAATTTGTTTTAATTGATATTATAGAAACTCATAAATTCAATGACTATTAGGATCACATGATCATGTGTCGGGGTCAGTCGATCCCTTTAGGCTAGGCTCTACTTCAATAAAGTGTCTTTTTATAACCACCCGTCAAAAACTAGGGGTGTTATAAGTTTGTCGAGTGTATCCGTGTCTGTCTATGAAATCGTAGCTACCTATCGAATGAACCGATTTTGGTGCGGTTTTTTATGAAAGCTAATGTAATCGGGATGGGGTTTAGCTTAGCTATAATTTCTGAAGATTTTTCAGATGTTTGAAGATGTTTTTATGGATGTTAAAAAGATCCGAGCATCTTCTACAGGTCTGATAGAATTTAACTTTACTAAACTGTGACTTTAATGACACTAAAATAACATATTTACGTAATCTTGACCTGATGCAAGCATCATCTGAAATCATACACAATTCGTCAACTACATACAGTAGAAATCGTTGCTTTTCAAGAATATCGATGCAACTAAAAATGATGAATTTTAGGGAATGGAGTTTTTAAATTTCTTTATTAATGTGTTGCTGCATAGCTGCAAAGTTCAAACGATGCCTTGAGGTTATAACTTTATTGATTTAAAGAAAATTCATCATCGCAACTCTTTTCATGATGAAACATCAAAGATTTATGGTCTTTTGACATAGTTCTATTTGTTAGAATTTTGAATTACTACGATATTCTTGCAAACCAGCGAAATGCCCCAACATTCGTTGAAATATTCTCAACGAGTAGATTGTCGGTTTTTTAACGGAATTTAATGCCTTATAATATAAAAAGAAATTTTATTTGAGACATCAAATTCGGCATAATTGATTTATTATCTAAATTGTAATGTATGTGGTTGTCATGGATACACATTGCTCTTTGATTAAACAAGCTAAGAAAATGATGGTGTTTTTCTGTTAAGCTATTATATATATTTCACTGGCGACGAGGATTAAAGATTAGAAAAGATGATTTTAATCGCTTAGATGATTATGCGCGTGCTCTACATATATTGTTTTACGGAAAGTACCTGTTCTTAAAAAAAATTGCAAAAAAGAAGATTGGCAAGATGTCGGTTGGTAAAATTTCTTCCTTTGACATCAATAAAGATCATTGGGACTCTTATATTGAACGGTTAGAACAATATTTTATTGTTAATGAGGTTAAGCCGGCTGTAAGAGTAGCGACATTGATTACAGTAATGGGAAATGACGCTTATGAGTTGATGGTCAATTTGTGTACACCGGTTAAACCGTCACAAAAATCTTTTGAAGATTTAGTGGAAGTTATGAGAGGGCACTTGCAACCTAGACCGGGTGCGTTATCAGAGAGGTATAAATTTAGACAGTGTATTCAAAAGAGGGAGGAAAATATCACGGACTATGTGACGGAATTAAAAAGGCATTCTAAAAACTGTCGTTTTTCGCCAGACCAACTCAAAGAAAATCTGCGCGATCAATTTATTTGTGGTTTGATTAGTGAGAGCACCAGGCAGAGGCTTTTTGCAGAGGATGATATCACTTTTGATTTGGCTTTTAAGTTAGCAATCACTATGGAGGCAGCAGAGGCCGACGCTGCTCTCGTACAGGAGCGTAGGGGTAGTACGGTCGAGACCATGCATAAGGTGACGGCAAATCGTGAAACTGGGACTAAAGTAAGGGTACATGGATCGACGAGCACCGGTAAGAAGAGTAATTATGTTTGTAAGCAATCACGACTAGCAGCGTTCGGCAAGTCAGCTGGAGAGTTTAGCGGGAGAGAGCAAAATCAGTGGAAACCATCTCATAACGCTCATCGAGATAAGAAAGGTGATTGCAGAGTTTGCGGTGGACAGCATGCGGGTTTTCCTTGTAAATATGCAATGTATGTTTGTCGAGTTTGTAATGTTAGAGGGCATTTAAGGAAGATGTGTCCTAATTTACAATCGGGAACGGCAGTATATAACTTAATGGACGATGAGGGAGTAGACGCAATCGACAGTGACGGTAACAGTGATGAGGTAAACAATTTTTCAATCGAATCACGAAATATTAATATTTTTGCACCGTACATTATCACAGTTTCTATTAATAATGTCGATCTACCGATGGAGATTGATACGGGTAGCGCAATATCGTGTATAAGTTTAAGTTGTTATAAAAAATTTTTTGCTAATTGTAAGATACAGTCTTGTGGTTTGTCTTTGCGTTACTATACTGGTGAAATTGTAAAACCAGTTGGGAGAATAGATGTGAAAGTCGCTTATAAGGGTAATAGTAAAATGTTAGAATTATATATTATTAATAGTGGCAAAACTAATTTATTAGGTAGGCAGTGGATAAGCGAATTAAAAATTATGTACCCAATTCTGCAATGTCATAATATGAAAAATAATGTTTTTAACTTTGAATCGTTTAGTTCCAGATTCTCTGAAGTTTTTTCGGATGGTTTGGGGAGGTTTACTGGTGGAACTGTTGGTTTTAAATTGCGACCTGATGCGCGGCCGATTTATATGCGAGCACGTTCACTTGCTTATGCGTTGCGCGAACCGGTCGAGAAGGCGTTAGAATCGTTAGTTGAAGATGGCGTGATTACACCAGTAAGTACTTCGGATTGGGCCACACCTATAGTGCCGGTTATGAAGAAAGATGGTTCCATTAGGTTATGCGGCGATTTTAAGTTGACTCTAAACAAATGCCTTGAGGTGGATCGTTTTCCGCTGCCACGTACAGAAGACCTATTAGCTAAGTTGTACGGTGGGGAAAGGTTCACAAAGATAGACTTGTCACAAGCATACGCTCAGTTTGAGTTAGATGATTCTAAGAAGTTTACTGTTATTAACACTCACAAGGGTCTTTTTAGGTATAATCGTTTGATTTATGGTTTAGCATCGAGTCCGGGAATATTTCAAAGGAAGCTTGAGCAGTTATTTGGGGATATGCCTAGAGTTGGAGTATTTTTAGACGACATTATTATAACTGGAGTGGATAATAAGTCGCACTTAGATACACTTAACGAGGTTTTTAAACGTCTGCAGAAGTATGGTTTAAAGATTAAAAAAGAAAAATGTTCATTTTTTGCAGACTCCGTTACATATTTAGGGTTTGTTATTAGCAAAGAAGGTTTAAATACGTGTCCGGATAAAATTGAAGCAGTTAAAAAAGTTCCGGCTCCTTCTAATGTGTCAGAATTACGTTCTTTTTTAGGTTTAATTATGTACTATTCAAAATTTATTCCGAATATAAGCAATATATTATCACCGTTATATAATTTATTGAAGAAGGATGTTTCTTTTATATGGTCAGATGAATGTAATGAAAGTTTTAATAAAATAAAGGAAATGTTAACTTCGCATACGATATTGGCACACTACTCTCTTGATTTGCCACTTATTCTTACTACGGATGCCAGCAGTGTTGGGATTGGGGCTGTGATTTCACATGTAACGTCGAAAGGAGAAAGACCGATTGCTTTTGCATCAAGAGTGCTTAATGCGGCGGAGAAATCTTACTCGCAGATAGAACGGGAGGCATTGGCGATAGTGTACGGGGTCAGAAAATTTCACCAATACCTCTATGGTAGGCAATTTACTTTAAGAACAGATCATAAGCCCTTAGTATCAATTTTTGGCAGTAAATCGGGTATACCAATTATGGCAGCTAGTAGGATGCAGCGCTGGGCTGTTCTTTTAACAGGCTATGATTATAAGGTAGAGTATATTAGTAGTGATAAAAATGCAGCCGATGCATTATCACGTTTGACGGTTGGTAAAGAGAGGTGTGTTAAACAGGAATATACGTATGTTAATTTTATACAAGATTTTCTTCCTATCACAAGAAATGATATTAAAAAGCACATTAGTAAAGATGAGATTTTAAGTAAGGTCTTTTCGTATATAATAAATGGTTGGCCAAATGATAATAAAGATGAAAAGCTAAAACCGTTTTTCATCCGTCGTAATGAGTTGTATATAGACATGGGTTGTATCTTATGGGGATATAGATTGGTTATACCGTTTACTTTGAAAGATGTTTTATTAAAAGAACTTCATACGAATCATATGGGTATGGTAAAAATGAAAGCGATTGCTCGTAGCACGATGTGGTGGCCGGGCATAGATGGAGATATAGAAAGTATATGTCGGAGTTGCAGTACTTGCCTTGAAGTTAGTGCTGCGCCAGCGCGAGTTGCACCACAAACTTGGCCGTATGTCTCGGATGTTTGGTCGAGATTACATTTGGACTTTTTGGGCCCATTTCATGGTAGAACATTTTTAGTTTTAATAGATTCTATGTCTAAGTGGTTGGAAATTTTCCAAATGCAGAGAACTACAGCAAGGGAAGTTATTAATAGACTGAGAGAGACTTTTGCCCGTTTTGGTTTACCTAGAGAGGTTGTTTCTGACAATGGTCCACCATTTTCCAGTAAAGAATACAGCGATTTTATGAAAATTAACGGTATTAAAATGACTTTCACTGCTGTATATCACCCCGCGTCGAACGGAGCAGCCGAGGGAGCAGTGAAGTTGTGTAAAAGAGCTATCAAGAAATCCATGCAGGATGGTTATGATTTGGATGCTGCCTTGCAGTCTTATTTGTTAGCTTATAGAAATGTAGAGCATAGTACTACAGGAGTGACCCCAGCTATGCTTTTACAAAGACGGAGTTTGCGATCCAGATTAGATTTATTATGTAGTGAGATTCAATTAGAAAGTAAGGTACAATCGGCTCAAATGAAACAGATTAATAATGCTAAAGGTTCTAATAGAAATTTCAATGAAGGAGATGTTGTTTTGTCGAGGAATTTTACAGGAGATAGGAAATGGTTGGAGGGAAAAATTAAAAAAAAGTTAGGTTCACGTCTTTACGAAGTAGTAGGGGAAAACGGTTCACCGATTAAAAGGCACGTAGATCAGATTAAGAGCAGATGGTTTGCTACATACAGTCCGCCGTTGCCGAATAAGGATAGTCCGAGCACCAGTACTTTCGTAGAGAGTAATCCAGTTACGCCAACAGTTCCAGAAGTTAATGTCCCAAGACCAGGGCTAAGACCAAGGCCATTACAGGTTTATAAAAAATACGGTTTAGAATTTGATTAGATTGATTGGTTATTGGTTGTTGATATGTTAATTAAATAATATGAGATTTTTTTTTTTTTGTTGTAAAGATTTTTTTTTTTTGGGTTTTCTTTGATGGAATGTTACGTTACTTTTTTTTAATATATAATCTTAGATTAAGGGTGAGGGTGTAATGTATGTGGTTGTCATGGATACACATTGCTCTTTGATTAAACAAGCTAAGAAAATGATGGTGTTTTTCTGTTAAGCTATTATATATATTTCATAAATACATCTCGTAAACTAATTAAAATGATTGCAAAACAAATATATAATTAAGAAACAGCCCCCGGCACGTTCTAATTAGTTTGCTCACAAAGCGAAATACTCAAATCTAGATAAAAAGTGCCTACGTAATGATTCAAAATAATAGAGTAACATTTTTAAACCGACTTCTATAAAAATCTAAATTCATTGGAGATTTTTTAATTACTAAACTTTGTTACGCGAAAATGGCTTGAACGATTTTGTTAATTACGCATTAGCATTTTCAATATATTTGAATAGTACTTTATTGTATATGGTTATAAGGATATTATATGAAGATATACGTTTTATTTAAAAGAAATTACATTAACGAGAGCGAAGTCGCGGACAAAAGTTAGTACTTTTGTAAAGTTACAGTTAAAGTTAGTACTTTTTATAATTCATAAAAAAGTATTTAAATTAATCAATAGATGGCGACACAATCTTACATAGCAATAAATCTTCGTACAGACAATAGCATACTTAAATTAATAATATAATGTGAAAATTCTTTAAAATACTTTTTATATTTTCTTTCTTTTTTTTCTTATATTTATTTATAACATAAAATTATCGACATTAACGTATTAATATACTTACTATTTCTAAACAGTAATTGCTAAAGATGGTTGACAGGTGACACTTACACTTTACAGAATCGATTATTGATTCGTATTGTTTTTGAGTTTCTTATAAACGTAAATGGATTAAAATTATTTAAAATATCTTACAATTAATATAGGTTTATTTATTATCGCTACAATAATAGAAGTTGTAATAAATATAATTGAATTACTCTGCAGATTAATTGAACTGGAACGAAAACTTCTACAAAATATTTTTTCATTATTGCTATACACAATTTAATTAGCCCTTATTACAATTTAGATCTTAACAATGCTGCCACGAACATATTTAACCGAGCAAGATATAAGAAAACGACAAATCGATACGCTAAAAATCTTTAACGACAATGTCACTGAAATCAACGAAAATTCGGAATACAGAGTCGAATTCGAAACCAGCGGACGTAAATTCAGTTTAAATGTAGTTTTAAGTCCAGAATTTCCTAATGAGAAGCCAAATATATTCATAAATCCAGTGATTCCACATCCTTGGCTGATAGAAAATTCGAATCAAGTTGTTGGAGCTCCAGGGTTATTAAACTACACGCCGCGGTCAGACTTGGGTCGTGTAGTTCAGGCTATTATTCGTGAATTTCAAAGATCTGTACCAATCATTAGTCATGACGATAAATCAACGGATACAAGTCCCCAGTCAAGTTATAGCACACAGTCGCTGATGTTTCCGGAATTGAGTGAGTTGACAGTTGAAGAACTACAGGAAATTATGGATAACCCAGATTTGCAGGTACTAATCAAATTCAAAATTTATATTCTTATTTTAAATGCCAAGTAAAAGTACCTACAACGCTTTTGGAAAAATTAAACCAGTGTTCTGAAAAGAAACTGCAAACAAATTATCTTTATTATATTGCCTGTTTTAATGAAAATTGTTTATAAAAAAAAAATATCATAATAAAATTTGATTTTTTTTAAATCATCTGCATACAATGTCCAAAGCAAGCGAGTTTATAACATACTGGCAGCTAATAGAATTATTTCTCATGGTTTCATTCACATTTATGATTATACATTTAATATTTATGACTATGAGTCAAAGTGTGATGTAATAATCTTTCTCAATGGACGCATTAGCTAAAAATATATTGGATCAGTAATTTTAGGGATTATGCCTACATACAAATAAATTTTATGTCCGTATAATATTATTAGCATATTTGTGTTAGTATTTATAGTTATATAATACTATTAGTCAAACTTTTAAAGCAATTATAATTTAATTTTCAGGATAAACTACTAGAAACCACCCCACAATTATTAGAACTCGACTTAGAAACCGAAGAACTAATGACGAACATTGAAGAAATAGCTCAAGAAAATATAATAAAACAACAAATGCTGGATGATCTCAAAACAGACGTATTAGAGAGGATATCAACCATCGTCCAAATGAAAATGAGCTTCGAAGAACTGAATCGGAAGCATCAAAAGCTATCGGAGATGTACGACCCTCATAGAATTAGGGATTGCTTGAAGGAGGGCGCCTTCAAAGCGGACGAGGACGCTGAAGTCATTGCGGAGCAATTTTTATTAGGTATCTATTCAAAAATATACCATTTCAGTTCATTTTTCAGACTCTAAATAAAGGAGGTAGTGCTAAATTTGTCGTGGACTTTATCTGTTATGTCTATTCTTCGATTATTCGGAAATGGCTTAACCGATTTGGTGCATTATTTTTTTATCAAAAGATATTGTCATCCATTGTTACCAATGATTTTTCGTCACTAGTTTAGTTTTAAAATCAATATAATTGAAATAAGTATGTCATTTAAGTAAGAAATTACGTATTTTGCTCTTGGAATTGGTTCCATTTTTTTAGAAAGTCTAGTTAGTGTTAAGTACCTCAAGGCCAACGAGACTATTACTAAGATAACACTATTTTTCCAATTGTCTTATCGTTAAATGGATTTTATAACACTAATAATTAGTTGAAATTTTCACAAAATATTTTTTATAAATGGATTACCTGAAGAAAGGAAATTAAAGAGATATAATATAAAAAAATATATATATATTTTTAATTATTTTATTTTAGTTCTGTCATAAAAGGTAATACAAATAAGCGTCAATCTTATTATAATCAAAATAATAATGTAAAGCAATAAATAATAAATACCCAGTATAAATCACAACCATCTTAATCTTAAGCGCCGAGAGTTAATATTTAAGACAGATTTATTATATAATAAATTAGCTGTCCCTTGCAGTTTCAGTTTTTGGTAACTGGTGATGTAATATAGCCTTCCTCAATAAATAAACTATCTGAGAAAAAAAAGAATTTTACAATTCGAACCAGTAGTTCCAGAGATTAGCATGTTCAAACAAACAAACAGACAAACTCTTCTGCTTTATAATATTAACTATAAATTGTATCATTTATTAAATAATACAATAAATTTTCATTGCATTTTTTCAGGTAACATTCCAGTAGAGACGTTCATAGCGAAATTTGCTGAAAAGAGGGCTTTGGGGCAAGCGAGGCGAGCGAGAGAGGAAAGACTGGCGCATCAACTAGCTCAATTGGATAAAGCTACAACATAAACTGTTTTTTTATTTCGCCAATTTTGACAATATGGTCGCCATATTGGTTTTTTGACGTCACATAGCCTATGAACTGATAAAAATGCAAATCTAATGATACATTACATTTCAAAATCATTGAAGGCGTTTATACTACAATGGATTTCACTCTGCTTAAACTATACAAGTTTACCTCGTTTCATGAAGTGTGTTGGACTGAATACGAGATGAGTCCGGAGTCGGGCATGATACAGTCTAGTAAACAATGGTCTAAAGTAAACAAGAATTAAAACATTGAAAGTATATGATATTGTTGTAAACTTATTGAATATTCTCAGACGTTATAAGACATATAATTTATTATATATTTACTTGATTTCATAAATCAACACATCCCGGAACGAAAATCACGAATTTTCGGATAAATACACTTGTTCAGTATTAATGTATTATAACTATTTGAGAAATAAATCCAATATAAATTGCAATAAAATTCTATTAATTAATGATTTAAGCTCATAAAATTGACCTATACAATTATATAGAAAATATTTAATAAATAATTAAAGAAATGTCTAAACAACTGTCATGGTACCTAATTTAGTGTTCTGCGCAGCGTCATGAGTATAGTTCAGACCTACACACTTATGTGAAACATTATATATGAAAAACATTATCCTCCTGCTGCGACAGTTGAGTAAAAAGTTATTTCATCTCTACTATCTATACTAATATTATAAAGAGCTATAATGTATGTGTATTTTTGTGAGTAAACAATAATCTCTGAAAGTAACATTCCGATTTCAAAAATTATTTTTATGTGGGATAGGCTATACATATTTATTGTGGAAGGCTATATTACATGACGCTACGATTCATAAGAGTAAAGCAATAACTATTAACTCGAGTGAAACCGCAAGGGGCAGCTAATATTTTATTAATGTGTGTGTGTGTGTGTACATTAAGTATATTTATTGAAAATTGTTTTGAATGTAAACTATTATGAATATCGTATTTTGTTTACCTTAAATAAGCTTGTAAAATTTCTTAATTCAAGTGAATATTATGAAGTCTCATTTATTTTTATTAACAAAAATTGTCTAATTTGCAATATTTTTTAAATATAGATATGTTATTAACGTATACATTATGGCGCCCAAAATGACTTCCATTTTTGGAAATTATCGTTTCCTTTAAAAGTCCACTTGTCAAAATTTTAAATGGGCACAGACTTTTAACGTTAAAATAATTGAACCGTATTGTAACATATCTATAGATCTAAAATATTACTATAGACTATTTATATTATTATAGACTATTTTTCTTTATCTGTCTTATTTAGCGGTAATGGCATATTTCAAGCCATACATCAGAGTTAGATAAAAATGTATCGATTGAATGATTGAACTGAATCATTTTTTACAATGCAAAATAATAATAATAATATAAAAATGGACGTAGTTTAGCAGAAAGGACTCAATCCACACTTTGGTCAAAAATGAGTTATATATACCAAAGAGGTCCTAAAGGTTGGTTCTTTCACTCAGCAAAAAAGATACGTGATACTACTACCATAAGTATGATTTTTTAATGACGCGAACCAACCCACATAAGGACGGGTATTTTCCTTCAAAACACTAAAACACTAGCAGAAACGGCTCAAACCAACATTTTTCCCAATAACTCGGAAATAATTTGGTCTTTCTTACTGCAACTGTTGTATATTTTGTCATTACGTGATTATAATTCAAAATATTCCAAATTCTAAATCATTGGAGCAATACACACCTAAACTTAAAACCTCAATAACTCAGAAATAACATATTGTGGGTTGAGTCCTTACTGCTAAGCTACGTCCAAATAATTGTTCGAAAATTCGCGATGTTCGTTCGTGTTATTGTTACCAAATAAAGACAAGTAAAGAAAAACAGACTATAAATACGTAATTGTTTTTCGTATTACAATTTTGGACTATTTATATTGAAATGTAGTTATTTCCAAATTTATACGTAGATATATTGTTAATAATTGTAATCTGTAATAAATTATTGAATTTAAATGTCTTTTTTAATCTGTATTGTAAGGTTTAAGATTTCTGCCTCTGCATCGCCATACGTAAGGTAACATTTTAAAATTTAAGCAACTTCCAAGCAAAGGTCCAGTTTCTCAATTCATTGGGAATTCTTATTTTCCTGATTATTCAAAAATGGTTCTCGAAATCAGTTAAACTGATTTGGTTAATTCAATTGTGTTTATTTGATAAATAGTTATACAGTTTAAGATCTTAATTAATTTATATACATAAATTTAAAAAAAAAAAATAATAAAAGAAAAGATTATACATTAAACTATTTACATCTTAATTACTATAAAAAAAGGATTATATTTTACAAAACATTGTAGACCTCATCTAAGCCACTGCATCTGGGTAAAGTTCCCAAAATACTGGCAGCATTACCCCGTTGAATGGCCAAGCTGATCCTTTGACCGAGGTAGCTGCCAGCTCTTGGGTCCCCAGTTGACTCCCAAAGCCTCTTTGAGAGGTCTTTAAAAAGAGAACGAGCGTCTGGGCCCCACGGACCAAGAGTTTCCACTCCAAACGGAGCAAAGATAAAAGCCTCGTCAAGGCTTTCATATTTGCGCCGCTTGGAATGTTCGGCACTTGCTGCCGCTGCTCCCGCCATCGATGCCGCCGACTGGATGTGAGATGCTGCTAGGGTGTCAACACAAGTAGCATCCCACACCAGTGACTTACCCAGCCTCCAGGCTACAAGGGTCATACCGTCTGGTCTCTTACCGTCTTTGCGGATTAAGCCAATCGGCTCTAATGTTGCCGGAACTTTTGCACTGGCAAGAGACCGACGGATGATATCATTTATAGCATGGTGGCGAGAGAGACGGCCAGCGCTTTTAAAACAAGAAAGACCGTGGTGGCCGTACTAATGGTTAATTATTTTATTAGTCATATAAACCAGAAATTCATCAAAACTGGTTCAACGGTAATATAGTAGTAACATTTATATTATTAGTATGGATATGGATGACAATGTAATACCAATGCAGAAATAAAACTATACATAATTTTTTAAATTTTATTTTTAATGATTAAACATTTTTTATATTTCTTCTTTGGCCTATATTTACGAAAATAAGATCTACAAAATGAATATCTAATTACGATTACTCTTTATAAAACATATTATCTATTAACAGGTACATATAAATTTTATTGCAACTATTCAAAAGTCATTGTGAATACATTAAACTCATTTTACTCTACATAATTAATAAAAAATTATCACAAAATATATTACGACAAAACAAAAATTATTTCTGAATTACCTAAGACTTTCAATACTAAGTAAACCCTCAAAAATAAAACATAATAATATATTTTAATATAAATCTCATAATATCTTCATTGTAAAATTGTTATTATTAAGTAGCTTTTGCTACTTAATACTACTACTAGCTTTTTGATTTCTTCATACAAATTTTTAACTCCCGTTTTTTCCCCTTGGAAAATCCTTTTTTAGCAAATGTCTCTACATGCCAAATTTAAGCGAAATCTGTTCAGCGGTAAAGTATGTGTTTTGATGGATCAATCAATCAGTAATGACTGAAGTATATACATATAAATTCTGTTTATAATTCTAGTTATTATTACTTAAACTTAAATATAAATCATTATCTACAAAAATATACATTATTTTTATAACTTTTTTCTTGTCGTCATACATTGTCTAATTAACTATATTTTTACACTTCCTAATCACTCATAATGAATCATTTAAAACTTTAATAAAATCATCCCACAAGCAAAATCCATTCCTATCAACCTTACATTGACTCAGTTCCAATGAAACAAACTTAGGTGGATGTTTTAACGACAAAATGTGTCCCTCTCTTAACTGCTCGTTGGTTTGATATACATAATCAATTTTAAGGAAATATTTATTTAATTTCAGATTAAACCACTTTTGGAATACTATCTTTCCACCAACCGGTGTTGATACAAAGTTATCTTGTAACTCGTATTGTTTAAAAGATAGTGCGTTTAATATTACATTTATATTAGCGTCATGACCCATTAATAATGTAATGTTTGATGTTTTATTAGTAAATAGGTCCATCATGTATTTTATGAGTGGTCTGGCTATGTCTTTTGCGATGTGAGTCGTATTAAAAGTAACATTATGATAACCAGCTGTTAAAGGCAAAATAGAATGCCATTGTTCAGTGCTATTTAATTCACCCCAAGCAACATCATGTATAGGAAATCCATTATAATATGACATTAAAAATTCGTCAATAGCTTCGTTACAAATTTTTAAAGGTCCTGTTAGTTTAGGCTTCGTACCAACTGTAATGGATAATTTATTTTTGTTAACAGTCATATCGCATTGCTTATCGACTTTACAAAAATCTGAATTATTATAATCAAGTATATTTTCCATGACTCCATATGATAAATTTAATTTTAAACCGTCTAAAACATGTTTCATTTCTTTTAAAGCGATATCTTTAAAAATGGCAGTTGAATTATGTATAAAGGGGCTGAAAATTGGATCAGGTACATTTATATCATTATGATGCACTGTGACATTGCAATCAGGGAATGCGTTATTAATAAACGCTTGAGCCGAAGCCATTGTCCGTTGCATAGAATTAGCATATACATAAAAATCTTCCTCACTTGGACAACTTTGAGACAATATACCTTGTTTATTTAACCATTTCGAAAAATATTTACCCATATAACCTTCTAATAAGAAACCTTTTTCTGTCAAGTGCCCAGGACTCTCATTCCAGTGTGGCCAAGGCTGTGATGTCATTCTGCCAAGGTTTTTCGACAAAGGTGTCCTCACATTATGCCTGCTTAATATAACAACTTGATCTAGTCTTAATATGGGCACTGCATTGGAAAAAACTATAAACATGAGCACAATTACTTGTATTATCGCACAAATTAAAATAAAGCATAAAGTATTAACAGTTTCGCGTTTGTAATACATGATAGGTGATATCAAACAAAGAAAATGCTACCTACATATAGAATTGTGTAACGTAAATGTGTAAATATTGGAGTGTAAAAGGTCATAGAATTGTAACCTAGAAAATATTGAATATTGCAGTGTGGCCTTTAAGTTTTAATGTACATAAGGTTATTTAATTAAGTAACAATTTAATGAACATCCATATATTATTTAAATTATGATCATAAGCTTTAAAAATAAAGTTACCCATTAAAAATACCCACAGCTGCAGTCTATTTAAATTTGACATTGACATACTGAGTACTGACAGTAAATGTTACGTTCATAAAGATATATCAAAATCTATTGCCAAATGTGCATATGTAAGTCTGACAGCATCAGCACATCACTTCAGAATGTCTGATTAGGCGATTATTTCTTGTTTTGTTTATAATATTGTCAAGACAAGGTTTGTAAAAGAACAAGGAAAAAAAAACAAATCAAGTAATACATAACGAATGTTTATCTTTTTTGGGGTTGTAGGACAATATTTATATATAGGCATTTTAAAACTTTATTTAGATGTAATACGTTCATGGTATTTTACATTTATTTGATAAGCTCATCAGTTGACTTTTCGCCCAAAGACTCCTGTTCTACTCAGTCGCTAACCAGTTGATAGACAACGTTATTTAAAGTGGTCGACATTCTGGATGCCAAAATTCTTAAATATGCTCTTATAACAGATCTATAGCTTTATAACATTGATGCAGGATATGTACACCTATATTTAATAGTATTACTTTAGCAATTAGTAAGTTTTTTAACATATTGAGGTAGAGTCTAGTTAATTGTGGTTAATTGTAGATGTAACACACTGACACAGCTGGGTCGATCGGGGCAGTACCTGACTCTCACAGAAGATTGGCGTAATATAGCTGTGTTTCGTACAATGAGTGAAAGAGACGGTAGCCTAACCCCATCCCCAGTTCTTTTAATATTCTATTTCATCCTGTATTCCTTTTTAAGCTGGCAACGCATTTGTGATCTGGTGCTATAAATGTCCATGTGCGGATAATCATTTAACATCGGGACAAATGATGTTAAGTGATTGGCTACTAGTTTGTCAGCATTTTTTATTGAAAAAATGGTCTTTAATGAATGAATAAAAGAGTTACTAAATCACGATTTTATGAAAGTGTTTCTTGTTGACAAAATATTTAGAAATAATAAATTCAATGTCAATAAACAATTATATTTTATTGATATCTTCAAAACGAGTATTAAATGTGAGTAAAATTAATATTCACTACCCTATTGTACAATTAAAAGATAAATTATGATAACAACCAGACAGTTTGATCGAAAATGAGTATAATATATAAGTACACAAGTTTATTACATTACAAATCATTAAAAATATTAAATATGAAAAATCTCGTAAGGGTAATCGGGTAGGTAAAAATAATTAAGTGCAGTGTAATTTATAAGAGTGGAATTTTATGGCAAATGTTGCTTGAAGTTGCATGCCGTATGTAATAAAAAATACACATTAGTTTTACAAAATCACTGTACAAACATTTTTTATAAAAAATAATTATGAGTGAGAATGAGCTAATTAGTTCCAACGATTAAAACCAATTAGTTAGTTTAACTTTTAAAGTGTATTCAATATTTTCATAAAATCATTCCAAAGACAATACCCGTTTTTATTTATGGGACATCCAGTAATTTCCATTGTAACCCAACGCGGAGGCGTGTCATCCGTTAGTGGTATGCCTTCTCGTAACTGTTCCACAGTTGGATATACATAATTAACTTTTAACAAATCTAAATTCCGTTCCTCATCGCGCCATTTTTGAAAAACCAATTTTCCGCCCAACGGCGTAGTTTCATATTGATCTGGCAACACATACTTTTTAAATCCGATCGCCGCCATTACAGAATTGAAGTTTGAGTCATGGCCGTATAGAAGAGTAACTTTTCGCGCTTTTTTAGTTTCAAATACTGATTTTATATAATCTGTTAATGGTTTAGCTACTTCTTTAGCTAAAATCGAGCTATTGAAGCGTACATTTTGATTTTCTTTCGTTATTTCCGCGAGGGATTTCCATTTTTCGGCGTTTTCAATTTTACCCCACGCTATCTTTTCTAACGGCATTCCTTCATAGTAACTCATTATAAATGAATCGACAATTGAGTTTCCGTACGCTAATGGGCCAATTACATTAGGTTCTTCGCCGATTTCGTAAAAAATAATATCTTTTGTGTCGACAAAACTGCACATTTTATTATTTTTACATATGAACGAATTTTTTAAATCGATAATTTCTTCTAAGTCTTTATAAGATTTAGTGAGTTGTAGTTTGTTTAATTTCTCTTGCATTTCCTTGGTTATAACGTTTTTTAATACATCTGAGCTATTTCGTACAATTGGGTGAAATGTTGGGTCCATTTCCTCAGAGTTGATACTATAAACAGTTATGTTGCAAGAACTAAACGCACCACGAACGAACGCCTTCGCCGATTCACGTGTTCTTTGTACTGTATTTGCATATAAATACACTGAATCTTCATCCGGACAACTTTCATTCAACAATTTTTCTCTTTTAAACCATTTTGCCATATAATTTCCCATATATTCTTCCAATCTTGCGCCTTTCGCCGTTAAAAGACCAGATTGTTGGTTCCATGTTGGCCAAGCGTTTGGCGACAGATGTCCTAAGTTGGCTACCAATGGCGTCCGAATATTATGCCTACTTAATATTAAAACTTCTTTCAGTTCGTATCCAATGACGATAGATAATAGATTAAAAAAAATACAAACGTCAAACTTTCGCGCCATTTTATATTTTTATCTTTATATTAACCAACCGTTTCACTCCATTGAATCAGCAATACTGATTCACTAAGCGTGTTTCATCACGCAGATATGATAAAATAGCTACTATAAATTGACAATACTGAGCGATTATTTGAATATCAAGGCCTTTTAAATATATCAAACTAGTTATTTCAGACGTAAACAATAAATTGTCAATTTTTATAGTCTGCGTAAATTGGCCCTACGCCATTTTTTGCTAACTTTTTAATTTTATTACATTGAGATGTACATAACTAAGACCTGTTTTTTATGTTTGTACATGTACTTGCATATATTTAAATATGTTTTTTTTATTAATTAGAAATACAAAATGCAATAGAGGGATTTAAGCATCTTGTATATGAGTAGTATGGTCTTGAATCCTGTTGTCTTTCAATTTGTTTTTTTTTTTTGTACATCTTTGGGTGTAAATTAATATTAATTTATATATAATGTTAAAGGTTTTTATGTTTGAAATCAATATGTACTTTAGACGGCATCACAAAACATGCCGGATAGGTATTTAAGTATAAGGCGAGAATTACACTTATAATTACAATCAGTTAGCTCTCAGGCATTTCTTTACATCTAAAATTTACTATCTGTGCCTTTATTTTTGACAGCAACGGCTTTTGTACGGTTACCTAAGAGGCCGTCCATTAATCAGTGATGTTTTTTTTAGCAATTTTTGAAGAAGAATGAAGAATGTTTCAAAATCGGGGGATATTTTCCTATTGAGAGAGCTTGTGCGCTACGTAAACGGTTAAAGTTTCGCAAAAATCATGTATGACAGAATTGTTCCCCTTTAAAAGTTCTGAAAAATGTCTGCGACAGCATATATCTGTCTTTTAAGGTTAGCTCACTATAACCTTTTTTATGCTAACTAAATTTGTTCTGAAATAATGCATTATTAGCCCAAAATAACTATTCCACGCGTACGAAGTCGCGGGCGGAAGCTATCTATAATCGCGTTGAATTCTGAAAAAATATGTGTATATATAGCTTACAAAAATTTATAATGTTACGTCTGAATCTGTGTTAGTTATCTTTTTGTTTGGTTTTTCGCTTGGTCTTGTTTCTGCTTCATTATTGTTATTATTATTATTTTTATTGTTGTATTTTTAATTATTACTTTTTAATTGTAAATGTGTTTATGTCCCAAATAAAGATTTACTTACTTACTTTACTTTTGGGCCTCACGTGATTAATGGCCAGCCCCTAAGCATCTGTTACCGAGTTGTTTTATAACAATTAGGAGAGTAAAACTTACAAGTATATCACTTGCCTTAATATTAAGTGCGATATAAAGGTCGCTATTATCAACATTTAAGATGTCTTCAAATAAAAAAAAAACACTTATCACTTTTTTACCGCGAAAGGTTAATGACCGGTCTTGGATCGTAAATTAATATATCAGATCCAATTAAATAGTATATTTATTTTTCCTATCTTCAGTACAAAAAGTGCAGTAAGGAAAATAAATATACCTACAATGTATGTACGTAAATATGTTCGTGTGTAATTAAATAAAAGACTAAAATAAATCTGAATTTTTATGCTTGTCTATTTATCTGATTATTTTTTTATAAGATTATAAGATATAACTCGTCGTTACAATTCTTTTAAGCAATTCTTTTTAAGACTCTTGAATCATTATATTTATTGATGAAAACCACTTAAATCCGTTGCGTAGCTTAAAATATCTAAACTTATAGACGACAAGAATATCAAAAATCAATTTTAAAAAAAGTATATAAAAATGAAATAAAAAAAAATCATAAATAAACCCATTTTATTCTACCATAAATTACAAATAAAATCAACATTTGCATATATTTAACAAAAAATTATCATAAAAGAAAATTAAAATATTACATATAAATGCAACGATTATATACATTAATTTAAATAAAGAAAACATATACAAAGGGAACAATATATAATGCGCAATTTTGAAATAAAACTGTTTCCTTAGGGCGTATTCGTTTTTATTCAAATCGTCTTTTAGGATGAACTGATTAATCCCGTAAGTCCAGCTATAGTATAAGGTTTTCTTATCGACAGTTGACATTTCGCAATTATATAAAATTTTATCTGTTTCAGATAATTTATTATATAAATTAAAAGTGTTCGTTCCGTCGAATCTCCAGAAATTATTCATGAAATGGCCATAGAGAAGTGATAGACTGTACGCGATCTTGTAAATCTTGAAGAATCTGTATAATAAAGTAAGCATGAACATTTCAAACGCATAAAAACAATTAAAAAATAAATAAATCACCTCGTCACAAACACCTTTAAAAGGTACACAAAAGAAACGGCTGAACCGATTTTGGTAGAACATATCTAAGAATAATTAGAAAACCCTGTATCAAATAAAGTACAACCCATCCAAATCGGTTAACCCGTTTAGGAGCTACGATGCCACAGAGCGGTCAAACATATAACCTTTTTGCGTCGGGGGTTAATAGTTACCTCGGTTTCTTTCCTATTAAAACACAACACCCATCTATTATGAATCCTGGTATATAATGAAATAGCAATGTTAAGACGAGGTACAAGAACTTATACTGTGTACAGATGGCGCAACAGTACCATATCGTTTTAGTTGGCATCAATTCACGTATCTTTTCCGTATACATTAATTCTTCTATGTAATCTGAAAAAGTCATAATTTATTCATTAATAAGATGCAAGAAATTAAATAAGTATACCTCGTTTCACGTAACTGTGTCTGTCTGAACACGAGGCGAGTCCGATCTCGCGCATGGTTCAGCCGAGTAAACAAGAATTAAAACATTGACTGCCTTACTACAAAAGATTTAAACAGACGTTAAACGCGCGTCTAAGACAGTTTTGAGTTAAACATGCTTTAGACATAGATTAATAAACGTTTAAGTGAGTTTAATAGATGTTTAAAACCTATTTTTGCTGTCAAATGTAACGTATAATATTTTATCAATAAGTTTTTTTATGAGTTTATTCGCTGTTAAGCAATTTAGACAATATTTTAAGCAATGTTTAAATCTTAAACACTGTTTAGCTAGACACGTGTTCAACATGGTTTTAATGCGTCTTTTGTAGTGTGACAGTGAATGTATATCATATTATGAATCGAATATATGGGTCGAATACAGAACCTACTTATTTGAAACCAGTTAAAAACATTAATAAACTTCAGAGAATAGGTACAAAGTATATAGACATGGTCCATTCATCGCCATCCCCCTTTTCTGTCCCCTCTATCTATACTAATATTATTAAGAGATAAAATTTGTTTGTAAGTTTGTTGTAGGGGGATATCTCTAAAACCACTGATCCTATTTGAAAAAAATCTTTCAAGTTAGATAGCCTGTTTATCAACTATAGGCATGCGCAGCATCGAAGCAGTAACCGACACCGCGAGAGGCAATACAATACTGTGTTAACTTACTGTATGTTATAGGATTTTTCATAGTTCCAGTGACTGTGTATATTAATTTCTGGTCGTCACCATTTTTAAACCTTAGGTAAGTATCCCAAGCTGCCACGATCACAGCATTATTCACAATATCCACAGGGACGTAGTCGATGATTGCATCGTTTTTAGCGAATAATGTGTGAAAAGCACCTAAGCAAATTCCAATAATTATCTGAAATATTCAAGCGGAGTTATTTAAGATTATTTAACAAACACACCGACACGCCAGGCGTGTCCATTTATAATACATGAACACATAGTGGGGAATGTGTTAATACTGCCAACAGCGTTTTTGTCTGGCGCGAATCATTTGAGGAGGGGGGAGGGGTGTAAGCAAACGATGCAATTGTGCTCTGGCTCAAAACTCGGCGTAGTATCCCCTCCTCTGCTACATTTTTTTTAAATAATTTTCTGTAAATCGATACAAATAAATAAAATTGAAGTGCTTGTTTGTTTTAAATTTAGTCAGCTTTTAGCCAAATGCATATGAAAGAATACGGTAGTTACATCAAAAACGCCATTTATACGTCTCGTAATCTTTTGTTGACACATTATTGCTTATCAGCGTCCATAAAAGCTATAAGTGTGCGAAATTTCATACTCCTCTGACCGCGCAATTTTCATTATAAGGGGTACAGTTTTTGCTTCACGTATTAATATATAGGTACTCACTCCACTGGGCCCGTAAGCATTGCTCATATCAATCCACCCGGGCATCGGTTCCTGATACGCTCCTATGACTAACAGAAATAAATATCGTTATTTATTTTATTTTCTGAGAATACTTAGTGGTTAGAACACATCGATCTCAACCAATGATCGCGGGCTCAAACCTCAGCTGGCACCGCTGAGTTTTCAAGTGCTAAATTTGTTTTTAAATTCATCTCGAGCTAAGCGGTGAAGGAAAACATCGTGAGCCACCTGCACACGTGTGCCGGTAGAAATTCTGACACATGTATATCCGCCCAGCAGTGGAGCAGCGTGGTGGATTAAGCTCTAAACCTCTTCCTCAATAGGAGAGGAGGCCCTCTTCTTCAATAGGAATGTCCCACTGCTGGGAAAGTTCTATTAAGGAGTGAGAATTGGCAGATGTACACGAAAAGGCATTTCTCCTGGCAGCTGCAGATTTCCACACCATGTTTTCTTGAATTTAAAAGTTTCCTTATAACTTAATTTTTATTTTGAATTTGTTTTTATTTATACCTAGTTATTATTTTTTATAATAATTACAATAAATGTACTTGTTCATATTATATAATGTAAATGTCACACTGTTGGAAAAATGTCGTCTTCAATTAAGAAGGTTTAGAGCTTAATCCACCACGCTGGTCCTGCGAGTCGGATATACATGTGTCAGAATGTCTCCCGGCACATGTAGGTTTCCTCACCATGCCTTTCTTTAGCACGAGATAAATTTTAATATAAATTTAGCATTTGAGAAATCAGTGATGCTAGCCGGGGTTTGAACTCGCATTCGTCGTTTGATATCGACGTGAAACTGGGTTATCTCGGGTCAATATTAAACAGAAAAAAAGTCAAATAAGACTTTAAACTAATTGAAAAAAATAAAAACCCAACTGCGTAAGAAAACTGCAGTCAGCAGTATCAATATCAGTTCTGTCTAAAAGACTATAATTGAGAATCGTTACTAACCAACCTTAAATCGTTATAGATACTGAACGCTAACTCTGTTTAAAAATGTATCCAAGTATCGTTCCGATACGATCCGAGTACGAAATAGTTCGTTGATTTGATGATGATTGAAACACTATATAAGAAACCTAAAATTAATTTTTAAATACCTATTTAACGATACTCGACTAAATTTTCGTTTATTTTCATTTTTTCTTTTTTAAAATCGCGTCCAAAGTCCGTTATTGGGATTTCGCTTACAATTTTTTATGTTTTCTGTGACATTCGCGCCATCTTGACGAATCTAACGATGTGTCATTTATCAAAATCGGCATATATGTACATTCACACAAGCTTACATACATACATAGATAGGCTGATAAACATATTACCTTTCTTTGCGTCGCACAGTCGGGTAAAATAGAAAAAAATAAGGTTTTTGGCATTAATATACTTTTATAAAATTCTGCTTACCAATAGCTGGTCGGACGATGCAAACAGGCAGGTTTCCTTTCTCGATCCTAATAAGCTCTTCTGCAACAGCTTTTGTAAATGTGTAACTATTCGGCCATTTTTTCATTATTCTGGAAAGTACATTTTATAAATTTTCTATCGCTGAACAAATTAGTCTCTACCAAATAAGAGTTTGATACACAACGATTATCCAATATAAATAACTACTCATACGACGGAAAATACATTTTTAAGTTTTATTCTAAGATAGTTATGAAAGCTGTGAATGTCAAAAATAAGGCACTGACTGTAAATCCTTTAGTAAGCAATAAGAAACAACTATTGTGAATCTTTATGAAAGTCTGAGAGCAAAACTTATAAGTGTTTTCACGTTTTAGATAAAACCAAATTAATTAAAATCATTTTGTGCACCTAGTCATAAAAGACTATAAAATACGCTATCCACTATCCACGTCCAAAATAAATCGCTTTACACCTGAAAAAAATTAGTATCAATGCCTATCTTTGACATTCATAGCTTTCGGACTTACTTACTTACATTAACTTACGACGTATCTGTTACTAGGTTACAGAGTTATTTTATACCATTCTTGAGAGTAAAACTTACAATTGTATTTCTCGCTTAAAAGATAATGCCATGCATACTTACGGTTCTATAATTTCTTCTAATTTTTCCTGGTCTAACATTTCGGCGAGTTCGATCAATGCATTCGGTGGAATGGGACACTCGTAAAACTCTTCTTTTATTAACTCATTGTCACGATTTTTCGTCGCTTGAACATATGCTGTAGATATATGGACTACAGCTCTGAGGAAGAATTGAGTCCGTTATAGACTCTGAAACTATCTAACTGATGTAATTTTATGTGAAAGGCAATAATGCGGGTATGGTTTTAGACTATTAAAATGGGTTTAGATATTTAAGGTTCCAATTGTTAAATTTTTATAGCGTCGGTATGGTAATGTGTAAGAATTTTCAATAAATTAGAGTAATTTAATTAATTTTATAACTTCCCAATTTTAGCTTACCATTGATGTAAATACTTTTTTGTTTAAGTTTTGTACTGACGATTCAAAAGTGCTCGTGAGAGCCTATTTTAATAAGATATTTTGAAAGTATTTTAGTTTTTCACGATTACTACAAATTTTAATGCTTTTTTACAACCCAGAATGACAGGTGGTATAAGTTTCACGAGTGTATCTGTTTGTCTGTGAGAATGGAGCTCTCTAAAGAATGAGCAGATTTTGATGAGTTTTTTTCTTTGTAAGCTAATGTAACCGATACGGTTCTTAGGTCTTAGTTTTAATATGTTCCGAGGCTGGAAGTTTATCCGCTCATTTCTATTTGGTGAAAAGGTATGAGTAACTAAGTCCAGATATTGACTGCCATTTCCTCCGCAACTCTTGAAGGCGAGTCAGTCACCATTTGGACAAGAATAATCTCTCTACTAAGAGTAATGATCATTATCAGGTGATTGTGATAACAACCGGAACCGACGGCTTTACGTGCTCTCTGAGGCACGGTGGTGACCCACAAGAACAAACCTAGACCTAGGGACAAATATTTATACAAATATCTGTCCCGTGCGGGGATCGAACCCGAAACCGACGATCTTAGTTCCATTCTGCACCTAGCTGCTCTGCATCAGCTAATTTTTATAGTAAAAAAATTTAAGCACTAACTTTATATTTTTCGATGCCTTCGCTAAACTCAGTACCTCTCTCACGCTACGTATGTTGGTTAAAGTTGCTATTTTCACCGGTTCTTTAAAGTTTATCGTAGCAGCTACATGGAAGATAACATTCACCTAAAATGACAAGACAATATTTTAAAAGATTTATGGAATATATATGTACATATATAATAAAAATATTAATGTAATATTATATTGTTAGGAATATATCATCAAAGTAATTAATACTGTATTTTGTCTATGGTAGCTCGTTGATCAGTTAGTTATTATTATATATCGGCAGTACGCACCCTCCCTCTCTCTAGGATAGATTGTTCGTCTTTACTCTCAGAAATATATTCATAATTACGAATAAACTAGTAACTAGAACCCCGGAGATAACTTAACATATATTAAATGATATATGATAATATTATAATAAAAATATTCATGGGCGTTGATCGCTTAGAATCAGGTGACCTGCGTCATTTGCATGCACTATTCAGAAAAAAATTGTATTGAATTTTAAGTGTTGACACTTTTTCTAACGTACGTTCTTGGCTTCTAACCTTCGTGAATTGAACATGGAATTATTTTGATCATTTACGTTAACATATCACAGTAATTAGTAGAGAAATTGCCAAAAAGAGACTTTCAAAAATCCTTTTTAGTGCTCTTACGATATGGAAGGAACGTTTGTGCAAAATCTCATATTCCTATACCCAGGGTTTTTATGTACCTCCTTGTTCATTTTTTGGTAACGTTTAATTTCAAATTGTCTGTTCCCTTGAATACTTTTTTTTATTTATTAAGTCTGTACTATTATTTATCGTTATTTATGTGTTTACCAATAAACGTTCTAGTATTATTATTGTATAAACTATACATATCCGTTAACCTCGTCACTAATCTTCGCCCAATTCTTCTCATCAAGCCCGAGATTTGTGTCAGCTGAGTCTCCTTCCAATGCTACTATTTTATTCGCGAAATCCGGTTGTTCCTTGTGAAGTAATTCAAAGACCTAAAAATAACCGAGAAAAAAAAGTTACTCACTCATCACAAAATCTCAGAAAGTAGAAGTGCTAGGATTCAAATTTAACATGGGTGTTCTTTTTAGGAAGTAGGCTCACTAAGATAGTGTTATCCCTAAGGGGGTATAATGGGGGCTAGAATTATGTATGAAAGTCATATGTTAAACTCGAGGGCAATTGTAAGGGGCCGCTAGTACATATATAATTGCTTATCTTTTTTATTTACTTATATATTTTGTCAAAATCTTGAAATTGTTTCTGGTTTCTGTAATACAGCATCACATACCAACAGGTGTAGATATAACCGAACGTCTTACTTAAGGATAAATTTCCTACGAAAAAATATATCAGAAAAAAAGGACCAAATTATTAATTTGGCCATTCAAAGGGGCAATTTCGTCAGTGTTTTAGGAACTTTGCGTCACTGCTATGACTTCAACAGATTTCTAGGTTTTTCATAGTTTTTAATTCTTTTATTATTACTTTTGATTATATTATTTCTTAGTGTAAAGTGTTTTTCAAATAGATTATTTTATATTTGTTAGAATTAATTTATCATTTCAGAAAATAATAATAAAACTTACTGGATCTTCCAAAATAGTCTTAAGTCTCTCATTAATACTCTTTCCTTTCTTTGAACGTAGCAGGACAAATATCTTCTTCAAATTTGTTGAGCTGAAAAATTAAAATTTCAACATGTTTGAATGATAAATAAATCTGTCTATATCGATACCTCCCACGTAAGTTATTGTAAGCCACAAAATTGCCGTTAGCGTTTTTACTGAATACTACACGGATTTACATTACATTGCATTCAAAGTGAAAAAATACCAAAAATCTTTTTTTGTCAAGGAAAGTTACAACAAAATACGCCTGAAAAAAGGCGTATTTTGTTGTAACTTTCAAACTAAATCGGATTAAAAGTGCTCTACTGTAAAATTGTAATTTTGGGGTTACAACAACTTACGTGGGAGGTATCAATATTTTCAACTAGCTGTGCCCCACGCCTTCACGTTAATTTAAGGAAAAATTATATTTATTCAATGTTTGAATCGGATATAATTTAATATTTCATTGGTTTCAATTTTGTTTTCGTGTATTTTTTTAATGTTTTTAATACGTCTGCAGTGCAGACGTCATACTTTTCATTATTGTCATCACCCAGCACGAAGACATCAATCCAAATTACCCTTTCTTCCAATATTCATTTTATTATCTATCTATACCTATATACCCACCGAGTTTCTTGCCGGTTCTTCTCGGTAGAATCTACATTCGGAACTGGTGGTGGTTTTTCCTTAATTTAAGTACTTTTTGTTTATTTGGACGATTCAAAAGTGCTTTTAAAAGCCTACTTGAATAAAGTATTTTTTGATTTCATTTGATTAACCCCCGACCAAAAAGATGGGTCTTATGAGTTTGACATGCTTATCTGTGTATCTGTCTATAACATCCTATCTTCCTAACTAATCGACCAATTTTGATGCGGTTTGAAAGATAACGTAATCGGGACGGTTCTTAGCTATAATTAATTATCTGTTCATACGTTTGAAGGTTATAAGCTCTTTTATTGTTGGTGAAAGGATCTAAGGCAAGTTCTGGTCGGATCGAAATTTACTATACAGTGACTTTAATGATGCTAAAATAACATAGTTACGTAACCTCGACCTGATGTAGCATTATCATTAAATAAATAAATAAATAAATAAATAAATAACGCATCACACTCAACGGCCCCCATTAAGATACCATGACCTTGTGTCGGGGGTCCGGAAACACACAACACTAACACAAACACCCAGGCCACGACAAACATCTGTATGGCCAATACAGACGTTTGCCGAGAGCGGGGATCGAACCCGCGACCGTTAGCGCTTTAATCCGTTGTAGTGACCATTGCGCCAACGCGTCTGTCAAGTCATCATTATCAGGATGCATAACTCCTCGCCACCTCCCAGCAGAAGTATCGTATTGGGTATTGAAATAGTCTCAATGGATAGATTGTCGATTTTTTTAATTTCCATTCTTATATAATTACTTGATAGTGCCCGCGACTTCGTCTGTGCAGGATTATTTAACCATATTTTTATTATTTCACCCCTATTTCAATTAATACCTATTTATAACATTTAACTAAAGGAGTTTTATTAAAAAAAAAGATATTACAATTAAATTTTAACTAATTTAATTTCAAAATAATCAAAATAGTAACTGCTCGTGAACAAAGATTTCGAAATAACAATGGAATAAGTTATTCATTAACATAAAATTAATTTTTCTTAAGAACAATGAAATATATATTTTTAAATAAATTATACTGTTATATTAAATGAAATTAATTAATACAATAGAACTTTAAATAAACTTTACGTTTAAATAAACTTTTTACGAAATTATATACATACAATTTATTCCAAAAAATTGTGGTTCTCATCCAAGCCTATTAAATGGCCAAACTGATCCTTTTAAGTCTTAAAATGTATTATTTCGCCGATATATACAATAAGTGACGCTAAATGGATGCTGATAAGCAATAATGTGTCAACCCACAAAAAGTCAAATTCGGAGATATTGGTGTATTCTGATACTGCATCACCTATTAACCATTATTAAAAAAAAATTGAAGTCATATAAACTAAATAAGTACGGAAAAAAGATTCTTATGAATGAATGAATGAATGAATGAATACTCTTTATTGTACACCAAGTAATACAAACAGAAAATTAATGTAAAAGAGTAGCAATGTACAAGAGGCGGCCTTATCGCTAAAGCAGCGATCTCTTCCAGGCAACCTTTGGTAGAGGATAGAAATAGGATGGTAGGGGTGTACATAGAATATATATCAGAAAAAAAATGTATATATATATATAAAATATAAATAAATATATATTATATAAATAAATAAAGTAAATATATATAATATACTTATAAATACATAAGAATATATGTGATACGTACATAAATATTCATTTAATCCTAGCTAGCAAGGTAATGCTCTTTTATTATATTTTTAAAAGAAGTAAAAGATGATGCACGTCTTGCTTCTAGTGGAAGAGTGTTCCATAACCGACTAGATTGAACAGTAAATGAATTTGTGTAGAACGATGACGAATGCGGAGGGATTTTTAAGAATAAATTCTCTTCAGATCGAAGAGCGTGAGCGTGAGAAGAACTTAGGAATATAAAGCGTTCTTTTAAGTAGGGAGGAGAAGACGGATTGAACAGAATACAGTAAAGAAGATGAAGAATATGAGTATTCCTGCGAAGCCGAATTGGGAGCCACTTGAGCTTTTTACGAAATTCAGAAACATGATCATATTTACGTAGACCAAATATGAAGCGAATACAAAGATTTTGGAGACGCTCAAGTTTATTAATTTGCTCCTCTTTTAAGTCAAGATAACATGCATCCGCATAATCAAGAATTGGTAGTAGGAGTGATTGTGCTAACATAATTTTAATTAATTGGTTCGAAATTCATGTGCGTTCCATATTTTGCCATTAATACAATAACCTCAAATATTTGAAAAACTTTTTACTAGATAATATATTAAATATATTAGTCTAAATTTAATTCATTATATTTTTTATTAAAAAATAAAAGAAAAGATGGATACTTCTTCAAACAAATTTGTTAAAAATGGGTTTGACATCTTTAGACGCTATTTTCTCAAAACGAAGTCCATGTGGCTTGACACAGTTTTGCTTATCAGCGTCCAAATAATATTCTATATTAAGAAAAGGAATATGAATCTAAGAGTTTCATCACGATATTGTCCTTTAACGAGCACGAAATGAATTTAAATATGTTCAGCACTTGAAAATTCAGAAGGTTAGGCTGCATTTTGTCCATTGCATTTCATAACTCGTAATTTAAACTGACGAGTTCAAATCAATATATACTCAAATCGACTAGCTATACTGTACTAACTTGCGATTTTACGTTTATCATTATGGCTTCGCTTCTGTGAGTTATATCGTGATGTAATGTAGCCTATAGCCTTCCTCAATAAACAGGCTATGTAAAGCAAAAAAAGTGTTTGAAATCGGATCAGTGGTTGTAGACATTACATTCAAACTAACAAACTTACGAACAAATTTTACTTCTTCATAATATTAGTATAGATTTATGTAAATAAAATTACAATATACAAAAAAGAGAAACTTAAATATTTACGAATCATAATTGGATGCTGATAAGCAATAATGTGTTAACCCACAAAAAGTCAAATTTTGAGATATTGATGTATTTTGATACTACGTCACCTATTTAGCATTATTCAAAAAAATTTCAAGTCATCTAAAGTAAATAAGTATGGAAAAAAGTTTCTTAACGCAATGTTTCGTATTTCAGGTGCGTTCCATATTTTGCAATTTATAAATTAATCTCAAATATTTAAAAACTTATTATTAGATAACATATTAAATAAATCTATCTGCTTGTGATTTGATATACATTTTATCAAAATAGAAAAGAAAAGATGAATATATACGTCTTCAAACTAATTTATTAAGAATACTTTTGACATCTTTAGACGCTATTTTCTCAAAATGAAGTCTGTGTGGCTTGACACAGTATTGCTTATCAGCGTCCAATTATACTGTATAAATCATGTCCGCGCGGAATGACAAGAATGCTAACATCGTTTCAATCTCAATTCCGTTTATCTGGGTATTGTATCTGTGGTAAATAGAAAACGCGGGAAAACGCGCGCTCTCATTGTCAGTTGTTTTGATGCCTAAGCAAATGTGTGGATATATTTTACATGGCTTAATTGGATGCTGATAAGCGATAATGCGTCAACCCACAAAAAGTCGAAGTTGGAGATATTGATGTATTTTGATTTTGTGACACCTATGTAATATTATTTTTAAAAAATTCAAGTCATTAAAATTAAATAAATAGGAAGAAAAGTTTCTTAATTAAATATTTCGAATTTCAAGTGCGTTCCATATTTTGCAATTTATATAATAATCTCTAATATTTGAAAAACTTTTTATCGGAAAACACATTACATACATCAATCTGCTTTTAATTCATTATACCTTTTATCAAAATGAAGAATAGATGGATGTATCGATCGTCAAACAAATTTATTAAGAATAGGTTTGACATCTTTAGACGCCATTTCCTCAAAATGAAGTCCGTCTGGCTTGACACAGTATTGCCTATCAGTCCAATTTGTCTCGCCTTTTCTATTTACCGCAGATACGACACTGGGCGAACAAGATAATGAAAACTAAAGCCCAACTAAGTCAAAAAAACGATAGAATTATAACAATTATCGATTGAATACGGACAAAGTCACAAGCAAATTCTAGTAATGTATTTTTAAAATGTACAAGTAACGGTCTTTCCAATGATACCGTACTTATAAATTTTTTAACAGAGTTTATGCCCGCTAGCGGGCGCCATATTAGATTTAGTGTCACGTCACGAGAGTACATTTGATTATAATTTTACAAAAAACTAAAAGCCACAAAACAAAATAAAGAAAGAAGAAAAGAAATTTTACAAAAACTGTTTTATTAACAATTTATATACACTATACCTATTTATAACCCTAATAAATTAATTTTAAATTTAATATGTAAATGATTTCAATTTAAACGAATTTTAGTTTAGTATAATAAAAATAGCGTGGAACCAGATTTAGTAATTACAATTGAAATTATACGCTATGCATTATTTTTGAGTACAATGAACTACAATATTTTAAATAATTTATAAATGGACGATGATAATCAATACGGTGTCAAGCCATACTGACTTCATTTTGAGAAAATGGCGTCTAAAGATGTCAAACCTTTTCTTTATATAACGGATATATCAATCTTTTCTTTTTTATTTTGATAAAAATTATAATTCATAAAAAACCAGATTGGTATAATCAAAAGTTTTATCTAATAATAAGTTTTTCTAATACATGAGATTATTGTATAAATAAAAGGGGAACGCAAGAACAAAATTGAAACCAGTGAAATAGTGAACAATATCCGTTTCAAGTGGGGAAGGTAATAAATTCAGACCTAAATCAAATACACTTTTTTCAAATAAGCTCCCACAAGCACTTCTGAATATTCAATACATAAAAAAATTACATCAATAATAAAACTACCACCGGTTCGGAATGTAGATTCTACCGAGAAGAACCGGCAAAAAACTCAACTTTACTCTTTTAAAATTTTGTCAATACAATACAAATTAATTATCCTATACGAAATTCAACATCGACCATCACATGCAAATGGCATTGACGATATTTTATACAATTTCTAAATAACTGACATTAGCATTAAGAATCATACCATCTTACTGCGTAATACGCGGATAATAACTAGTTTTCCTTAGTATATTTTGGACTTAGAAACCTCCTCTTCGAACCCTTTCCGTTGACGAACCTCGCCCATATAAAAGCTTAGCTACACACGTGGTTCGTAGTAGCATGTAAACAAGGCCTTTTTTAAAAAATGGAAACCGAATATAAGCCAAATAACATACCTTATCAGTTTTTGGATCAGCTGCTTGCCAAGGAACCCTGACCCGCCTGTGATAAAGACTGTTGCATTTTCATATAACTTCTGCACTTCTGAATCGCCTTTAAACAAGGCAATTTTCATGGCATTCTTCTTGGCCAAGCCATGCTCTTCTAATTCCTTGACTAATGACATATTACCTAAAATATATTTAATGTAAACATTTACTGACGGACATCGGCAACATATTAAAAAAAAATTACTGCTTCGACTTTATGCCTTGCAATTTAATTGAATATGAATAAAAATTACAAAAGACTTGGCTGTACGGTGTAATACTTTTGCCTTTTGCCTCTGAGGAAAGAAATAAGCGAAAAAAAAGATGAAATAAAACAGTGTTTAAAAATAAATCGATGCTTAAAATCTAGTCCAAACTGCCTACATGGGAATAAAATTACGAAAAACTTATTAATAATATGTCAAACGTTACATGTGACAGCTAAAATAGGTTTTAGACATCTTTTAAACTCACTTAAGCGCTGTTTATACATAATTAAACTATCTCTAAGGCATGTTTAACTCAAAACTATCGTAAGACGCGGATTTTTAGTACGAAAGTTTATAGACACGCGTTTAACGTATGTTTAAATCTTTTGTAGTGGGGCAGTTATTGTTTAATAAATGGCTAGATTTTGTTCGCGGCTTCGTTCGTAATTCTTAATAATGATTTGCATTTTGACGAGAACGGTTAGGTTGTGATATATATATAAAATGTTTGTTTTTTCGTATATTATACGCTATATCTTTAATTCAATTCCGATAAAACTTTGTCAGTTTAAACTTTCGAAAAGGTTATAGACGTATTACAATTGGATTCTGATAAGCAATAATGTGTCAACCCACAAAAAGTCGAATTCGGAGATATTTATATATTCTGTAAATACGTCATTAACTTAACATTAATTTAAAAAAATCAAGTCAGAAACACTAATTAAGTATGAAAGAAAGTTTCTTAATTTAGTGTTTAGAAAATTAAACGGTGCTTAATATTTTGCAATATATAATAATCTAATATATTAAAAAAAAATATTTTCATATAAAACTTATTCTTATATCAATTTGTTTTCAATTCATTATACCTTTTATCAAAATAGAAAAGAGAAGAAATATATACGTCAAATTTGTTAAGACATACATATAGGTTTGACATCTTCAGACGCAATTTTCTCAAAATGAAGTCCGTATGGCTTGACATAGTATTGCTTAACAGCATCCAATAAACAGACAGACAAAAATACGTTTTGGATGGCCGTTCGGCAAAACAAATTCTACATTAACGCGGGTAAAACCATGGGCAAAATCTAGTAATTGTTACACAATTGGTCTAAGGCGAAAGTTACATCTGTAAGTTTTACTCTCGTAATTGACATGAAACAAATAACAACATTACGAAAGCTGGAGCTGTCAAATAATAAAGTAAATAAAGACACCGATAGTAAATTCTTTCAGGTCTAAACAGAGGCGTAACTATTATCTGTGGCCTATGTCTGTGGATGGGGCCTCCCAGTAAAATTCGTCATTATAACTTAATTTTAATAAACCATATAAGTAGTTATCCAAAACTATTAATAATATTGTGTACATTTTATTTAAATATCTGATAAGTTTTACTTTCAAGAGCATAGGTTTATAGATAAATAATATAGTGAAATGACAATTAACTTTTAATAAGATTTTGGGCCCTCTCGGGTCAGGGGCCCGTGGCTTTTTGCCAGCCCTGCCACTCTATAGTTACGCCCCTAGGTCTAAAGCAATGACAAATAACTTATGTTAATATTTATGAAAGTCTGACAGCAAAACTTGTAAGCGTAATTCTCGCCATAGACTAAAAAGAATTTCCTGTCAGTGCATTTGTTGACGGCCACAGCGTTAATAAGGTAACCCAGCTACTGTTACCGGGTTACAGAGTTGTTTTATGTCAATTACGAGACTAAAACTTACAAATATAATTATCGTCTAAGAACTAAAGTTCTAAGTCTTAAGTTAAGTTCACAATAATATGTCTTTTGATAAAAATCGTTAATGTGGGAGAGTCCCTTGTAATCTCCTTCGGACTATAGCTCCGGATGCCACGTGGTCATCATTTACCAATAACGTTTTATAAATATAGATGTACTACGTTTATACTATTTGTCGTTAAAATCCGTACTCATTTCCAACTTTGATAAGATCGTCAATTGTCTAATTGGTCAAGAAATCTTGCCTATTATACTATGTCGCTAGCTGGTTGCTAAGCAACGCCGTCTAACGGGGTCGACACTCAGGCTGCGAAACTCCCTGAGCTTATAACATTTCTATAGTTTTACAATTTAACTAGCTGTCCTTTGGGGTTTTACTCGCGTTTATAGATACTGCTGTGAGTCGTAGCGTGATGTAATATAGCCTATAGCCTTCCTCAATGAATAAACTATCTAACACAAAAAAAAATTTCAATTCGAACCAGTAGCTCCAGAGAATAGCGCGTTCAAACAAACAAACTCTTCAGCTGTATAATGTTAGTATAGATTGTATTGCTTAGTAAATTATAACTAGTAGGTCACACTATCACACACAAAAGTTGAAATACCTAGGCACTATATACCTAACAACGTCTATACCCCGCCAGCAAAGTACACTATATAAATAGAACAATAAAAGAAAATGTTATATTTATAGTCTTCGCTATATTTCCGAGCTTAACATTCGATAAAAAAAGTCGATAGGTATAATTGTTAATTATGAAAAAGTTAATACTTAAATAAAGTGATTTAGAACGTCCGGTTATTGTTCGCAATGAATTTCTTAATTTCAATACGTTTATTTATAGAAAAAAGTGCTGATTTGACAAATATAAAAAAAAGCACTGACGCAATGAATTTTTCAGGGTCTAATGTATTGTGTTGATGACAAAATAATGTTTGGCGTGCTTTTTATGGTTCTGTAGTTAATTATGAAGAACATGATTTCGCCGTGTTCTTATTCTTAAGCAAGAATTACACTTGTAAGTTTCTTAAAATAGTGTCAAAATCAAAAAATCTAAATCAAAATCACGAGCACTTTTGAAACGCCAGTACAAAAAAAGTACATCGGAAAAAAAGTGTGTGGTAGGATACCACAACTTTTTCTTTATTTTTACAGGCAAAATCTTCGAAAAGATACCCGATCCCTGGAGGTAATATTCGGGTCATGTGGAAATTTATACCCTAAAAACCCCTACGATAGTTTTTTTCAGCACGAAAATGGAGTGGCCACGGCATCGCTTGCGCATACGCATCCACTGCCCCGAGGATACCACACCTAAATGAAACTGGTGAAGAAAGTTTATGATTAGGTCGTTTAATATTTGTTTTAGAATTAAAATATAACAGACTGCTAACAGAACTTTTATTGTAGTACCTCAAAATGGACAAACGATCTGTTAATAGGACGAATTTCTTTTGACTTGGAAAATATAACTTGGTACCATTCTAGGATTACATTATGTATGTTATTATGTATGTATGTATTATTATGTATGTGTTCAACATTAGAAATATATTTCAAGAATATCATTTAAGGTGATATCCGAACTTTTCAGTGTCCCAGGTCTTACTGACTAATAAAGTGCTAAATTTGTGTTTAAATTCATCTCGTCCTGCCTGTGCCGGAAAAAATTCTGACACATGTATATCCTCCAATCCGCAGTGGAGCAGCGTGGTGGATTAAGCTCTAAGACTTCTCCTTATTAGGAGAAGAGGCCTTTGCCCAGCAGTGGGACATTTACAGGCTGTTACTTTACTTTTACTTTAAGGCTAAGGTGAACAAGTATATTTATTACAATTTTATACGAAATAATAATTAGGTATGAAGAAGAAGAAATAATAGAAATGTATATAGAGTAATAATTAGAATTCGATTTAAATTAAATAGTGCAATTTAAATAAAAATTTAATTATAAGGAAACTCACAATGCAAATGTAATTTTTTATGTTCATTGATGTAAACAATTTGATGCTCGATGTCGCAATGTGACGCGGCCTTTGCAACGTGGTACCTACAAGTGGCTGTAGAGCCGTGACCTCGATTTCCGTGGATCAAGAAGAAGAATAAATAGCGAATTGTTAGATCTGGTTGGTGCGGATACAATTGGTCTTCTTTCGTGCCTCCGTAATGTCGCTAAAGCAGGCCGCGGAAAGCGAACGAAAAGTGGACGCTCACGCGGATCCGATCCGCAGAAGACAGGGGGGAAGAAGGCGTAATGCGCACGTTCTCCTTCCGCATAAAATAACCCATGTGGAGGGCATCAACTCTCCCTCGTTCCACTGGGGCGGATTGCTCGCGGTGATGAGTCTACATAGGCGGACCAAATATAAGAGCTTCACAGTAGCAGGCGCAAACGATCCTGTGGCACCCTATTACGTTGAGGGCACCGCTGGGTTTTAGTGGGTAGTCTGATGTATCTGTCATCACCAGAAGTCCCAATTAGCCGCCTGAGTTATTGGGCGGGATGTATAAATGCATTCCCCAGTGAAGTAAAAGGGTTTCGAACGTAACTGGAGTCTTACCGTCGAACAGAGGAATGTTGAAAGCGTGAGGAGTGAGCAGACTCTAAAAGGGAGGCTCAACGACATCCGGTTTTCCTGTTATTGCTTAAACGGGGGTTCGAAAAATTATAGAGATACTAGTACCAAGTGAAGGCTTTCACTTTGGCATCTTCGCTTCAAAAACATTTATACGTCGGGCGATTTTCATTTGGCTTGGAAAATAAACTCAAACTCGAAACTCAATAAAACTATAAGATAAGATATATTTCCAAGTATATTACAAGAAAATATTTCAAGTTGACTTCCAAACTATTCAATGTCTTAAGTCTAACTGTTAAAATTAATTAAATAAAAAAGTATTATCAAAATCGGAATGAGACTAATAGATAAAAAGTTTTGCGTCATTCATAAAAAAATATATAATTCTATCTTCGTATATGTCGCAGCCAACTACCTTAATAAGCCGATCAATTAAAAATCTAGCCTCCTTACTATCCGCCAAGATGACCTAGTGGAGAATACGTCGATCTTAACCGATGATCACGGCTTTAAATCCCGGCTAGCACCGCTGAGTTTTCAAGTGCTAGATTTGTATTTAAATTCGGCGGTGAAGGAAAACATAGTGAGGAAACCTACATGTGCCGGGAGAAATTCCGACATATTTATATCAGCGGAGCAGCGTGGTGAATTAAACTCTAAACCTTCTCCTTAATAGGAGAAGAGGCTTTTGGCCAGCAGTGGGACATTTACAGGCTGTTACTTTACTTACCTCCTTAGAATACGGCGCTGTTCGACTAGCTTCCTGATAATATATAAAATGTTTTGGCATGGGCGTCTATAGGATTACTTTTAAAAGGGGTAAGGGGGAAGTGTTAAAAAAATGTCCCTATTTTGTATTTATTTATTGTAACTTTTATATACAGAACAACAAAATTGCTTCTGTCCGTTATAGTCTTTGAAGACATCCAATCGATGTCATCCAAAATGATTTTATAAAAGCCTCGTCAAGGCTTTCATATTTGCGCCGCTTGGAATGTTCGGCACTTGCTGCTGCTGCTCCCGCCATCGATGCCGCCGACTGGATGTGAGATGCTGCTAGGGTGTCAACACAAGTAGCATCCCGCACCAGTGACTTACCCAGCCTCCAGGCTACAAGGGTCATACCGTCTGGTCTCTTACCGTCTTTGCGGATTAAGCCAATCGGCTCTAATGTTGCCGGAACTTTTGCACTGGCAAGAGACCGACGGATGATATCATTAATAGCATGGTGGCGAGAGAGACGGCCAGCGCTTTTAAAACAAGAAAGACCGTGGTGGCCGTACTCGTCAACTTTTTGTCCACAGTGGCAAAAATGAGGTCGAATTATTTTGGCACCAAGCCTAAGACCTATTAAAAGTGTTAAGGTTGTATGGTCTAAAAAAATGGATGTTGTTGCATGTATGTTGCAACACCAACTTTATGTAACACAGGATGGCAACACTCTCTCTTGTATCGACCTGAATAAAGAATGTTTAAATAAAGAAGTCTTTATATATTATTTAATAATATCATAATAAAATTATGTATTTATATATTGTGCATTATTATTATGTTTTATAACATCGATATGCCGATGTGATGCCGATGTGAAAATTATTTTAAAATATAACATATAGTTATTTAAAAATTAGAGCAGAATCTGCTAACCCCGACTTCATTTGGCACTGGTCTGTTCTACCCTTAGTGTGTTTTTGTAAGTCCGGAGACGCGAAGGGGGAGTAGTGTCCGCCTGCTATAACATGAATGCCTGCGTTTTGTTCCGTCAAGGCGGAAAGTCTCCTCCCGCAGCGCCAGAGATGTAAAAAAACCCTAATTGGTTTAAAAGTAAACTTTTACAAATTTTAGCCACCCTAAACGAGAGATTTTATATTTAAATAAATAGGCTAGGCATGTAGTTAAACGACGAATACGGTAGGCGAGTCTTTAAATGTTATCGATCCAAGTCATTTGCCTAGCTAAATAATTAAATGGATGAATATTATTCAGTCCGCCAGTTCACCGGTGCCGTAACGTCACGAGGCTAGGCTGTTAACTTAACTGCTTATTAAGCTAGTTGCCTGCGACATATATGTAAATTTGTTAATGCGCACGTTAGAATATCACGCAGATGGTATAATTTTTTCTAACTTCCTTTCGACACATATCGTGTTATTTTCCAATTGTCAAAATTCACACAATATATTTATAAATGATAGCTTAGTGGTTTTACTCACGTTTATGGTTACTGCTTCGCTCGTATGAGTCGTAGCGTGATTTAATCTAGCCTATAGTCTTGGTAAAAAATAAATTATCTAACACAAAATGAATTTTTCAATTCGAACCACTAGTTTTTGATATTAGCGTGTTCCAACAAACAAAGTCTTCAGGTTTATTATATTAGTATAGATGTGTTATTCTGATGTATAAGCTAATTTATTCTAGTTTCATTTAAATCATAATCAGTTGTTTTTCCGTGAGAGTTACGAACATCCATACGTGAAACTTTTTACGTTTATAATATTAGTAAGAATAGGCTATTTTAAAGTCTGCCAAAACTTGCATAGTGCACTTGGTCAGAGGCTGATTAATCACGAGATGTTTTCAACTTTTTAGACCACCCTCCTCTTGAGGTACTATCCCTTCGCCCCACCTAAGATCGCGTGTATGTTTTGTACATAAATTTAAATTACAATTGTACATTACAATTGTAATTTAAATTTGATTTTTGTGGGTTGACACGTTATTGCTTATCAGCATCCAATTATGAAAACAAAAGTGTTTCGGTTTTTAATATATAATATACATGTGATATCTTAATAAGCCCCCCCCTCCCCTTTGGGCTTCTCGCAAATTATGGACTGGCAGAACATGGCTTATAGACCCATTTTTTTTTCATTTTCCTATTGAAAATAAAACACACACAAAACCTTATCAGCATTTAATATTTTCAGTTTTTAAAAAATAATTCTTATATTTACAAAACTTTAATATAGCACTGTATACAAAAATATTATATAATGAAAACACTTATATAAAGCTGCGAACATAGAGACAAATTAAAATTCGAAAATAATCAATCCGCACTCTTACTACCAAATGACAGCTAAAAAAAATGGCTGATTTCATTTTTTAAAAGACGTATTTTCAGTCAAATTGCTTTTATTTAGACGAGAATTACACTAAGTTTTGCTCTCAGACTTTCATAATGATTTACATAAGTTATTTCTCATTGCTTTACACCTGAAAGAATTTACTGTCAGTGGCTTATGTTTGACATTCACAGATTTCGTAACTATTTGCAACGTGTCTGTTGCTAGGTTTCAGTGGTTTTATATCGCTCTCGAGAGTAAAACTTACAAATGCAATTTTCGCCTTATTTTACTTCGAATATATGGAAGCTGATAAGCAATAATGTGTCAAGCAACACGGACTTCATTTTAAGAAAATGACGTCTGAAGATGTCAAATCCATTCTTAATAAATATGTTTGAAGAAATCATCCATCTTTCTTTTATTCTTTGATAAAAATACAAATAATTAAAAGCACGTTGATATTTTTTGATAAAATATGGAACGCACTTGGAAATCGAAACAATTAATTAAGAGCTTTTTCCGTACTTATTTTGTTTATATGACTTGAATTTTCTTTGAATAATATTAAATAGGTGATGCAGTATCAAAATACATCCGAATTTACTTTTTGTGGGTTAACGTATTATTGCTTATCAGCATCCATATATAATATATACGAATTTTAATGCATAAAAAATATTTAAAAGTATATCTTGTATTTTAATCTGATAAGTACACTATGAATCTTCATATGATAATTCTATTTTCTTTTTGTGATTATAATACTTTATTTAATTAACAAAAAATTAAAAACAAACACATTTATATTATAATGTCTGTATGTATAATGATTAAAACATATAGGATTCCCTTTTAAAATGATATTTTAATACAGCTTCAAAGCATTTCAAGAATAGGCTTACCTATTTATTGATAATTATTGAATACAATTTTTTAAAATTATTTAACAAATATATATATATAAATGAATGAAGTTAATAATATTAATAGCTACTCGCCTCGGCTTCGTACGGATGTAATTAACACTTATTTTACTGATTCATGTGGATATTTTATAATTAAAAATTTAAAGATTTTCGTACGATTTTTCAAACATTTTTTTTTTATCCAACTTCTTTGACTACATAACCTATTTGGTTAATTTTTATTCTATTTGGTGAATTTTTGTCATTCTTTCTTTGTTGCCATTCAGTCATTGGTGTTATATAATTTTCTTCAAAATCGGTTCAGTACTTTGATTTTAAAATCAAAATAACTATAATAATTTTAAAGCAACCTATGCTTTTTAAAAAAAGTCTTGTATGTTTATCGTGTTTGTATTTTCCAATACAAGATTTGTTTAAAAAATCATACAGAAAAATGAAAAAATTTAAAAAATCGAAAAATAAATTTACACGAAACGTACAAAGCCGGAGCTGCTAGTGGTATAAAAATAATATTAATCTTTATTTAAAATAATATTCGTATAAAGCGGATTAATTATTTCAGAGAATAATAAACAGATCTAAAAAGGTATCCCATTTACTTATTAATATATATTTCGATGTACATAATATATAGTAGAACCTGCCGAGATAACTAAATTTAAGTTAAAACTAAACAGTCATTACACAGTCTTGAACCGAATATACATTACGAAATAGTGCATGATAAATGGACGCTGATAAGCAATACTGTGTCAAGCCACACGGACCCCATTTTAAGAAAATGTCGTCTGAAGATGTCAAACATATTTTTAATTTTGTTTAAAGAAATATCTTTTTTTTCTGTTTTGATAAAATGTATAATGAATTAAAAGCAGATTTATGTATTATTTAATAAAAAGTTTCGCAAATATCTGAGATTTTTATTTAAATTGCAGAATATGAAACGCACTTGAAATTCGAAACATTAAATTAAGAAACTTTTTATCGTATGATTAATTTTCATACCACTATTTTCGTAATGTAAATTTAGTTTTATCTGTGTACTTAATAATTGAGTAAGTTAACGTTAAAATAGTAGTAATAATAACCTTGAACGCATTCTATTAAAAATTGTTTAAAGATTTATGATATTATATAACTATATAGATATGCTATAACCTTATTGATATAGACCGCTTTGGACGACGTTGCCTAGCAACCAGCTAGTGACTGAGTATAACAGGCAAGTTTTTCAGACTAACAAGTCAATTTGCGAGCATAAATAAATAAGCATTGGGGGGGATGTCCATCAATCACGTGACGTCTAAAAGGGATCTGGGAAAAAATCACCAAAACTCTACCCCACTTATCTAAGGGTTTTCTAGGATATCACGTGTATTTAGTTTCGAAACTTTTGTAAGCCATTATATATACGGTTACATACTTTTTCAGTATTAAATACGATTATAACTGTTTTTAAAGTTAAGCATTTTTTTTAATATTCCTATTTACGTAGTAGTTACAAAAACATATACGTATTCGTTAGGGGGAAGGGAGAGTACAAAATCTCAGCATCACCAGGGGGAGGAGGGGTTGAAAAAGTTGCTAAAACATACGTGATTAATGGACGGCCCCTTGATAAAGGAGTTCTAATTTTTTAATGTTAATAGTATGGACGTAACATAATTATTGTTATAAAATTTCATTGGATGTTCATGTTAATACCTACTAATATATTTACGTTAAGTTACACGCGATATTTTTAAATATATCCCCAACATACGTATTAATGTTTTTAATATCATAAATCGACGCCATTTTGTATTATCATGACGTAACAACTTTTTTAAAACGATATTACAAATAAGTACTTCACAATTTCAAGATAAAACATTAGTAACTTTATAATTAATAGTTTTATATCAAAGTAATAAAAATATATATAATTAAGAAACTTTTTCTGTTTAACCGACTTTAAAGAAAGGTTTTTTAATTTGCTTTTTTTTTTTTTGGTTTTTAGCCAAATATATTTTATTGATAAAGCCGAAAAAACTTCTGTTTTTAAATAATAAAGAATATATTAAATTAGTATGCCGAGTTATATTTATACGTAATAAATATTATATAAAGAGTTTTAAATACAACATTGTGATGTTTATTGATGAAAATGTTAAATTATAGAAGAATTATAAAATTGTTTGTATTCACATAACACTTTTATATATATATATATATATATGTATATATATATATATATATATATAAGCAATAATGTGTCAACCCACAAAAAGTCAAATTTAAAAATATTGATGTATTCATATAATGCATTATGAATTCAATAATTTTTCAAGTGACCTGAAATAAATTAGTACGGAAAAAAGTTTCTTAATATAATGTATAGAATATTGAAGTCTGTTCCATATTTTAGATAATACAATAATTTCATATATTTTAAAAACTTATTATTAGATAAAACTCTTTACTGGCCTATCTGCTTTTAATTCATTATACTTTTTATCAAAATAGAAAAGCAAACATGTATATATCGATACCTCCCACGTAAGTTGTTGTAACCCTAAAATTACAATTTTACAGTAGAGCACTTTTAATCCGTTTTAGTTTGAAAGTTACAACAAAATACGCCATTTTTCAGGCGTATTTTGTTGTATCTTTCCTTGAAAAAAAAAAGATTTTTGGTATTTTTTCACTTTGAATGCATTAAGCAATGCAAATTCGTGTAGTATTCAGTAAAAACGCTAACGGCAATTACAATTGGCTTACAATAACTTACGTGGGAGGTATCGATATAGTTCTTCAAACAGATTTATTAAGAATAGGTTTGACATCTTCAGACGCCATTATCTCAAAATGGAATCCGCGTGGCTTGACACAGTATTGCTTATATGAATAGAACAGCGTAAAATCCGAAATATCATATCTTAAAGAGATAAAACGAGTTTGGAGACAATCGTTCTCTCTTCACTATGATTAGTGCAAGTTTTAAACCGACTTTAAAAAAAATTAGGTTACATATTCGATACGTATGTTCTTAAAGAGTACTCATTACTCTTTCGCACTATCTCGATCAATTTTTTTTATATTATTATATGTGTTATTTGGTTGCTGATAAGCAATAATGTGTCAACCCACAAAAAGTCAAATTTGTGGATATTGATGTATTTTGATACTACGTTACCTATATAACATTATTCGGAAAAAATTCAAGTCATCTAAACTAAATAAGTATGGAAAAAAGTTTCTTAACTCAATGTTTCGAATTTTAAATGCGTTCCATATTTTGCAATTTATAAAATAATATCAAATATTTATAAACTTATTATTAGATAACATATTAAATAAACCTATCTACTTTTGATTCAATATACATTTTATCAAAATAGAAAAGAAAAAATGAATATACACGACTTAAAATAAATTTATTAAGAATAGGTTTGACATCTTTAGACGCCATTTTCTCAAAACGAAGTCCGTGTGGCTTGACACAGTATTGCTTATCAGTGTCCATTTATAATCTATATGTTAATGTACGTTAAAAGCAATTTGTATAAGCGAGAATTACATTTGTTTAGTCTCGTTATTGACTTAAATGTATCAAAAATGTAACGCTTACTCAAATTCTACTGTGTCTATATGTTTATATTTTACATGTCCTGTAATAAAATAATACTAATTTTCTTTACTATTTTTTAATATTCCATAAAATCTATGGGTTAGTCTGTTTACGTAAATTGTTTTTTATTCTGATGAAATTAAAAAATCTTCCAATTAACGGTTAAATTCTGTCATCTGGTAAATAAATTAATTAGTTTCTTTCTTGTTTTCTTATTTATTTCTATATTGACGATTCAAAAGTGATATAAAGCATATTTTGATTTTGAGTTACCTGTATTACGAAAGCTGTGGTTGTCAAAAATAAAGGCACTGACAGTAAATTCTTTCAGGTGTAAAGCAATTAGAAACAACTTATGTAAATCTTTATGAAAGAGCAAAACTTATAATTGGACACTGATAAGCAATACTGTGTCAAGCCACACGGAGTATATTTTGAGAAATGTATTCTTAATTAATTTGTTTCAAGGATTAAATATCCATATTTTCAAATTTTACAAATGTATGTAATTAAAGTTTTGTCTAATAAAAAGTTTTTTAAATATACGAAATTATTGTATAAATTGCAATTATGGAACGCACTATTCGAAACATTAAATTAAGAAACTTTTTTCCTTACTTATTTAGTTTTGATGACTTAATTTTTTAATAATACGTGACTCATTATCAGAATACATCAATATCTCCGAATTCGACTTTTTGTGGGTTGACACATTATTGCTTATCAGCACCCAAAAATAATTGGACGCTGATAAGCAATAATGTGTCAAGCCACACGAACTTCATTTTGAGAAAATGGCGTCTAAAGATGTCAAACCTGTTCTTAATAAGTTTGTTTGAATAAGTATTTATCCATATTTTCTTTTCTTTTTTGATTAAAGCTGTAATGAATTAAAAGCAGGTTGATATACTTAATATATTATCTAATAAAAAGTTTTTAAAAATATAAGATTATTGTATAAATTACAAAATAAGGAACGACCTGGAATTTCGAAACAATTAATTAAGAAACTTTTTTCTATACTTATTTAATTTATATGACTTTATTTTTTATTGAATAATGTTAAATAGGTGATGCACTATCAAAATACACCGATATCTCCAAATTTCACTCTTTGTGGGTTGACACATTATTGCTTATCAGCATCCAATTATCGCTTAACGAAATTCTTTTAAATGTTTTGTGCGAATGACTATTGTTTGAATTTGTTTTCGATTTTTTCTAATAATTTGTTATTAATTTAGTTATTTTTTTTTTACACTAAAGGAATGTTTTAATACTATTTACGTTTTCTAAATATACGATATTTTTCCTAATATTTAAGCAGTGATTTTAATTAAGTGAATTCATATGTTCTACTTTTTATTAAGGCAACGTTATTAATAATTATACTATTATACAATTATCTGTGTAAGTTCACTTATTTTGGGCATATTTAGTTCCCAATGTATAACTAGCTTAGTATTAAAGTGACCGAATTCAAAATCCGTGTGAAACATAGCTAAGTTCATGTGGTTTATAATAAATAAATAATAAACAGATCGCTTTCAACGGACCCCATTGGGTATCTTTTGTAGGGGGTCCGGAAATATACCAAGACCACGATAAACATCTTTATGGCCAATACAGATGTTTCATTGGCCATTCAGATGTGAGTGGGAATCGAACCCGCGACCGATAGTTAATCACTGCTCCTACCTGTCTGTCATTATCTTCGACTTTGAAAAAGTCACTACTCTATCAATATATTGTGACATTAAAGTATAAATAAACGATTTTGAGAATATCGATTTTTGAATTAGGTCACTTTATTACTAAACGATATTATATTAAAACAAAACAATTAAAATCAGTAAAGCGTTAATCGGATATTTTACTGATTCTGACAGCGCTCCTAGCGGATAATAATGGAACTAAAATTCGACATATAGTTTATTTTAAACCTAACATTATAAGGCACCGTTCACACATCACGCGACGAGATCTCTCAGTTTAGTCTTCAACATTTTAACCTTTTTATTGACCGCGTTTCTGTAATTTAACTTCGTGTCGCCCTTCTGGGTCTGACTTTTGCTGCGACTCTTGACTCTCTCGTGGAATAGTTCGTAGAAATTCGGTAAGGGCGTGTCGACTAGGTCTTTATTGACGTCATCGTTCGGCAAGGGCAGGTCGTGGTAGCAGGATGCCATGTTCTGTATGAAGTGGTTGAACATCGCGGTCTCCGTGAACCACTCCAGGAAGTACTGCACTTGCTTCGAACTTGAATGTTTTATGAAGTTTTCTTTCTGCAAAATAGAATATATCGTTAGTATTGTAAACCCCTCGGTAATCCGGACGACCTTGAAGGTCGTGTCGGATTATAGAGTCTGTAAAATTTATAAAATGTTGCCAGTTTGTGTAAGTACCTGTTGAGATTTTGCCATATGCAATAATCTTATATATTTTAAACTGTCGCGATTTATACTATTCATATTTAATATAACGGGTCTCATCGCGATCACTAATGGTCACTTTTTCAATAAAAGACATAATTAATTAAACATAGATTAGTAAAATAAAAAGTTGTATCTAATAATAAGTTTTTCAAATACATAAGATTGTTCATATTCAATATAACGGGTCATATCGCGATAACTAATGGTAGTAATACCTTTTTACGGCCCGAAGTTTCGACGAAGTTGTATTCATCGTGGTCACGAGCTGACTTTGACAGTATTACTACCATTAGTTATCGCAATAAGACCCGTTATATTAAATATGAATGGTATAAATTACAAAAGTTTAAAATATATGATTAAATAGTAAAAAAAAAATACTTACATCAAAAACAACTCCATTCTTCCCCAAATCCCCATCCCCAACTTCCCCTTCGCTGAAGAACTTCCAAAAATCACCCAAAATATCCACGAAAAACCTCAAAAACGCCTCCGATATCATGACGTTTCTCGTTTTAGTGTCTTCCTGTTTGTCTTTGTGCTTTATAGACTCCATTTGTAGTGAGGTTTTTAACGTTTTATAGCTGGCCGTCGGGAGAATCGTTGATTCGTCTCCTTGGTAGAACAACACCTTTGACGGGTGTGTTAAATCTATGAGCATACCCTGGAAAATGCAATGATTTTACTATCTATGCTAATATTATAAAGAGTTAAAATTTGTTTGTAAGTTTATATGGATGCTGATAAGCAATAATGTGTCAACCCACAAAAAGTGAAATTCAAAGATATTGATGTATTTAGATACTGCATCACCTATTTAACATTATTCAATAAATAATAAAGTCATATAAACTAAAAAAGTAGGAAAAAAGTTTCTTAATTGTTTCGAATTTCAAGGTCGTTCTTTATTTTGTAATTTATACAATTATCTCATATATTTAAAAGACTATTTCTTCGATACTATATGGAAAATATCAACGTGCTTTTAATACATTATACCTTTTATCAAGAAATGAAAGAAAATGTGGACAATTGCTTATTAAAACAAATTGATTAAGAATAGGTTGACATCTTAAGACGCCATTTTCTCAAAATGAACTTCGTGTGGCTTTGTATTGCTTATCAGCGTCCATATGTAGCGTGTAATCTTTGAAACTACTGATCAGATTTAAAATATTTATTTGTGTGTTAGAAAGAATATTTATTTAGGAAAGTTATAGGCTATATTACATTACGACTCATAGACGCGAAGCAGTGACCATATTAATATTGCTAAAAATGTTGACCGATTTTGAAGTTTGAAACGTTGTTATAAAACCGCAGTTTTAAATTTTCTAAATTACTTAAGTTTCAAAAAGTCAAATACATGGAAGTGTATAATGTTTTTTTTTTATTGATTTAATGTATTTATTTATAATTAAAGAATAAATTAAAATATATTAGCATTCTGCACTTCTTTTCTGTATAAAATATAAGTGTGAAATTTCATACTTCTCCAAGATCCGCACAATTTTCGCATTGTTAACAAACAAACAATGTAAAAAAAAATAAAAGAAAAAAGCCGTTTTTGATTGGTGAACATACAAACCGAGAACTTCCAGTTTTGGAAGTCGGTTAAAACTGTCTTACCTCTTCGATCTGCGCAGGATTGTGGTCAGAGAGCATAGCCGCGAGTATGGGTAAGGGTGCTGTTAGAACATCCCTCTGTATTTGTGAGGGGATTGTCGAAATTAAGGGTTGTTGCCACACGAACGGATAGAGGGTGCTTTGCAACGCCTCCATACACGACGAGAGGACACTGGAAAATGAGGGTAAATTATAAGCAGTTTTACATTTGCCACTTAATAAATTTGAAGCGAGATGGCCTAGTGCCGCCAGTTAAACCACGTCGATCTTTACCGATGATCGCGGGTTCAAGCCCCGGCTAGCACCGCTGATTTTTCAAGTACTAAATTTGTGTTTAAATTCATCTCGAGCTCGGCGGTGAAGGAAAACATCGTGAGGAAACCTGCATGTGTCGAGAGAAATTCTGACACATATATATCCTCCAACCCGCAGTGGAGCAGCGTGGTGGATTAAGCTCTAAGACTTCTTTTACTTAATAAGTTTAAAGCCTATATTAAAAAATCTTTACTAGTTACTAATCATAAAGTATTACATTCTTCCCGCACTCGATGAAGGAATATTGTGAGGAAACCGGCATATATCGGCAGGCATCCTGACACATGTATATCTGGCTCGAAGGACCATCGTAGGTTTTTCTTCTTAACAAGAGTTTTTAATTTTTTATAATTTATTTATTGTTATTATTTACATAACATTTACAAGTAACATACATAGATTTTTAAATTATTCTCGTGCTCGGTGAAGAAAAACATCGTGAGGAAACCTGCATATATCGGAAATCCTGACACATATATATCCCGCTCGAAGGACCATCGTAGAGTACCTTCCATAACCTTAAAGGCCTTTACAGACTTACAGGCTGTTAAGAATGCCTTACCTCAGCTCATCACCCATGATGATGACCTTCCGCTCCAGGAGCAAGGAGCCGAACACCTTGATCACGAGACCAGCCCCGAAGGTGTCCAATAATATAGATATGTTGTCCTCATCGGCTCGTGGATCCAATGGACGCTTTATTATTCTTGTTCTGTGGATTGAAATTATATTTTAAACTATCACGCATTGCGATGCCTTCCAAAGTATTTTTTAAACCGCGTATCCAGAACACAATAACAAATTTTCATCAAAATCCGTAACAAAACAACGTACGAACATTTATTTTAATTTACATAGATTAACTGCTCTGACTTTACACGGGGCGGAAATTGTTCATTTCAAAGAATGTATCTACTTTAAATCTACTTAAACAAAACTTACCTAGGTAACCTATTAAAATCCTAGATCTATCAAAATTTTACAATTTAACTACTTAACGTTAAATCTATTTATAACACATAGATTAACCTAGGTAACATATCTTACAATATCTCCTAAACTTAAAGAGATTCTTTCTGGGACCTAACCTAACCTTGAGTAGGTTAGGTTACTTTAAGTTTACTTAAACAATACCATTCTAGGTAACCTATTAAAATCCTAGATCTATCGAAATTTACCAATATATATAATATCAATTTAGCTACTCACTGTTAAATCTACTTATAATACACTAATCTAGGTAACCCATCAAACACTTACCTAGGTCTTTCCAAACTGAGCAACCTAGGCCGGTTATTGTTCTCCAAATCGTAATACTCCGGCAGCTCATGAGTTACATCACTTTCGATTCCGCTCAAATCTTTACGCACACACACGTTCATTGTACTCTCATTGCGTCTCGGATCTGGCATGGTCTTGCACTTGTATATATCTCCTAAACTCAAAGAATTTCTAGTTTTTTCTTTAACATTTGTATACGTTATCGATATTTGCTCCCCGGGGCTGGGGAAATCTGTTTCGAATAATTGCTGTAGTATTTGATTGATTTCGACGTCTGAATTGCCATGGTGTGATTCTATTTCTTGTAAAACCTAAAAATAAGTTTGAAAAAATCTATATAAACATATATATACTTACATATAAAACGAAAGGTAACTCACTCACTCATCACGTGTCTCAGAAACTACAAGTGTTAGGAGTTTCAAATTTTGCATGAGGGTTCTTTTTAGGACGTAGGTTACATTTTACTTTTAAATATCGATTCTATCGGTAAGATGGTAAAGTATACGTGTATTATTTAAAAACAAAATCTATATTAAAGCAAGCAACATCTCGTTACATAACATAGGTATTAAACCTTACCTTATAATAGAAACCAGGCGCTCTATACTTCCCTATGAGGCAGTAACAAAGAGGAAGACATGTAGTGGCGCCCTCTGGGAGCACTCGACGACAGTAACTGTAACAAACGTACATACTGATAATGAGATACGTATTAGCTAGGCATGACGGTAGTTTACGACATTAAATAATACTAATAGCGCCATCTCGTTTTGACGAGTAAGTACTAATTAGTGAGTATAGCCAGTGGAAGTGATTGGTGGATTGGAACAAAAGCGCTTGTGATTGGAGGATTCTTATATGGGAGTGCGATGGTCAATTGATACAATGAATAGTTGGACGCTGATAAGCAATACTGTGTCAAGCCACACGGAATTGATTTTGAGAAAATGGCGTCTAAAGATGTCAAACCCATTCTTACTAAATTTGTTTGAAGAAGTCTATGTATATCCATTTTCTCTTTTCTATTTTGATACAAAATATAATTAATCAAAGTAGATTGATATACTAAAAAGTTTTTTTTTAATAATAAGTTTTTTAAATATATGATATTATTGTATAAATTGCAAAACATGAAACATACTTGAAATTCGAAACATTAAATTAAGTAGCCTTTTTCCGCACTTATTTCGTTCATAAGACTTAATTTTCTTTAACAATGTTGAATAGGTAATGCATTATCAAAATACACCAATAACTCCGAATTTGACTTTTTGTGGGTTGAAACATTATTGCTTATCTGCATTTAGTTAACCTACAGTGTAGTGAAGAGTATAGTGTAGCAAATAGTCAAAAATAAAGGCTCTGTCAGTAAATTCTTTCTGGTGTAAATCAATGAAAACATATAGACAGATAAGTTTTCCCTGTGGTCACTACAACTGACTGACTGTGGCGGGTTCGATCCCTGTTAAGAGCAAACGTCTGTATTGGCCATACGGATGTGTGTCGCGGGTGTTTGTTTGTGTTGTGTGTTTACACATTTTCTTGAGATGAGTACGTTGAGTGTGTAAAGTAAAAGTAACAGCCTGTAAATGTCCCACTACTGGGCAAAGGCCTCCTTTCTCATTAAAAAGAAGATTAAAGAGCTTAATCCACCACACATGGCGGATGTACATGTGTCAGAATTTCTCCCAGCACATGCAGGTTCCATTTTACATTATTCTAGAGGTTTCCTTACGATGTTTTCCTTCACGCGAGATGAATTCAAACACAAATTTAGTACTTGAAAACACAGCAGTGCTAGCCGGAGCTTGAACCCGCGATCATCGGTTATGATCGACGAGTTCTAACTAAGCCATCTCGTTGAGTGTGATGCGTATTAAATTATAAGCATATTAATAATTATAACTTACCCATAAGCCCTCTCTCCTCTTTCATCAGTTAGAACGAGAGAGTAGCACTGTGCAGCTGTCTCTGTTGCCCATTCGGCGATTGTTCCAGAACTTATCGTTTCCGGAAATATTAGATTCTCTATATGAGGCGGTACTTGGACCTGAAAGAAAAGAATAAAGAATAATGTACACTGAAGCTAATTTGATGATGATATAAATTTTGAATGGACTTTAGAGCCGGATATAGGGTATTACAGTAATACTAAATGTCTCCTCTAGTGCTGTCCATGGCCGGGTGATAACTTAACATCAGGTGTCCTGCCTGTGAGTTTGGCAGCTTTTTTTATAAAAAATAAATAAAACTTGGAGGTGATGAAATAGTACATGAATATTTACACGGAGAACCAATAATTTCTAATAGAACTACGTCTGTTAGAAATGATGATACTAATATAATAAAGACAGAGCGAATTTTGTATGTGTGAAGTAATCTCCAGAACCACTAAATCCATTTTTTAAATTATGGTACTATTTGAAAGGTACAATATTCTAGATAGTCATAGGCTATATTTTATGTATACCTGCGTACAATGATATGATTTAATCATAGGCATCTTATAAGCTCATGGATTTTGGTATACAGAACTCCCAACACTTTGGACGACGTTGCCTAGCAACCAGCTAGCGACTGAATTTTCCAAATAAGAATATCTTTCAACCAACAAGTCATTTGATAAGTAAAACATCTATAGTCATAGTTATTATGTTAATAAAAATCTACTAAATATAAATAAAACTCCTCACCTGACTCGGAAAAACGCTTTTAACATACGCCTCACCGGTCATGTAATTCAGACCGACCAACAGACACACATTAAACAATCCTTTGTCCCTCGGAACAAATGGCAGATCGATATCCAAGCACCCCGCTTTCTCATCTATACTCAAATTGTCCAAAGAGTCATCGCTGACCATATCCTTCATCGAGAGGATATTACCACTCGAGTCAGTCAGATTAACCTTCGAGTCTGTCGAATCATGACGTTCCATTTTGTCACGAGTCAGATTGCTCTGTGATGTTCTAAAACTCTTCCAGGATCGGAAGGTGGAATATGGGTTGTCTAAGATCTCTGACTTGTATGAGCAAATTGATGTCTGATGTCGGAAACGGGACTTAACATTTTTGTCTAAATATGCAACCCGTGATGAGACTCGACGTACGTAGTTCTTTCGTTTCTCTGTTAAACTTCTAGTGAGGGTTACTGATTCTGAAATTTGAAGAAGATAATTTTTATAGCTTAATATGAGACGATAATTACATTCGTAAAATTTATTCTCGTAATTGCTCTAAAACAAGTCTGTAATGTAGCAACAGATACGTCGTAAGTAATTACGAAAGCTGTGAATGTTAACAATAAGGCACTGACAGTAAATACTTTCAGGAGCAATGAGAAACAACTTATGTAAATCTTTATGAAAATCTGAGAGCAAAACTTATAAGTGTAGTTCACGACTCCTAAGGAGAGTGTGAATTTCGTATGTGCGAAGTATATTCCGAAACCACTGAAACTATTTTAAAAAATTTGGTACCATTTCAAAGGTATATTATTCTAAATGGTCATATGGTATATTTTACGCGTATTATTTTAAGTAAGAAAACCCGCATTAACGCTGTTACTCCAACTTAAGAACCTAACATAGACCAGTGGTAACAACATGTAGATCACAACTGATGATCGCAGGAGTAAAATCAGATTTTCAAGTGTTGAAGTGTTTAAACTCGTGCTCGGTGAAAGAAAACATCGTGAGGAAACTTACATGTCTCGCGTAAAATTCTAACACTTGTGGATTAAGGTCATAATATTCTCCTTAATAAGAGAGAAGGCCTATGTTCAGCAGTGGGATATCTACTGGCTGTTGAGGAAATCTGCATGTGTCAAGAGAAATTCTGTTACATGCCCCGCTGTAGAGCAGCGTGATGGGTTAAGCTCATAACGTTCTCCTAAACTCTTTTATCCAGTAGTGGAACATTTACAGGCTGTAACAATACGCAACAGTAGTCCAGTCTATTATGGTCTGCTGTGGTCTTCTCTAGCCTACTCACCTTCACTGGTCGCGTCAGAGAGATCAGTGGGGAAGCTCCCCGGTTTGTTCTCGTCCATGTTGCAGGCTGCCTTCACAGTCTCGTAGATTTCCGTCATTAGACGGTTTAGCTGAAAAAAAAGATAACATTTTAAGAAAGGTAGAACCCTATTATAAACAATTTATGAACGAGGTTTTATAAGTAACTAGATGGTGATTTTATATTATTACACTCCTATTTAAACTCCTTACAGCGCCTTTTAGCTTTAAAAAGTGTGGGTCTTTTCTTAACCATCTCCATCTTAATCCATTTCTGTACTAAATTTTGATGAATTTTGGTACAGATATAGATTAGTCCTTGGTAGTGGTGCTATCTAACATAGCCCGTTAATTTAGGCTTTTAGGCAATATTACGTCACGCTCGCGTTTATGGTTACTTGCTCATATATGTCATATATATGAGCAAGTAACCATAAACGCGATTGAAACAGCGAGGAGCAGCTGGCGTGGATATTAATGTACATTTCGTTGGATTGGAAGTAAAATCTACCCATTCAATGGTGTAGAGACTCCGCCCAATGTTTGATAAACCAAACACGCGACATTTGGGTGGAAGGTGACCTTGATATTGCGTCTTTGCATTGCTATGGTATAACTTTTTTTTATGAAAATAGCTGGCAAAGGCAAGGCTTTTCTGATGTTAAGTGATCAACGTCGCCCATTAACATTTGCAGCACCAGTGGAGACATAAAGGCGTGCCACCTTAAAAGAATGAGGTATTAATTGGGATATGAAGTAAGTAATTATCTACACCAAAATTCCAGAGGTTTAGGCATGAAAAAGTATTAAATACTAGCGATATTAGGATAGGACTTTTATACAAACTTCCAAGCCCTATTTCATCCCCTCACAGGTCGAAATTTCAAAAACGCTAGAACAAATGGTTTTATTATTTCTTATCAATGCTTAAATATAAAATTTTATCGTTTACATTTTCAACCTCTTTATCCCTTTTTTCCCAATAAAAGGTAGCCTATGTCCTTTCTCAGGGTCTAAAGATTGTCTGTGCCAAATTTCATCAAAATCGGTTGAGAGGTTTAAAGCGTAACAGACAGACAGACAGAGGTACTTTCGCATTTATAATATTAGTAGGGATTACAATTCTTGTGCCCTTTTAGAAGAAGTGACCATGTATTTTCCAATTCTTGTGACAATACGTATGTTTTCTCTCATGATATCAGCCCACGAGGCAACTATCCAGGTCTCGTATATAGGAGTTCTTTTAACCGTATATATTAAAATCAATGATATAATATAACTATAGACATCGTTATAGTTATAATCTGATAGGTTTTGGAATCCAGAATGCCGAACATTTTGGACGACGTTGCCTAGCAACCAGCTAGCGATTTCACACGCTAGATTACCTTCGGGCCATTAGCTAATTAGCGAGCTTGTCAAAACTTGAAATGGGTACAGATTTTTAACGTGAAATTGTATGTATATATCTATAGTTATAAAAACCATCGGTTCTGTGCTACCTCTTCTAAAGAAGCTGACCTTTAATTGCGTTATAATTTTTAGTTTAAATAACATTCTCAATATTGTTTATATTTATTATCTATATGTTTGAGATAAGAATAAATTTTATGAGCATTTGTTCGGAATGGGTAGATTTTTAACGTCAAATAGAATTAACGTAACGATATGTGATACCTCGTAATTAACAAATTGTGTTTTTTTTTTTTATAATATTTCTTACAATATCTTACGTCTAAAAATGTAAACATATTTATTACAGTTAGCTCTGAAAGAAGTTTTTTGTCTCTCCTAAAGTTAGGCAGTGTGCGTACGAGCTGTCACACCTAGATAGTGTTGCCATCCGTCCGGGTTTCCCCGGATTTGTCCTAGTTTTTTGTTATTTTGTATATTTTTTTTTATTTTATGATTTGTACAATGTGTATGTCCAAATAAAGAATTTTGATTTGATTTGATTTGGTTTATAGGTCATCCGGGGAGCGTCCGGGAAAAACTTCATTTGTAGTCCGGGTTAAAAAAATTTGTAAATGATTATTAAAAAATTTGTACCAAACTGTAATAAGATTCTATTTTTAGGTACAATTAAAATGATGATAAAAGATGACTAAATTTAATTGACATGTCCGGGTTCTGTGCTCTAATATTCGAGGTTTTTACGCGTCTTGTCCTGGTTACCAAATTTTAGAGATGGCAACCCTACATATAGATACATTTGGTTGTATAATATAATTGCATACCACTAATAATTATTATTAAAGATTAAATAGAAAAGTCTTATTTGAATTTTTCGGAATTTCGGATAAAAAATAATAATACCATTTACTTTGTACTTTCAATGACATGACATAATTAGGTATATCACATTATGTAATTTAGATAGCATTTTTTCAGATATCGTATATTACGAAATTGAATTTCCGACGCATAATTATAAAATAATTACGCGCTAAATTTATAATTATAAATTATTTCATTAATTCCCTTTACCCATTACATATTTTAAACTTTCGCGATTTATACTATTTATATTTAATATAACGCGTCTTATTGCGATAACTAATGGTAGTAACACCTTTTTATTGTCCGACGTTTCGACTCTACACGAGTACGGTCGACGACGAGTCAGCTCGTGACCACGACGGATGCAACTTCGTCGAAACGTCGAGCAATAAAAAAGGTATTACTACCATTAGTTATCGCGATAAGACCCGTTATATTAAATATGAATATTACTTTACCAATGTCCTCGAAATCAATTTTGAATACGAACAAAGTTTGAACTTTCATGTATAATAATATTATAAATGTGTACAGTTTGTTTGTGAGTTTGTATGTATCTCTGAAACTACTGATCAGATTAAAAATATTATTTCTGTGTTAGATAACCTGTTTATTTAGAAAGGTTATAGGCTTTATTACATTACGTTAAAACTCACATGAGCGAGGCAATAACCATAAACGCGAGTGAAACCGCGAGGGATCGCTAGTAATATAACAAAGGGAAAGCGAATGACGTTTGTGTGAATTAAACTACGGAACCACTGAAGCTATTAAAAAAATACGGTACCATTTAAAAGGGAAATTATTCAAGACGGTCATGAAGTATTATGGGCGTATATTCACAAATTATATTATACATGGGTTCACATTTTGGATACCTCGTTTGACATCTAATTAAAACTTACGAAAATATTTCCGAGCGAAAAAAAAATATTTTTCGAGCGAAGTCGCGAATGTAAGCTAGCACTTATTAAAACCACACCCACATTCACACTCATATAACACACGCGCACAAAAATATATATAAAAAATCACCTTGTAAACACATCTTGGGCAGTATAACATTAACACATAAATATTATTTAAAAATTAAAAAAAAAAAAAGAAAAAAATGAAATGCAATTAAAAAATTAAACTGTCAAATATATCCTTTGTACTCTTCTTGTTGGGTATTCGAAGTAAACTATTTCGTATATTAAGAAAATTATAAATGATAATAATTAGGATGGTGTTATGCCGTAATGTATGGTTAATTAAATATTAATATAATTCTATTCACACGCCTTCAAAGTATTGCTTTCGTATAAATAAAAAAAAAATCAAACAGATCTGTTGGTGTATACGTCGCTAATTAGCCGTTTAACTAAGAGCCTAGCCTCAATATTACGTGTGGCTATTCAACAAACAGCCTGAGTTATATTCAGCCATTTAATCAAATAGCTAGTCAAATGACTTGTATTGATTACGTTTGAATATTTGCCTAACGTATACATCTTTTAGTGTTGTTTGTAAATTCATAATAGAACCGATGTCATAGCAAACTTAACATATTCGATTTTTTTGCTACATTGAAACGAATGCATTAAGCCGTCCCTCATACGCAAACGAGGCTAGGTCACCAAACATTGTACAATAACAATTACGATAACGTCAATTAGTGATGTGCTAACATTTATCGATATACTAATTACTGTATTTCGTGACAGCGAATTGATTTGTTTTTATTTTACGATACAATTAATTACGCATCGGAATTGGTTGCTATCTTATTTTACTGGGAATTTGCGTTGGTGATTATTGGGAATGCGTTTTGACGTCAAGAACGTCGGCCGATCAAAAGATTCTTTGCATAATTACCCGACTGACCTAGAAGGATAATATTTTTGCGAGTGTTTATGTGTGTATTTTTAAAGAGTTCAGAATAGAATAATAATTAAAAGATAATTATTTCATAGTCGACATCTTTATTTTCCAACTCTTGTGATAATAATTTGCCGTGTTCTCTCTCTAGACGTCTACAGCTCGTTGCTAGGCAACCTCTAAGTCACGTTTATATCTGTCATAATAACAGTATCCGTTCTATTACGAGCTTCTGTATTAAAATCAAAATATACTTTATTCAAGTAGGCTCTCATGATCACTTTTAAACCGTCAATAGAAAAAATGTATTTATATTAATGGGAAGCTACCGCCGAAAACCGGTAAGAAACTCGATAGCTTGGCCGAGTTAAAGTATAGGTATTATTAGATTCGCATTCTACCCTCGAGTGTCATTATGTGATGACAGCAAAAAATTAACATGGCGAACCGTTGCGACCAAACGTAGCCTAAAGAGTTTGACCGATTTTTAAGTGCGAGGTTTTGTTATTAAGCAGTGGCGTTTTTAATTTTTGGATTACTTAAATCTTGTAATAAGTTGTTTTATAACTTTAATTACACAGTAGTGGCGTATTTTAAGTCCTATAAGAAAAGTAATATTTTTTTATTATTTAATGTTTCTCTATTATCTCACGTTTTCATCACGTTAATTTCAGGAAAAACACTCTTAAAATATATTGCATACTTAAACCGCTTACGCGGTGCACGCTCTCAGAAGGAATAGGTTTTAGTGGTTTTGCAACATTTTCCATCAACGCTCCTATTAGTCGTAGCGTGATGTTACATAACCTATAACCTTACCCGATAAATCCAACACAAAAATAATTTTTCAATTCGAATCAGAGCCTGAGATTAGTGCATTCAACCAAACAAACAAGCGAACAAACTCTTTAGGTTAATAATATTGGTATAGAATCAAATACGCTTTAATGAACCCTTTTGAATCGTCAATTCACTTCCAAGTTTGGAAAATCAACTCTACTGAGAAAATGAGAAAAGATTCCTGTGAAAGTCCCGTCAAAATCGGTCTAGCCGTTTCAAAAATACGCCGGAACAAACAGACAGACAGACAGACAAAAATTTTAACAATTATGTTTGTGGTGTAAGTATCTACTTCCATATGCATTTAGTTCAAAGCTGTTAATTTGAAATTATAAACAAACATTACAATTATATTTATTTATCTGTATCGTGTTAATCTATTAAAATCTGTATACATATCTCAAACTAGCTTCCGCCCGCGACTTCGTCCGCGTGGAATAGTTACTTTGGGTAATCATGCATTATTTTAAAACAAATTTGGTTAGCATAAAAACGGTTATAGTGAGCTAACCTTAAAAGGTAGACATATGCTGCCGCGGATTTTTTTTAGAACTTTTAAAGGGAAACAATTCTGTCATACATGATTTTTGTGAAACTTTAACCGTTTAAGCAACGCACGCAGCGTAAGCTCTGTCAATAGATAAATATCCCCCGATTTTGAAACATTATTTATTCGTGTTCCGCTCCTTTTGGCCTTAGCGTGATAATATATAGCCTATAATCTTCCTCGATAAATGGGCTATCTAACACAGAAAGAATTTTTCAAATCGGACCAGCAGTTCCTGAGACAAGTGCGTTCAAACAAACTCTATAACTCTCGATAACGATTATTGTATATATCGATAAATTCCTGTCCCATCACTAAACCCGATCTCGATAACTCCTCCAAAACATTGAACCGTCAGACAGACGGACGCCGAATGACACAAAAATCATATTTCTTTCAAGTAACCGCCAATTATCTTAATATGGCGAAAATTAGCACAGAGATTATTTACAAAAGCGCCGTAACTGTGTACATAATTAAACTATACTATTACATAAATACCGCGAAATGTTTATTTTCTTGTTACCGATAACCCCAAAAATAATTTGAAATTTGTTGTTATGTTTATATGTATTTAAATGTGAGTGAAGTTGCATTAGCTAACTAGTCTTATTACATTACGTAATTAATTAAATTATAGTTTATAATCGTTATCTTAACGATATTTTTTTCTATAAATATAATTATCGAAATTTAATAAGAAACTAAAACATAAGTTTTTAAAACATCGAATCAAATGCTTGATTAATTGATTAATTTAAAAATGGTTTACTTTTTGCGAAGAAAATTGTAAGTAATAATTTATACTACTTCAGGAACCAGGCAACCATGGCAGGAAAGAACCGAGATGGCCTAGTGGTTAGAACACGTCGAGTGATCGCGGGTTCAAGCCACGGCTAGCACCGCTGATTTTTCAAGTGCTAAATTTGTGTTTAATTTCATCTCGAGCTCGGCGGTGAATGAAAACATCGTGAGGAAACCTGCATGTGAAAGGCCAAATTCCGACACATTGGTGGCTGGTGTATTAAGCTCTATACCTTCCCCTAATAGGAGAGGAGGCACTAGCCCAGTAGTGGAATATTTACAGGCTGTCACTTTACTTTATTTCAGGAACTTGTCATATAACAAGACTTAAAAAAACCGAATTCAAAAGCAAAATACGATATTTCGTTACCTTGAATAACATATGTATTTATTCCAGTAATTTTAATTCATGAAAATTTTATAAGACCAATGGTAGAGAGAGAGTGCACACTTTGAAACAAAAAAAAATTAACCCAATCGTTCAAAGCGTTTTCGTGTAATTAGGAAACATACATTAAAAAAAATCCCCGACGATTTAAGAAACTCCTCCGTTTTTGGATTAAAAAAGGTTGTTGCTTATATCCATAATATAAAGTTTATATGAAAAACTATGAATCAAAGAATCGAAACGGTTAGTCCATTAGAATCATTTAAAAGTCAAAGTCACCGAAATCTGCCGTCAAAGAACCCAAAGCTTCTTCGGCCACATGCGATCTTCAAATCATTGTCTGGAGACGCAGATTATCTCAGGCAAAATGGAAGGCAGGCGTGCTCAGAGAAGTGCACGTAGAAGATGGTCTGACATTATCAATAAGACGATGGTCAACAGTATGTACCATGTGATCCATTCAACATTATACCCAATGGCAATGGATCATACGTGGTCCTGATCCTCAACAGTGAAGAAAAGATGAAGAAGAAATTAGAATCAGTGACGGGTTCGGTGTGTGGTGTGGAAAGGTGTTGCTGACTCTGGTCAAATCTTAGTTAAATAAACAATAAAACCCTAAAAACGCACAATATTTGGATGCTGATATGCAATACTGTGTCAAGCCACACGGACTTAATTTCGAGAAAACGGCGTCTAAAGGTGTTTACCTATTTTTAACATATCTGTTTGAAGAGCATATATACATCTTTTCTTTTCTATTTTGATAAAAAATATAATTAATTAATAGCAAATAGAGTAAAGAGTTTTATCTAATAATAAGTTTTTCAAATATATGTAATTATTGCATAATCCAAATTATGGAACTCACTTCAATATTCTAAATATTATATTAAGGAACTTTTTTCCGTAGTTATGTAATCCAGATGACTTGAAATTTTTTTGTATAATATTAAATACGAAATGCATTATCAAAATACATCAATATCTCTAAATTTGACTTTTTGTAGGTTGACACATTATTGCTTATCAGCATACATTTTGTCAATTGGTGATACATTGATTTTAGTTCTCGAATAGACGGATTTGAAGTTAGGGGCAGTGGCTACATACGCGCCAAAAACATTACCCTCCTTCTGGGTTAATCGAGTAAATACATATATAGTAGCAACACTAATTAATCTTTTAAGTATAATAATGATTAACAGAGGTTATCAGAAGCTTGGAACATTTTTCGATGCCCCTTGTGGCTTGTCACTCTTTGTCATGTATATTTTAAGCCCAAAAGGGCACATTTTTATTAATGTGTCATGGCCGTCTACGTATTTGGAGGTTCGGAATTCTAGATGGTCATAGATTTTATGTATACATGTTGTCGACGAGGCAGATGTTGGATGTTTTACCAGCGTCAGCAGAATCGATATTTAAAAATTAAAAATAAACTGAAATAAACCAATTTTTTGAAATGGTAAGCCTATCTGTATACACTAGCAAAAGCTAGTTACTTGTATCATGAACTTTTAGCAATTTAGTTTCATTAACTTTAGCAATTTAGTTAATGAAACTAAATGACGTCACGGAGTAGTGATGTCACCGCCCTTATCAGTATCGACGTTTTACTACAGGTGGAAAACGACCGTGCAAAATACAATAAAACATTGTTTTACTTGCCAAAATTTTATTTTTATGGTGTGACTAGCTGCCCCTTGTAGTTTATGGTTATTGCTTCGCTTCTATACATCATAGCGTGATGTAATATAGCCTATAATCTTTCTCAATAAACGGCCTATCCAACGCAAAACAGCAGAGATACATACAAACTAACACACAAATTTTATCTTTTTATAATATTAGTTAATTTGCTTGAAATATGTTAACTATATTCTTTTCACTTCTATCAGTACTTTTTTCGACGGACGACCAGTCGTAAATACCCGACTTCTGTGGGTATTTGGGTTTCTACACACTAAAACCCTTGCAATGGCCGTCATTAAGCTTGTATTTCACACGAATAAAACAGATTTTATCAATATATATATATATATAATGACTTATCTTGACTGACTGACTGATTCGTCATCAACGCAGAGCCTAACCCGCTTGGGCTTGGCCTAAATCATTTTGATAGTTGATTTTATGTTCTATGCATCCACTAAAAAATATTTGGAAATTTCACCCCTAAGGGCGTAAAACGAGAATGAACTATTGTATAAAAGTCCGTCATTTATAGTTAGAAATAAATACACATGAATATCGATGTGTTTTGTATTTTACTCCTAAACTGGTACATTAGGGGTTCTAAATGACAGAATCACTATTGGCAAACGTCTGTATTGGCCATACAGATGTTTGTCGTGGTCTCGGTGTTTGTGTTAGTGTTGTGTGTTTCCGGACCCCCGATATAGAATCATGAGATCCTAATGAAGGCTGTAGAGTCTGATGGGTTTATTTATTATTTATTAAATCTTTTCGCTAGTATATATTGTATATCAACGCAGACCATGAGTATAGACTCATTTAGAACAAATTAATCACAAAACAAAGTACTGAAGTAAGGAACTTGAATTTGAAATGTTAATTACATCTGTGAGTCATACGTTCATGTGATGATCAAAAATAGGCGTCTAAGTGCTATATAAACATTTGAAAGAAACCATGAACCATGGCCATTACTCATGGGTTCTGATCGTAAAATACTAGCTGCTCCTCGCGGTTTGATTTGCGTTTATGGTTACTGTGACTTCTCTTAACACCAGATGACCAGCCTGATTTACCCGATATTTTCATTAAAAATAAATAGTTTTAATATAGCAATGCAAAGACGTAATTTAAAGGTCACACTCCGCCCAAATGTCGCGTGTTTTTGGGTTATCTAACACTGGGCGAAGTTTCTAGACTATTTTGAATTGGGTAGTTCTTGCTTCCAATCCAACGTATGTAATTATTATATAGCTCTAACTTAAAATTATATTTATTTTGTATTTCTTATATGAAATTGTCGCGATATAGAATTAAACTATTTTAGTATGAGTTATCTTTGTAAAAATAAATATCAATTATAATTATCTTTTATGCAAACTAGAGGTATAAAGTTATAGCTAGAGGTATAAGTATAAGTCAATATTGTAATATTAAGTGTATGTTTCTATTAATTGCTGTTGGTATATCAAATAAATAAATAAAAAATAAAAATAAAATGTGGATACATTCTCTAGCTGACCCTCGCGGGTTCACTGGCGTGCTTCGCTTCTATGAGTCATAACGTGATGCCTATAACCCTCTTCGATGAACATGCTATGCAACGCAGACAGAATTTTTCCTAGTACCCCCTATATACAAACAAATTTTACCTCTTTGTAATATTAGTATAGATAATAAAAACAGGTCAAGTGTGAGTGGTAATCGCACACGAAGGGTACTGTACCCGTACAAGATAAAACACTATGAAACAAGAGAGACCAAGAAGTAGGAAAATATTGGTTAGTATGTATTGCAGTAGGTGTATGCCTTCCAATACATACCTATATCGACGCTGATAAGCAATGCTATGTCAAGCCTCACGGACTTTAGTTTCAGAAAATGGTGTCTTATTATCAGCATTTATTAACATATCCGCATTCGAATTTTGTGGGTTGACACGTTATTGCTTATCAGCATCCATATATCAGGTCACCATCTGATTTAATCTGACTGCCCTGCATGGAGTTTAATCAATTTAATATATATAATGGGTATATGTTGGGAGGTGCACACTTACACACTACAGTTGCGATCTCCTGTAGCTTAGACGGTTTGGCCGATTTTGAAGTATAAAATATCATCGTATTCTTGCGTGTCATATGCTATATAACGTCATCAAAAATCAATATGGCGAACGTTAAGGGTTTAACCAATTTTTTTTATGATTGAAGTCATTAGGTATTTTTAATAACTTAAGTCATGTTACTTAAAACCCATTCTTTCCGCTGGCTCATCTCTTAATTATAATATAAAGACAATAAAACAACATAGATATCGTTATTCCCCATTGGTTTATTTCAAGTTATTTTCACGTGCGTGATCAACAATTATTATCTATTGTTTAGTCCAAGACTGAGAGTTTTCCTCTTGGGTATCTTTCTATATTGAAGGTCTTGAAGTGTTTATGAAGTTACATAAACCTTGTTTGTTATATAACAACACTTTTTTGATAATTTTAAAATTGTAAGATATCCTCTATCTTATCATTGAGACTATTTCAACGAGGCCCAATACGATACTTCTGCTGTATGGTGGTGAGGAGGTGTGCACTCTGCTAATTCTAAATGATGCCACAGCATCAGGTTAATATTACGCGGTTAATGTTAATATCATTCATAGTACAGTAAATTTTGATTCGATTAGATAAGAAGTTTCTGAGATCCTATCAGCTGTCAACCTTCAAACGTCTAAGTAGATCTGTATAAATTATAGCTAAGAACGAGTACATCAGCTTTATCAGCGAAATTCCATTACAGATTAGGGAGTTACGATGCCACGGACAGACACACATGTCAAACTTATAACACCCCACTTTTTTGGTCGGGGATTAAAAAGGAGAACCAACTTCAAAAGCAAAATACGTGATTTACTTTATTTTTATTTGGATGATATATTTATTCCGGTTATTTTTATTTTAAAACCAAACTATTGAACTGATTTTCTAAATTCTAAATGACCAATACGGTGTATACTATTTCAAATAAAAAATAACCAAATCGACCATTGTGTGGTTCAGCCGTTGTTGAATAATCGGGGAACATACATAAAAAAAGTCCCGAACGAACGATACCGGACAAATGAGTAGGCGGGTCGCCTGATATTAAGTGAGCATCTTCGTCCAGTCCATGAACATTTATAGTACCTACCAGAGGAAGCAGGAATGGTCGTCTGATGTTAAGAGAAGAACATCGTTCATTAACATTTCCAGTACCAGAGGAACCAATGTGTCGCTATCTTAATGGGAATGATGAAAAGGAATAGATTATAGCTAAGAACTAAGAGTTAGGTTTCCGGTCCAGCAAATCCGTATACGATATGTTGCTACTACAGCTAGGATTACGATCATGAAACAATTTTTTTTAATAGTGATGGATAAAAGTCTAATGGCCGGTTTATCGGTTTAGTAAACAAGAAATAAAACAAAGCCAATAACCAATAACCACGAAAATTTTCTGTTTTCAAATTTCAATACCTCTTGTTGCTATTGCTGTGACAGGAGGGTAAACGTTATTGAGGGAGAAGTAATGTTTTTCGCGTTTTAATGGATATACATATGTAGATATGTATATGACACATGATTTGACTAATAGCTTTCATTAAAAAGCTTTCAAATATTTATTTATAACACAACTTAACCCCACAAACTGGCATACTTAATAAGCTGGATTATTTACTACAAATTACCCGAGTGAAGACTAAAAAGAGAGTTATATGTAACTTGAATTTCTTTAGGTCGTTCCTACATCTTACTCGTATCCTGTATCCTTCTCGTAACAACTCAACAATTGTCAGACTCAGAGATTGTCATAAATAATACCTCATCATAACATTGTTAAAAAACACAAAATGGCGGATGTAAGGCGTTTTAATTAGACGGATTTTTGATATTACTCAAGTCTTGTTTCACAAAACGTTACGAAATTAGGACTGAACCATCCACCTGTGACATTGTAACATTTGTTCGTTTAAATCTATTGTCTGTCTCCGTGTTTCCACCAACCGGTTCCGGTGTGCCAAAACATGGAATATTAAGGCATTGAAGCGTGATAGCTGGACAAACAAACACGACTTTCACTCCTAACTGACATCTGTGAGGTAGAGCCTTACTGACTACTGACTACAGCTCGTATACTTTACTGGGAAAGCACGACACGAGCACAGATCATCTAAAAGTAGCTGATATAGCTACATTTCGTTTGGCGAGTGACAGAACCGGTAACCTAACGCCCAAACAATTTTTTCTTGCTTCCTATTTCCCTTCATCCCTTGTCCCTGAATCAGGGATTAAGCCCCATTTATTCTTAGTTGGCAAAGCATTTTGACTCTGGTGCTGGTAATGGTTTTCTTATGATCATTTGTATATGATAAATTATAAATTTTGTACATATATGTTATTATATATAATAAATTTTGTACGTAGTTCCTGTTCACTTGTTCCTGTCATCAGCGACTTTGTCCTCGTGGTTTTAGTGTATTGTGATTACGTTGTTAAAATTAAGTATATTTCATTAACACTAGAAAGACTCAGTATACACTTATATTGCCCAAAATCAATCAATCAATATAGTTATAACATATTAATATATACCAGAAATAAAGGAGGGGGAGGTAGCTACAATTTTAACGCATTTTGTACACAAATTCACAAAATTCTAAGAAATTGTGTCATTATACGTAATTGTTTCTCTAATTGAAAATTATAGTGTAGCTAACATCTATGTATTAGTGGAAATTTTTTAGAATTAGTCTAATAATTTCAAAAATTAACATAAAACATCCAAATTTTATCTCTCCATAATATTAATGAACATTAATCCTAAGAGTAAACATGGAAAAATTTATATAAAATTAAAAAACCATCAGTACGTAATGCTCGTAAAAACATGATAAAAATCTTGTACAAACAAACTGATATAATTGACGCGTTAAAACGTGAGTAGCATCTACTTACATATTAATATTCCTTTGATGTTACAGACAATTACATTGTTATAAACACACTTAAGAAAAACACTGCACTGCGTAAAAAAAAAACTAATCTTCCTTATAAACAAAAATCATAATATCGATAAAATAGTATCGACATTGACACATCACTAGAAATTCGGAACGAAATTCAAAAACCGTTTTTTTTTCTTTTAATTCATTGACATATTAGCATCACTGTTTATTCCCAATATGGCGTCTTTGACATTTGTCGTGTATTTTTAGCGGGATATTTTTACAAATGGCGCCGGAAAGTAAACGCGTGCTTTGGCGTTCAATTTTCAACTAAACCGCTAGTTTGTGGAATCCTTGTACTTCTTTGTGGTTGGTTTACATGACGATTTTTTTTTTATTTAGTGCAATTAAACAATGACAAAGAAATACATTTTATGCACTAATGTGTGAATCTTTTGTTTAATAATTATAACCTATATAAATTAATTGGATTAATTTAGATTGTTTGTTTTGTTGATTCGTGTTAAATAAATAAAAATAAATAAATTAATAAATAATAATAAACACATCACACTCAAGGGCCACCATTGGGGTCACGTAATCCTGTGGCCCCGACAAACATTCATATGACCAATACAGATTTGAGGATCGAACACACGACCGTTGGCGCTTCAGTCAGTTGCAGTGACCACTACGACAATATGTCTATCAACATTAAAAGAAATAATATACAATTGCAACACCTGAGAAGCTGGGGAAACCGTTTATGCATCCAGTTTAGAGGGTTAGGCGGGTATGCTGGATTCCTATATGGACGCTGATAAGCAATAATGTGTCAAACCACACGGACTTCATTTTGACGAGTTATTAGACTAGAGCTTTCTTTTTTGTTTTTTTTTTAAGTCATAACATTATTTTGTTATTTTTTTATATTTATTTAGATCAGCGTCATATAAACTCATGGCATTTGATGTTCTATGCAATTTTTTTTTGTATAGACCGTGACTCAGAGATAATAGCCACTGTTCTGGACAAAGAACATCGAACGTGACGGAAAAGGTATGCGTTGATTGTGCACAGCAGCGCCACCTAGCGATAACAATCATTATATTATTGACAGTACAATATCACTACTGTCACATGCCTCTGAGTGTCTCAGTATCGTAGTATCGTGAGTCATACGCCTGAGATTGATAAAAACGATTAAAATTCACCATCACTAAATACACATTAATTTTAGATTTGACTTTAAAAATCTATACCCATTTATAACTTCAACAAGCTCGTCAATTGACTTAGGCCAATGATACGCCTGTCATACTCAGTCTAGCTGGTTGCTGAGCAACGTCGTCCAAAGTGTTGGACTAAGGGCCAATATCTATGTATGAGCTTATATAATAACATGTATGTTCATATACAATACTTGATTTAATACAAATTAATGAACTGCACAAACGTCACTTACGAGTCATTTAATGATTTTTTTTTAATCGAATCTATACTAATATTATAAAGCTGATTTTGTTTGTTTGAACGCGCCAATCTCAGGAATTACTGGTTCGAATTGAAGAATTATTTTTGCGTTTGATAGTTTATTTACTGAGAAAGGCTATAGGCTATATTACATCACGCTACGAATCATAAGAGCGAAGCATTAACCATAAACGCGAGGGAAACAAGGGACAGCTAGTGTATAATAAAAAAAGAAACTAAATCATAATTAAATAAATTTATACTTCGATGCTAGTTTTATAGATGCGGAAATTGAGTCCGTTTCTTTGTAACGTTAACCCGCTTAAACCGCTGAATCAATTTTGATAAAATTTGGTATTAATATAGATTGGATTTTGAAGACACACATGGGTTTGTATGTAGAAGTCATAATTTTTGGAAGAAATCGACAAATCAAAATAATAATTCCATGCAGCGGAAGTCGCGGCAACCAACTTGTACTTTATATGATATTTTTAATCTTCACTAATATTGTAAAGAGGGAAGATTTGTATGTTTGTATAGTAAAGTCAAAAACAGGGCCAAATTTAAAAATTATTTCACCATTGAAAATCATTCACGCTGAGTAACATAAGCTATATTGAATGCTAGAAAACTTTAGAGATCCTTACTAAAAATAAAAATTATGAAAATTAAAAAAAATTAAAAAATAGTATTTATTTATTTATTTAGAAATATCAACAGAGGCAACAATAATAAATGCGGACAAAGTATCTTATCTTAATAACATATAAAGAAAATTAATTGAACCTCTAATTATAGATATTTACCTACAACATGACACAAAAAACAACAAAAGAAAGTTTACATAATAACAAAAAAAAAATAATAATTAAAGTCATGAGCAGGAAATTAAAAATTGGTTAGTGTTAATAGTAATATCAAAGTGTCTACCATTTCTAAAATACTCTGTTCTATGATTCTATTTATATAGTACACTTAGAAGCAGAAGCGTTATCTACAATAACGTTGTAATGGGGGAAAATTTGTTTGTTTGTGAAACGTAATTTCTGAAATGACTAAAATTTAAACTTTTTAATATTTTTTTGACAAAGTTACATTCGTCGTGGTCACGAGTTGACTGGTGTTTCGTCGAAACGTCGGGCAATAAAAAAGATATTACTACCATTAGTTATCGCGATAAGACCCGTTATATTAAAAATTAATACTTTAGTAGTTTGATTTTAATATCAAAATAACTGGAATAATCATTCAAATATTTTAGTTTAAAATTAAATTTAATTCAAGTAAACGGAATAACGAATTTTGCTTTTAAAATCAAATTTTTTTTAAGTCTGATTATAAAAGAAAATGGACAAACAGACAACGCTGTTACATTTTATATACACATAAAAATCATCTGTTATTCACTAGAGCTATCTTAAGGTTCTTTTTGGTCAAGATCGAACGAAATCGGTCAAGGTTTGCGATTTTCGCTTAAAAAACATATTCAATTATTCATACACATTCTTAAAAAAATGTTTTAAAGATAATTATCTCAAACAATTGCTTCTTAAATTTAAAATTAAGCGTTATTGTAAATACTTTTGTCAAGGTTGTTATTGAGACCTTATTACGTAAGAATTTCTTGAACTTTTCCATCGACTTTTAAAAAAAGATTCATGTCATTGATTAATCGATTCGAAAAATCATTTTTATATCTGTACTAATATTATATAGATGAAGAGTACTGGTTCGAATTGTAAAATTCTTTTTGTATTAGATAGTTTATTGAGGAAGCCTATAAGCTATTATTATTAATATTTTTAGTTACATTTTGTATTCATTATTATTAGTACTATTAATAGTAAACGTTTTTAACTTATAGTTTACTGATACAATTTAAAAACAAAATTGCGTTGGATAGGCCATTTATTAAGGGCTATATTACATCACGCTACGACTCTAGAAGCAGTAATTGTAAACGTGAGTGCAACCGCAAGGGACAGCTAGTTTAAAATACACTTCAGAATGATCTTATAGGATTTCAGTCAAAAACAGTCTATAATTTGGTTTATCAATCAAAAAACTGGAATAAGCCATACAAATAAATAAAAATACTTATTTCCTTTTTGAACTCGGTTCCTTCTTTCGCGTCTTCGTTATATATTTATATCATTTAAGAGAGAGAGAGAGAGAGAGAGAAGAGTTTGTCCGTACGCAGTAATCACAAGACTTATTAACTCGATTAAAAAAATATTTTGGCGATTCGTAATCAGTTTATCTAGCCTAACTCTTAATCATTCATTCTTGTTTAATATGTTCCATTTGAGGTTTCTCTGGTGCTGCAAGTGTGCATGGTAGGCGGTGATCACTTCAAGATAGGTGACCTGCTTGTTTACCCGTTAATTTCATAGAATCAAAATCAAAACAATACTTTATTCAAGTAGGCTCTCACGAGCCTACAATTCATGAAAAAAATTTACATAAATAATGAAGCTACCACCGTGAGGAACGTAGATTCTACTGAGGAAAACCGGCAAGAAACAAGATAGTCGATTTCATAAGCAAGACTTACGCACCTATATAATTAAAAATAAATAATAATTCCACTGCCTAATAACAACACTTCCCATTTTAAAATCGATCAAACTGCTTAAACTACAAGAGGTCACATTCTTTCATCAGTTTCGACGTTTACGTCCGCCACATTAATTATTTGGTGACGTCACAAGGCCTATGAAACAGGAAAGAATACGAATCTCATAACATCTTAATTCAAAATCTGCCAAGCTATTTCGACTATATGAAATTATAATGTAACGTACATACATACATACCCACATACAGAGTAAAAATAAATATTATTATACATATTACAACAATAATTAATCAATACTAAACACTTGACCATTCGTCTATACACGAATCAATTACTAAGTAAAAACATGCCATCCCTTTCCCTCGGAAGCAAATTATACATCCATCCCTTTCACACACCTACTTACGTTACAACACAATTATATTGGATTTTATACCTTATTTTCTATGTAATAAATATGTTTTTTCGATATATAAGATTAAGGTTACTAGTTCAGAACATTCCCACAATTGAAGATTATTAAGACAATGGTATTTGATAACAACAAACGGACATCTTTCAACATATAAATATATGTTTATAAAGATGTATGAGATTGTCTTTTTAACCTCCGACCCAAAAAAGGGGTGTTTTAAGTTTGACGCGTGTACCTGTGTATCTGTATGGTGTCAAAAAAATGACAATCTTTAAAACTAGAAAGACAGAAACTCACTATACACTTATATTGCCCAAAATCAATTAATTAATATAGTTATAACATATTAATATATACCAGAAATAAGGGAGGGGGAGGTAGCCACAATTATAACGCATTTATATTTTGTACAAAAAGTCACAAAATTTTAAGAAATTGAGGCATTTGCAGCAACAGAGAAGCAGATGCGTCGCCAGCTTTAAATGGCATGAGGCATGAAAAATAATAGGAAGTAAGGAAAGGAATGAGGGAGAGGGTTGAGCTTTCGGCTCTCTCACTCACAAAGGTGACTGACTGACTGACATAGTGATCTATGAACGCTCAGGCTCAGACTTTGCATGCATAAAGACCGATCAGGCTCAAACTTTGCATGCATAAAGATACTATGACGCAGGTATCCCCTAAGAAAAGATTTTGGAAATTCCAGCGAATTGGACAAAATAGAAAGATAAGTGTCAAATAAATAGGAAAAAATCTGCGGCATATGCTGCAAAAGCCGTTAGAGTTACACCTATGTAATGTACAATGAAAATGTTTATTTTAAATATTCCTACAACAAGCCGTGACAGCATAGATCTTTCATGTGTAAGCCATTATCGTCAAACTAATCCTGAGTAGACGAAATCGCGAGCACCAGCTCTCATACTCTTTATTGCACAAACAAAAATATATATACAAGACAATTTCAAAATAACAGAGATAAAAAAATACGTACCTACCTTATACAGTAGGACATGATGAAATTGTAGCAGAAAGAGTGTACAGAGTCAGTAGAATATAATATATAGATAACACATTAATAACCACATCAATAAACATACTGTGAATATGGTACTATCCCGGACGAGCCCACATACGAGCTTCAGCTAAGGTCTGCCATAGCAAATATTTTCCTCTATAGGTACTTAAAAGCTAATTTCTTGAAAATAATTTTTCTACACTTGACCCCTTTAAAAGGTTAATAGATTACCTTCATACATACATACATATACAATTCATTAGACACGCCGTTCAAGAGGTAGTCAGTCTGTCTGAATAATGAAAAACATCTGTTGATTGACTTAGTAGATTGAATTAATAGACCAATAATTACCTAAATGACCCAGAAGGAGGATAATGTTTTCTTGGGTAAGTATAATCATTTTATTGTGACCTCCCTAAGGCCTAAATTTTGAAGTTAAATGTATCATTAGGCTTGTATTCTTCTAGGGAGTATTATAGCTATGTGACGTCAGTAAAATATCAAAATGTCGGACGTAAACTGTCAAAACTGGTGAACCGACGAGACTGTTTGTTGTAAAACAGTTTGACCGATTTTATTTGCAAGGTTATATTAGACTGAATTAATTTTTTTTTGTTTTTTTTTTTGTGTAAAGGGCCAATGCCGCCAGTGTTTTGGGCCGCCAGGTTTTAAATGGTTTTTAATGCTTTTATTAATATTTCTGTATGTATTATATTGTAATTTTATTTTCCGTGAATATGTATATTTGCTCTCAAACTTTCATAAAAATTTACATAAGTTGTTTCTCATTGGTTTAGGACAAAAAAAAATTACTGTCAGTTTATTGTCCTCATTTTTGATATTCACAGCTTTCTTAATTATTTTCGATGTATCTGTTTCTAAATTCTTTCAGGTGTAAAGCAATGCTAAACAATTTATGTAAATCTTTATGATAGCCTGAGAGCGAAACTCGATTAATAATAAAAAAATAGGGTAGAGTAAAGAAAAGGTACTCACATTTTCTCTGTCGACATCAAGTTGCGACTCCTTCTTCGGCAAACTGAGACCAATCCTCCCTTCTCTATCATTCTTCTTATATCTCTTCACATCAGTAGAAAACTTCTTCTCAATCTCTCTTCTCGCGTTCTTGAAGTCATCCGTGACATTTTCCGTTGATTTCCAAACTTTCTTGCTTAGAATCGGTTTTGGCTCATCAGGAGGTTGGGTTGCATTTGTTTGGGAAGCATTTTCGAAATTTTCTCTCAGTTTTTGGAAATCCGACTTCACGACATCTGGTGTCGGTGGACGGGATACCTCGCATGGTATGTCGTAAATCTTTTGATCCTGTAAATAAATAATATTATTAATAATATATTACTATACAGCGGCCCAGGGCTTCCACACAAACTTCCAACCCCGGTTTTACCCTTAGGGGAATTTTGCGAAATCCCGTCTTAATAAGCACATACGTCCTAAAAAGAACCTATGTAAAATTTTAAACTCCTAGCACTTGTAGACATTTTGTGATGAGTGAGTGAATGATTTCGCTTTTAAAAATAAAAACTCGAATTTGATCAAGCGTGAAATATTTTATTAATAAATGGCAGTCTAGATAACCTGTGTAATAAATTCATTCACAGTCAATATATTAAGGCGTGATAAAATTAGTATAACTAAAAATTGAATAATAAAAAAAAACACGACAGCGACAGCGACAACTACGATATCCGAAACTTCTGCTTTAAGTTGGCGAGGGGTTGTGTTTTCTGATGGTTCAAGATTATGCTGCAGTGTTGCAGCGGAACGTTACACAAATGTGTTATTTGAGTATCGGCAAAGTCACAGTACCATAAATTTCGAGTCAATCAGACAAATATTAGTTGCTCAAATCCATTCCACATAAAAGAGTTTATAACATTAAAACGTCTGAAAAGATCTTTATAAATTATAGCTTAGAACCCGATTACATTACTTTTCAAACAAAAAAAAACCTTATACAAATTAGTCCATTCGTTACGGAGCTACGATGTCACAGACAGACACACAGATATATACGTCAAACCTAAAACATACCTTTCTTGGTCGGGCAACTAGCAGGGCGTGTGTGGACGATAAACGCGATTCGCTTGCCTGGGAGAAAGACATAAGGCCTTCTTGACAATGTATGAAGAATGTATTTTACTCATTATACGATGAAGTTATGTACAAACATGAGAAGTTAATAGATCTATTATTGTCACATCCGGTACACGTGTCTATTGTGTATCATAATGTTCTTCCGTTACGCAGACGACATAACGATTAGTTGGAAAGTTGAGGATGGCTCACGTTTTGTCTTCAAGCGTTTGTAGGGAAAGTTTTTAGTTAACTGAAATTATTTTTTGTTAGGTTATTGTTTTCTTAAATATATTATCAAAATATTTTTATTCAAATTAAGAATTTATATTCTCTTTTTAAACTTCGAACAAATATAAGTATCGCGGTTTCGGAAACATTAAGTGGGAGTTTACGATCTCTATAAATTCATTATATCGTTTGCAGTCAATTTTGCGGGACCAATCTCAAAGTATACTCTTTCAAATACAAAAGTAAATTAAAAACTTCGCCCTTTTTGATGTCGGTTAATAATACAACACCAACCGTTTCGCAATAGATGGCGCTGTGCTCACTAAATCTTAAAATGCATACGAAAATGATAGACTTTATATAGTTCCTAAATTCACACTACCTCCATGAAGCTGAAACTAGCAGCCAAGCTTCATATCTCTTCTTCTACTCAACAGAATTAGTTGTTACTTCGCACAAATTATCCTCATTGTGTCTTTTAATTGTACAAAAAAAATCAAGGGGGATGTTCAACCCCTTATATTTTATTTTTATTTTAATCTAGCAACAAGTAGGAAAAATGTGTCTTCAAATTTCCTTATTACGGCTCCTGTGCAATAGAATTAGTTACAACTTAACGAAACTCCCTCTAATAACGTCTAGAAATAATAACAAAAAAATCAAATGTGACATTCAACCCTTGTATTTTTTTTCAAATGCTACCCCTAATAAGATATTCGTATTCGTTCACTTTTCATATCTCGGCTCCTGTACACTGCTTTTTTTGTAACTTGGCAAAAATAAAGCCATTAGTAATAAAATTTTTTTATAAAAAAAACTCAAAAGAAATATCCCCACCCCCCCTAATTTTTTTTTCAATTGTTATTCTTCAAAAATTCGTCAAATTTTTGTTTAAATTGCCTTATCTCTGCTCGTAAACACTAGATTTTCTTGTAACTTCACATAAACCCCTCTCATATAGTCTAAAGACAGTACGAAAAAATTTCACGAGGGATACCCACCCCTTTCATTTTTAAATTATTTTTTTTTTTCTTATAAAGCACGTCATTTTTTTTGTTCAAATTGTCATATTTCTTATAACTTCACATAAACCCCTCTCATATAGTCTTAAGACAGTACAAAAAAAATCACGAGGGATACCCACCCCTTTCATTTAAAAAAAAATTTTTTTCTTATAAACCACGTCATTTATTGTTCAAATTGTTATATCTCTGCTCGTAGACACTAGATTTTCTTATAACTTCACATAAACCCCTCTCATATAGTCTTAAGACAGTACAAAAAAAATTCACGAGGGATACCCACCCCTTTCATTTTTAATTTTTTTTTTCTTATAAACCACGTCATTTTTTTGTTCAAATTGTCATATCTCTGCTCGTAGACACTAGATTTTCTTGGAACTTCACATAAATCCCTCTCATATAGTCTAAAGACAGTACGAAAAAATTCACGAGGGATACCCACCCCTTTCATTTTTTTATTAATTTTTTTCATGTAAAATACGTAAATTTTTTGTTCAATTTGTCATATCTCTGCTTGTAGACACTAGATTTTCTTGTAACTTCACATAAACCCCTCTCATATAGTCTAAAGACAGTACGAAAAAATTCACGAGGGATACCCACCCCTTTCATTTTTAAATTATTTTTTTTTCTTACAAAGCACGTCATTTTTTTTGTTCAAATTGTCATATCTCTGCTCGTAGACACTAGATTTTCTTATAACTTCACATAAACCCCTCTCATATAGTCTTAAGACAGTACAAAAAAAATCACGAGGGATACCCACCCCTTTCATTAAAAAAAAAATTTTTTCTTATAAACCACGTCATTTATTGTTCAAATTGTTATATCTCTGCTCGTAGACACTAGATTTTTTTGTAACTTCACATAAACCCCTCTCATATAGTCTCAAGACAATACAAAAAAATTCACGAGGGATACCCACCCCCTTCATTTTTTTATTAATTTTTTTCATGTAAACCACGTCAATTTTTTGTTCAATTTGCCATATCTCTGCTCGTAAACACTAGATTTTCTTGTAACTTCACATAAACCCCTCTCATATAGTCTCAAGACAATATAAAAAAATTCACGAGGGATACCCACCCCCTTCATTTTTTTACTAATTTTTTCATGTAAAATACGTCAATTTTTTGTTCAATTTGCCATGTCTCTGCTCGTAGACACTAGATTTTCTTGTAACTTAACATAAACCCCTCTCATATAGTCTAAAGATAGTACAAAAAAATTCACGAGGGATACCCAACCCCTTCAGTTTTTATTAATTTTTTTTTCTTATAAACCACGTCAATTTTTTGTTTAAATTGCCATATCTCTGCTCGTAAACACTAGATTTTCTTGTAACTTAACATAAACCCCTCTCATATAGTCTAAAGATAGTACAAAAAAATTCACGAGGGATACCCAACCCCTTCATTTTTTATTTATTTTTTTTTCTTATAAACCACGTCAATTTTTTGTTTAAATTGCCATATCTCTGCTCGTAAACACTAGATTTTCTTGTAACTTCACATAAACCCCTCTCATATAGTCTAAAGATAGTACAAAAAAATTCACGAGGGATACCCAACCCCTTCAGTTTTTATTAATTTTTTTTTCTTATAAACCACGTCAATTTTTTGTTTAAATTGCCATATCTCTGCTCGTAAACACTAGATTTTCTTGTAACTTCACATAAACCCCTCTCATATAGTCTCAAGACAATATAAAAAAATTCACGTGGGATACCCATCCCCTTCATATTTTTATTAATTTTTTTCATGTAAAATACGTCAATTTTTTGTTCAATTTGCCATGTCTCTGCTCGTAGACACTAGATTTTCTTGTAACTTAACATAAACCCCTCTCATATAGTCTAAAGATAGTACAAAAAAATTCACGAGGGATACCCAACCCCTTCATTTTTTATTTATTTTTTTTTCTTATAAACCACGTCAATTTTTTGTTTAAATTGCCATATCTCTGCTCGTAAACACTAGATTTTCTTGTAACTTCACATAAACCCCTCTCATATAGTCTCAAGACAATATAAAAAAATTCACGTGGGATACCCATCCCCTTCATATTTTTATTAATTTTTTTCATGTAAAATACGTCAATTTTTTGTTCAATTTGCCATATCTCTGCTTGTAGACACTAGATTTTCTTGTAACTTCACATAAACCCCTCTCATATAGTCTGAAGACTTAGACTTGTTACTTATTTACTCTCTTAAGACTATATGAGAGGGGTTTATGTGAAGTTACAAGAAAATCTAGTGTCTACGAGCAGAGATATGACAAATTGAACAAAAAATTGACGTATTTTACATGAAAAAAATTATTAAAAAAATGAAGGGGGTGGGTATCCCTCGTGAATTTTTTTATATTGTCTTGAGACTATATGAGAGGGGTTTATGTGAAGTTACAAGAAAATCTAGTGTTTACGAGCAGAGATATGGCAATTTAAACAAAAAATTGACGTGGTTTATAAGAAAAAAAAATAAATAAAAAATGAAGGGGTTGGGTATCCCTCGTGAATTTTTTTGTACTATCTTTAGACTATATGAGAGGGGTTTATGTGAAGTTACAAGAAAATCTAGTGTCTACGAGCAGAGATAGGACAATTTGAACAGGATAAAACTACTACTGAAGTACATATACATTAAAAAACTTAAGGAGGGTAGTATCCCTCTTGGAAAATATTTAATTTTTTCTTAATAATATGAAAATAACTTATGCGAAGTTTCAACGAAATCCGATGTTTAGGAACAGAGATATGAAAATTTGAACAAAGTACTAAATTTTTCTTGTATTAGTTTCGTAAGAACTGGCTGCTAGCTGCTAGCTGCTAGTTTCAGTTTCGTCTACCTCCTATCGAAGTTGTAATTTTTCCGAGAACTTAATTTGTTTAAAAAAAAGAGAATATGAATTCTAAATTATAAGAAACTCCTACTTAGATCTTAGATCCCCTGAGAAGAAACTACGAAAGAAACAGCAGAACTAATTTTGTTGACTTCTTTTTACCAAAAACGTCACGATCGTTTCCAGAAGAGGAAAACTCTTTACTATTCTTTTTCGTGCCTAATTCATCTTTTATACATTTATAATAAATTAGCTATGCCTTGCGTGAACGCGTTTATAGTTGCTGCCTTCGCTCCATTCATCAATAAATTCACTATCTAAAAAAAAAAAAATTTCAATTTGAACCATCAGTTCCTGTGATTAGCGCGTTCAAACAAATAATTTCTTCAGCTTTATAATTTTAGTATGGATTGACCACGTAGTGGCAGTGAATGTGTTAAGTTACCCCTAACGGTTTTTTTTTATTTACTGCTTCGCTTCTATGAGTCGTAGCGTGATGTAATATAGCCTTAACCTTCCTCGATAAACGGGCTAACAATGCAAAAGTAATCTCTCAAATCAGCTTATAGTTTCGGAGAATATTCAAACCAAGCAATCAATCTTTCCTCTTTATAATATTAGTGTAGATCCATCATAGGGGGTGCACGAGTGGAGCCTCCCCGAGCGACGTAGTCTAAGTAATTACGAGTCCTAAAGTCCAGCGCACTCTGAACACCTACCACTTGGTAACCCAGAGTCTTGTTGACCAATCCTCTGACTATGATGGCCAATAATGATCCCGCCGTGGACACTACCCAATCTAAAAAGTTTAGATGCAACATTAATGAAAAAATTCTAGATAAGAATAACCGATTACGTAACAAGACCATAGACAATCGTTTTCAACCAACTTTAAATTGCTATAGATTCTAAACGGTAATTCTGACTGAATAATGATGTAAGAAACCTAAAAATGATTTTTAAATACCTATTTAACGATACCCCACTTAATACAGGTCACTAATTTTCATATTTTTCTTTTTTACATTATGGCGTTTAAAATCGGCCATTTTTTTTTATCCAAATTATTTTACTTTCTGTGACATTGGCGCCATTATAACGAATCAAACGTCGTATCATTTATCAAAATCGGACAAGGCGTTTGATCTAAATACCACAAAGGTATAAACATACATATATGTACAGATAAACACATTACCCACCCTTACGTCGCGCAGTCGGGTAATAAATTAGCAACTGTCTAAGGTTTAGTGACCCATGCGGTCGTTTTGCGGTCACCAGTATAGGATTACTGCATAGATTGGTCTAGAATTTCACAATACAGGCCGGTTTGTAGTGAAATATATAGATTTTAAGAATTTCCTTTGATTTGTCTTATTGCCTATATAGCTTACTTTAATGACTAATATCAAGACTTTTTTAAAAGGAAAAAGGGGTGTAAGCGAGCAAATCCCGGAAACAATATTAAATTTGCCACTTCTCAAATTTAAAGTTTACATTAAAAAAATCATTAATAGAAAAAGCATACTATTCAGTATATGACTACATTAATGATAAACTCGCGTGGAATAGGGCGTTGATATTCTCGCAGGATAACTGTAGCTAATTGTATCCAACAATATTGTACAAAAATATTTTTAAAAGAGTAACTACTGAGTTTCTCGCCGGCTCTTCTCAGTAGAGTCCACACTCCGAGCCGGTGGTAGCTTCACGTAGAACTGACATCACAAATTTGTAAATTGACGATTCGAAAGAGCTTGTAAAGGCCTATTTGAATAAAGTATATTTTGAGTTTGAGTTTGAGTTTGAAATAGTACCACCTGATGTTCAGTGGTTACTATCACCCGGACGTCTGCAGCACCAGGGGCGTTGCCGTTACAATTATACCGTTTATCAAAATAGAAAAGATCGATATATGTTTACGTCTTCAAAATTTTGACGATAAAGAGACGTTGATTTAATACGCGTTGATTTTCCTAACTGGATAACATAATTAAAATTTAATAAAAATACATTATGTATATGATTTTAAACGAGTTACTATCGAGTTTCTTGTCGGTTCTTCTCGGTAGAGACTACATTCCGTACTGGTGATAGCTTTATAAAAATCTAAAATGTAAATATGGCATGTAACTTGACGGTTCGAAAGTGCTTTAAAAGCCCATTTGAATAATGTATATTTTGAGTTTGAAACAAATTTGTTAAGCATTTGAGATCTTTAGACGCCATTTTCTCAAAATGAAGTCCGTGTGGCTTAACATAGTATTGCTTATCAGCGTCCATATACCATATCCAAATGATACTGTTCTAAGGTCTACTGGTTATAGCTAGGAACATAAAAGGAAGCCGTCAAAACGACTTTCTAGACTAAACGACAGTTGAAAGAGTTTCCATAATATATTTTTTGTACTTTCTAAATCTGTACGCGTGAATGAATCTTTATATACGGATGCTGATAAGCAATAATGTGTCAACCCACAAAAAGTCAAATTCGGAGGATATTGATGTTTTCTGTATTTAACATTATACAAAAATATTCTATTTATTAATTTATTTATATTCTTTTATTGTACACCACACACGATAAAAAAACATAACACAAAAAAAATAACAATAAAAAAAGAAAATATATAAGATTGTACAATAAGGCAGAATTGTATATTATCTCGTATTTTTGAAAAACTTATTATTAGATAAAAACTTTTTATGACACCAAAATGCTTTCAGTACATTATACCTTTTATCAACATAGAAAATAACAGAGGTATATATTACTTCAAACAATTTTATTTAAAATAGGTTTGACATCTTTAAACGCAATTTTGTCAAAATCCCTGTGGTCAGACATAGTTATTTTCAATCAGAAGGTCAGTAACGATTCTCTAGTCTTGTCACAGAGTCCGTTTTTTTATTTTTACAATAATTAATTAATCTATAGTAATATTATTAAACTGAAGAGTTTGTTTGTTTGTTTGTTTGCTTGAACGCGCTAATCTCAGGAACTACTGGTCCTATTTTAATATAGCCTACCCCAATAAATAGAGTATCTAACACAGAAATATTTTTTTAATTCGAACAAAGGAGCTTTTCAAAATTATAATATTAGTATTCATTACAGTTGTTTATTTAATTATTGCATCTATATATCTTCCGTGCAGGCAACGAAATCTTTTGTAGGTCAAAAACTGTCTCTTAAACTTATTCCAAAAAGTGTCACCGGAAAAATATTTTAACGGTTTTTGTAGCTCTGTAACATAACTTTCGCTTGTCAATATTTTTTGTTGGATTTCTTGATTTTAATTAATTTTTTTTTTTCTTATTTTTACGTCAAATGGAATCTTAATTAAATCTGTTTGTGTTTTACCCGACTGCGAGACGCAATGGAGAGCAATGTGATTATCTGCCTATGTGTGTGGTTGTTTACCTTATGGCACTATTTAGACGAAACGTGTAGACCGATTTCGATAAATGACGTATCAAAATTTTATTATTGTCGATACATCACAACACAGTTTATGATTACAAATTGATTATTTATCCTGTACGAAATTCAGCATATACTAACCCCACGCATCTTTATCGTCAACGTAATCTTGTATAGAGTAATATGCTTTAGGTATTAGAGACTTTTTAACATATGATTTAAATCTATTCATGGAAAACTGCAAATATTTCTGGGGGATTTTATTATAAAAACGAATACCTTGCCCCAGAAAGGAAACATTTACTTTGTGAAGTCGAAAACAAGGTGTTGTAAGTTTATCTTTCTTTCTCGTGTTAATATTATGTTTATCTCTTTCTTATTTCTTTCAAAATAATGAATATTTTTGTGAATATATGTATAAATGATGAAATTTGAAAAATCAAAATAGGCGATGACCACTTCCTCCGTTTGCTGTGACCCATGCCCCTTAGTAGCTTCTGTTTAATAGTAATGACCTTGAAGGAGGAAGCTTTGTCAGATGTGTTATACATCTGACGACAACTCCTCCTTGAATAATACTTATCAAGAAATCAAACGGAGTCTGTCAGACTACATGTCCCAATTGCCGTACAAAATATAAATAATTCTAAATCCAATTGAATGTGGCAGAAAACAGTAACAATCTTTAACGTCCGAATATAAATTCTGTCGAGCCAAGAAAAAGAAAAATTATTCGGTTAGAAAGTCCGACACTTGAATCTAAAAAAATTGATCGGTGATCGAATCAAAGATAATTTTGAAGATTTTATTTTTGAAAGGATGGCTGAATACCATTCAAACTTAATATTTAATTATTTACTGGAAGTAACAATATTGTAGTAGTATAACATATTCTCAATGCTTTCTTATAATAATGGATGCCCGTTTCACGAATTGTCATCTATTTTAAAAGTCTCATCAACCAGCTCGCGCGTTTATATTCCAGCCAGTACTCGTTTACTAATCCCGCCTCCTTACATTCTTAAAGCGACCTTTTACATCACCATGAAAGATCAAGAAATCATGAAGATTCAAAAGATCCAAAGGAGAGCCAGAGAATTCTAGAAAAAGCTAATAGTAATAATACATGAAGACGACGTGCCTATCTCGTGACTCTTATTATTACGGAGATTCTTGATGATTTCCTAAAGACTAGCTCGTTCGCTAGTTCTTCCACATATCCAGAGATGTCTGCAGTCAATCCCCGAGGGAGTTACGCTTAGTCATAAAGCGAGTTCCGTGTGTAAATGTGATTGAAGAAGATGTCCAAAGTTATGAAAATAGTCAAGGAAAACGCTGTGCATGCAGACTTTATCTACTTAAGTTTCACCGAATGACAATGTCCACATGTGCTGGGTGTTGCAGACCCCATATACTTGGAATGTTTCCACCCCCTATGCAAAAATTTACAGAAATTATGTCGAATTGAGTGGTTGTCAAAATTTTTATTTTTAGATTTCAGAAGTAAATATTTCGTGTTTATGTTTATTTCCAGCTTCGATTTTTTGTAAAAAGTATTAAATTTATGGTATTTCTCGTATATGGTTTACTAAAATGTTATAATAGGGAAGTCATTTCAATTAACGCTGAAATGTTCCACTAGGTGTAAATACTCGTTTTTAACCGACTCCAAAAAAGGAGGAGGTTCTATGTTCGTCTGTATGTATTTCTTATAATAAATAAATAAATAACGCATCACACTCAACGGCCCCCTTTAAGATCTCATGACCTTGTGTCGGGGGTCCGGAAACACTCACAACACTAACACAAACACCCAGACCACGACAAACATCCGTATGGCCAATACACACGTTTGCCGTGAGCGGGAATTGAACCCGCGACCGTTAGCGCTTTAGTCAGTTGCAGTGACCATTGCGCCAACGCGTCTGTCAATGTGTATGTTTGTTCACCGATATTTACGCTGTTTGTGGACCTATTTTCAAACTTTTTTTATTAAATATTTTATAAGTTTGATTTAATTTAAATATTAAGACAAATCTAAAACATCTAATTTTTTTTTTCTTATAAGAAAGAACACTTTAAAAGTGGTTTTAGAGTGGAGACTGTGAGACGTCATGTCCCTTATAGTGTTATAAAATTTTCATGTCACTGGTAAAGGATAAAAATAGTTTCGACATATTTAGATTTCATTTTCTCAAAATGAAGTTTGCGGCTTGACATACTATTGCTTGTCAGCATCCATATAATCAAACCTCAATTATTAATTATCGTTAAATGTCGATTAACTCTTAAAAATTATGAAACAGGCCCGAAGTAACAAAACTATGAATAACAAATTAAGTTTTACATAATCTGTAAAGGGATCTTTTCAATGTTTTCATATTCCGCGTTAGAAAGAACACGGAATCACAAAAATTTTATTTTACGTAACCCGACGAAAGAATATATCAGTCGTAATTTTGAACTAAGAAGCTTATGACCGATACAAGAGAACAAGTTGTTAGCGCGATGTAACTTCATTCAGCGCCATCTATTAGTAAAGTGTAAAAACTTACTGCCTTGCTACAGGGTGGCGCAAAAGTAATCGCACAGTTTGAATTGGACGCAATTTTGGCAGATGGCGCCAAATGTCAATGTCCTTTGACATTTCTGATGTAGATAGTATATGGATGCTGATAAGCAATAATATGTCAACCCACAAAAAGTCATATTCGTAGATATTGATGTATTTTGATACCGCATCACTTATTAAACATTATTGAAAAAAAAATTCAAGTCATATAAACTAAATAAATACTGAAAAATGTTTTTTAATTACTTGTTTAGATTTGCAAATGAGTTCCATATTTTGCAATTTATACAATAATCTTAAATACTTGATAAACTTTCTATTAGATATTAAATATATAAATCTGGTTTTAATTCATAATACTTTTTATCAAAAAAAAAAAAGAAATGAAAAGATCGATATACTCGTATGCTTCTTCAAACATATTCGTTCATAATAGTTTTGACATCTTTAGACGCCATTTTCTCGAAATGAAGTGCGTGTGGCTTGACACAGTATTGCTTATCAGCGTCCATATAGTAAACAGTAAACTAGCTGCCCCTTACGGTTTCCCTCGCGTTTATGGTGACTGCTTCTAGAGTCGTAGCGTGATGTAATATAGCTTATAGCCTTCCTCAATAAATAAACTACCCAAAACAAATATTTTTTTTTCAATTAGAACCAGTAGTTTCTGAGATTAGCCCGTTCAAACAAACAAACTCTTCAGCTTTATAATATTAGTATAGAAAACTATTATTATAGATTCGTACAGTTAATAACAATATCCGGTCCATATTTTACGTTAACATTTGTCATAGCCACAGGAAATACCGGTGACTAACAATTATTTGCCATTAAAAGTAACGAATTTACTATAATAATCTTGTTCCTATTTACCCACCTGCGCGACGCTGAGGGCAATGTGTTTATCCTATTCTATGTATGTATGTGAACACGAACCTTTATGGCACTATTTAGACCAAGCGCCTGCAATTTTGATAAATTGCACGTTTGATGTCGTCATCACGGATTGTTTGTCATAGAAAACAAAAAAAAATTGAAAATACAAAATGGCCGATTACAAAAGCCATAATCTAAAAAAGAATAAAATGAAAATCAACCAACTAAAGTTGTTGGTACCGCTTCTCACTCCAGATGGTCTTGTAACGCAGTCGGGTTTATAAGTTTTTTAAAGGATAATAAGTTCCTTGGATGGATGGATGGATGGATGATGGAATAAACCCACAAGAAGAACGCGCTAATCTCAGGAACTACTGGTTCGAATTAAATAATAAATAAATAAATAAACTCATCACACTCAACGGCCCCCATTAAGATCTTGTGACCTTGTGTCGGGGGTCTGGAAACAAACACAATACTAACACAAACACCCAGACCACGAAGAACATCCGTATGGCCATTACAGACATTTGCCGTGAGCGGGGATCGAACCCGCGACCGTTAGCGCTACAATCAGTTGCAGTGACCACTGCGCCAACGTGTCTGTCAATTGAAAACTTATTTTTGTGTTAGATAGATTATTTATTAAGGAAGGCTATAGTCTATATTACATCACGCTACGATTCATAGGAGCGAAGCAGTAACAATAAACCGTAAGGGACAGCAAGCATATAATACAGAGAGAGCGAATTTTGTATATGAGGATTAAACTCCGGAACCACTGAAGCTATTACAAAAATATGGCACCATTTAAAAGGTTTTTTATATGTATATTTTAAACAATGCTTAAAATCGGCTAACCTAACCTAACCTAACCCAACCACTGGGTCTAATGGTCGTGTAAAATAACAGCCAAAATTAAAAACCTAATTTTTTTTAACTATCAAAAGCTGACCCAGTTTCTACCGTTATATTCAATAGGCTATATTCCCAAGACATTACACATTATCTCATAACATTGTTCTAATCCGCAGAGTTATTTCAAACACGTCACAGCCTACATAGATACCTATCTATTGGGCACAGTTTATTAACAATGCGCTACGTGACCGACTCACGCTATTGTTTATATTATTATTCTAGATTTTACTTGCAATTTTCTTAAACGATATAAATTGAAAAAAAAATTCTACATTCGAAAAGTACGTGCCAAGTTAAACATTCGAAGTGGGCGCCGAGCAAAACGTTTTACGTGTTATTTAAAAACTTTGTTAAAAATTACAAAAAGTGTAATCGGTCTAATAGCTTTGTTTTCATATTTGGATTCTGATAAGCAATAATGTGTCAACCCACAAAAAGTGAAATTTGGAGATATTGATGTATTTTGATACTGCATCACCTATTTAATTATTAGAAAACTTTTCAAGTCACATAAGTTAAAAATAAGTACTGAAAAGTTTCTTAATTAACTGTTTCGAATTTCAAGTGCGTTCCATATTTTGCAATTTATACAATAATTTCAAATATTAAAAAAAAACTCTTTATTGGATAGTGTATTATTTATATCAATTTGCATTTAATTCATTATACCTTTTATCAAAAAAAAAGAATATATGGATATACATACTTCTTTAAACTTATTTATTAAGAATACGTTTGACATCTTTAGAAGCCATTTTCTCAAAATGTAGTCCGTGTGGCTTGACACAGTATTGCTTATCAGCGTCTATTTAATACAACGGGTTTTCGCGATAACTAATGGTAGTAATACCTTTATATTGCTCGACGTTTCAGCGAAGTTGCATTCGTCGTGGTCACAAGCTGATTGGTACTGCGCGCCCTCCGGCGGCGAGTGCGCAAGTTTTCTTCGCAAGTTTTTTGCTTATATATATATTTATTTTTTTGCTTTATTATATACTAGAAGTTGGTCGCGGCTTCGCCTGCGTATTTTGGAATTTCAGCTAAATATATCTACCAGCAAAATTGTTACTGTTTCAGGATTTAATACCCCTGGCGTTATTATAAGGGATGATTTTTAAATTTTAGGACACATATTCAGCACAAACATTACTTAGGGGAAATTAGTTATATTCCCTAAGTAATGTTTGTGCTGAATTTAAGGATAATCAGCCAAAAAAAATACATTTTCTCCATACAAACTTTATTACCCCCTTGCACCCCAGTGTGGAATAGTAGTACCCTGTTTTCTATTTTACATTTCATTATTATCACCCAGAAGTATGTATATTAAGTTTTAAATTAATACGACCACGGAATAAGATTTTGGATACAAATATCTTTACCCCGTTTCACCCTCTTAGGGGTGAATAATCAAAAAACCCTTTCTTAGTAGATGCTTGCAACCTAAAAGCCACCTATTGCCAAAATTCAAGTTCGTAGCTCCAGTGGTTTAGGCTCTGCGTTGATAAATCAGTCAGGACAAGGGATTTTATATGTATAGATGAATAGTATAAATCGCGAAAGTTTAAAATATGGTTTTGTTTTGAAAATAACTTTAATAAATATGTCATTTAAGTATACTCTACTTTTGAAGTTGGTTCCTTATTTTTTAAAAGCCGTAAATTAAAAAGTAAATAATTGTATCTCACATTGCGTTGTCTTAGATTTTCGCGATTATTACTCATTGAAATAAAACTATTTTAAACGGATTTGAATCGCGTATATTAACTATTTTTATCATCCCGACGTTTCGTGGTCACGGGTAGACAGTCTAACCGTGACCACGAACGCTGTAAAGTAAAATATACGCGATTTAAAACCGTTTAAAATAGTTTTATTTCAATTTATCTAACATCTCTAGTTGTATATTAACGAGTGACATTGTGATAGTTCCAACACTGCGGGCCACGGCCTGAGATAACGAACTATAATTGATTATTAATGGAATTCATTATCACATATGGATGCTTATAAACAATAATGTGTCAACCCACAAAAATGTGAAAATATTGCTGTATTCTGACAATGCGTCACGTATTTAACATTTTCATAATGTTTTTAATATTATTAAAAAACTTATAAGATAAAACTTTTTGTTATACCAATTTGCTTTTAATTTATTATTCCTTTTAACAAAATAGAAAAAAATTGTTATATACGTCTTCGAAACTCATTTGTTAATTTAGGTTTGACTTGACGTAGTATCGCTTATCAGCGTCCAATATCTGAGCAGACCTCTATCGTCAACCAATATAATAACACACTATTTTAATTTAACCGCGGGCGGAACCAAGGCACATAACTAGTTACATATGAACGCCGATAAGCAATACTCTGTCAACCCACACGGACATCATTTTGAGAAAATGCCGTCTAAAGATGTCGAACCTATTCTTAACAAATATATTTGAAGAAGGATATATCATCTTTTATTTTATTTCGATAAAAGGTATAATGAATTAAATATGACTGATACATTTAATATATTATTTAATAAAAAGTTATTTAAATATTTGAGATTTTTGTATAAATTGCAAAATATGGAAAGCACTTGAAATTCGAACCAATTAATTAAGAAAGTTTTTTCCGTACTTATTTAATTTATATGACTACAATTTTTTTTTAATTATGTTAAATGAGTGATGTAGTATCAAAATACATCAATATCTCCGAATTTGACTTTTTGTGGGTTAAAACATTATTGCTTAAAAGCATCTATGTATAAACTATATATAATCGCACTAACAACAAAAGTTGACGGCGATCTCCAAAAAACAGCTATAATTTCATGAAAATCGGTTGAATCTACATATTGGTGCTACAGTATATATGGATTCTCAACGAACAAAACGAAAGCGCGATTCAATCGACTACTAACGCCATCTAGTGTTAGAGATGTCAAACCTATCGCTTTAAACTCGTTCGGGTCTGTTGTACCATGAAATTGGAAGTATTTTAAAATTTATTTTAACGTTTTTTGTATACTTGCTTGCAAAAGTTGATTTAAAGTGTAACTTTGACTTTTCCCATATTTTTATCACCATAGCTATCACATTTATAATATAGAAGTTTAGTTAATAGAATGTTTAAAATAAATTTGTTCTATAATTATTTGTGCCGATGAAAGTAAAAATGCTTCTGTCAGGAGAAATTATGATGTAGTGTGTATTGGCAAATTTTTAACCGACCTCCAAAAAGGTGGTTTTTTTATCGACCGATTACTCCAAGGATTTTTTTTTGTTTAAAAGGTAAACTTTAAAGTTGGCGTAGTATTTATCAGGTCAAGATTTGATGCTGGGATCCTGAAGAAATCGAGGGAACCACCAATAACGATTTAGGTATTTTTTATAGTATTTGCTCTCGAAAAGTGTATTGTTAATTATATTATATGTGTACGTGTTATTCACGGCACCGTATTAAAATGTTCTAGATTTTTTTGCTTTTTATTTGTAGTTGTACCTATTACAATTGTTTCAGAAGTCGGTTCATTATTATTTGGACGCTAATAAGCAATAATGTGTCAACCCACAAAAAGTCAAATTCGAAGATATTGATGTATTCTCGTAATATGTCATGTATTTAATTCAATTTCATTATTCAACAATTTTTCAAGTCATCTAAAGTAAATAAATACGGAAAAAAATTCTTTAATTAAATGTTACGAAAATTGTAGTGTGTGCCATATTTTGCAATATAAAATAATCTCACGTATTAGAATATATTAATATTTGATAAAACTTTAATTATACCGATCTGCTTTTAAATCACTATAAATTTAATCACAATAAACAAGAAAATATGGATATGTACGTCTTCAAACAAATTGATTAAGAATAGGTTTGACATGTTTAGACGCCATTTTCTTAAAATGAAGTCCGTGTGGCTGACACATTATATTTATTACTTGACACATTATTGCTTATCAGCGTCCATTTAAAAACTAGCTGTGCCCGCGACTTCGTTCGCGTGGACTACAGGATGTGGTGCCTCTCAAGAAAAAAGCATTTTACTCACATTAATAAAAAGCATTTTGTAAAAATTTTGTTTTTCCTTGTTGATCCTTAAACGTTGATAATGCAATAATAATAGCAATGCAATAATACAGAATGTGTTATTTTTTCCAAAATCAGCACAATGCCTGGCTTAGAAAAAATCTATAACTTTTATATTAAGCCTACGTTACTCCTTATAACATTGGCTATTGTAAAAGTCCTTCTAAATCGGTCCAGCCGTTCCAGGAATTAGCTGTAACAGAGAGACAGTTTATCATTCAGAATTAGTATTTAGGATCTATAACGATTCAAATTTGGTTCGTAACGATTCTCACTTATAGTGTCTTAGACAGACACGGTACGAACGGACTGAAATTGTCTTATTACGAAGTCGCGACTGCTTTTTGATTTTTGTTAAATAATTTTCCTTTAAAATCGTTTGTTATTTTTCTACCTACTTATTTTATTTATTTACGTGACTGATAACAGCTGACCGATAAACGACAATCGTGATAAGATACAATCAAAGCCTATTCGTAACTACTTAACTTACAGATGCCCAGATTTATCCGACTTATACAAAAGGAGAGTAATGTTTTTCATAGTTTTTTCTATGTATGTATAGTCTATTTATCTTAACTTGACTTATTTGGTAACAATGCACGGAACGAAATTAACGAATTTTTTTAATATTATTTTTCAAATTTAGAGATATTGATGTATTCTTATAATGGATTTCGTATTTAACATTATTAAAATATTTTTTAAATCATCTGAAATAAATAACGGAAAAAAGTTTCTTAATCTAAAGTTTACAATATTTAAGTGTGTCCCATATTTTGGATTATATATATGTATAAACTCTTTACTAGCCAATCTGCTTTGAATTAATTATACTTTTTATTAAAATAGAAAAGAAAGAATGGATATATACTTCTTCAAACAGATTTATTAAGAATAGGTTTGACACCTTTAGACGCCATTTTCTCAAAATAAAGTCCGCGTGGCTTAACACAGTATTGCTTATCAAGGTCTACATATGATTTTATACTCTTATGTGTAGTTAGACGTACGCCACATTTGTTTGCTTATATATATTAACGATTGTGAAGTGTAAGGTGTCGTAAGATTCGTATTCTTCTCCGGAGTGTCATAGACTGTGACGTCACCAAAAAAACTAACATGGCGGACGTAAACTGTTAAAAGTGGTGAACCGTTGTGATCTCTTGTAGCCTAAACTGACCGATTTTAAAAAGCGAAGTGTTGTTATTCGTCAATTGGGTTTTAATTTTTTTCATGACTTAAGCTTTAATAGAGCATTTTTTTGTCGCCTTATCTGATATACAGTAATAATCTATGACACACGTATATATTTATTTTGATAAATCAAAAGTTATTGATGATATTATATTATGTATGTCAATAGATAAGAAATAGTAATATTAAAGACTTCTGACTCATGAATCACCTCAAACTCTATATACTATTAATTAATACACAATTTCCCTCATATATACTAACTAGCTGGTGCTCGCGATTTCGTCTGCGATGTCTGTGATGCCTACGTCATAGTAGCATTATGCATGCAAACCCTAATCGGTTTAAAATTGACAAAGTTTCATACAAACTTTCATCCCCTATTTTATACCCTTGGAGGTAGAATTAATCAAAATCCTTTCTTAGCGGATGCCTACGTCACAACATCTACCTGCATGCCAAATTTGAGCCCGATCCGTCCAGTGGTTTGGGCTGTGCGTTGATAGAGCACTATGTCAGTCAGTACTTTCAATGATATATATTTAGATATCATAAATAGATAATAAAATTTGTTTGTAAGTTTGTATTGTAAGCTCGATTAGTTGAGAGATTATTGGTTGAATTAAAGACGCGCGAGCTGGCTGATGACACTTTTAAAATAGATGACAATTCCTAGAACCAGCATTATACTATAAGAATGCGTAGAGCATTTGTTATATGAGTACGATAATGTTATTTATAGTAAATAATTAAATATTAAGTTTGTTTGAATAGTATTTTCAGCTATCCTTTCAGTATGTAGAGGGTAATCTCTGAAACTACTGATTCGATTAGAATAATTCTTGTGCGTTGGATAGCCTGCTGATAGAGGAAGGTTATAAGCTATATTAAATTACGCTACGACTCACAGGTGCGAAGCAGCAATAAACGCGAGTGAAACCACGAGGGGCAGTCAGTCGTTAATAATTTTCATACTCAGAGAACTGTAAATTATTTATTGCTGACTGCGCGCATATTTTCTACTTATATTTCTACACCCTAGTTCAAAATCATATTCCGATAAAACATGGATGCAAATAAACAATACCATGTCAATTCAATGGTTAATGGCTTTTAGTTGTGCCAATTAGACACATGTTATTTCGCCAATGTCACATGGAATGAAGAAGACACGATGATCAATCAATTCTTTTTGAGAAAATGGCGTTTAAAGATGTCAAACCTATTCTTAATAAATATTGAATAAATATATCTTTTCATTTCATGTTTTGATAAAATGTATAATGAGATAAAAGATTGGTATAAAAGAGTTTTATCTAATGGTAAGTTTTTGAAATATATGAGATTCAAATATATGAATTGAAACATTCGAAACATTAAATTAAGAATATTTTTCCGTACTCATTCAGTTAATTCACGAAATTATTGAATAATGTTTAAAACGTGATGCGTTATTAGACATTAAACCTCCGAATTCGACATTTGAAATGGATTGAAACATTATTGCTTATCAGTAACCACGTAATACTCAAAACGACTCTATAAACTTCGTCGCCCTAAGGTCCAGCCTTTGTTTTTGTTTATGCAGGGGAAACCTTCGAAAAGATACCCGAGTCCTGGGGGGAGATCGGGTTATGTGGAGATTTATACCCACTAAAACCCTTGCGATGGCCTTCCTCATCACAGAAAAGCCTCGGGATCGCTTGCGCATGCGCATGCGCATCCGCTGCCTCTCCCGTGCGACGCTAGACGAGCTTCGCCAGCCAAGAGCGGCTGGCGGAGCTCGTCTAGGGTTCAGCCTACCCAACCTGCTACCCGCCACTGTTCATCCTACATATTTCGTAATGTAACCCTGGCTTTACGCGAGCGAAGCCGCGAGCTAAAGCTAGTGATTGTGCAAGAACGATTTGACCGATTTCTTTGTATAAAATACGATAATGAGTATGAATTTAATGAGTCAGCTTGTTATGAGATGGAAATTATATTTTCATTATGACCTACAATTGATAACGGACGCATATAATTGTGACGATTATGAATTAATTCTACGGAGCGGATTATATTTGTGGGTTTAACTCTCGTTATTGATGTAAAACAACTCTGTAATGGTAACAATTCAATTCAATTCTTTGGTTAATGGCTTTTAATTGTGCCAATTAGACACATGTTATTTCGCCAATGTCACGTGGGATGGAGAAGACACGATGGAGATTGATCGGTGTAATGGTAACAGTTAGCTAGGTAGCCTTACGAAAGCTGTCAAAAAATAAAGGCACTGACAGTAAATTCTTTCAGGTGTAAAGCAATGAGAAACTTATGTTAATCTTAATGAAAGTCTGAGAGCAAAACCTATAAGTAATTTTCACAATAACGGGTGCGAAGTCGCGAGCAATAGTTAGTCTATACTTACTAATGTATCGTTGTCTTAGATTTTCGCGATTATTATTCATTGAAATAAAACTATTTTAAGCGGATTTAAATCGCGTATATTAATTATTTTTATCATCCCGACGTTTCGAGCACTTTGCAGCGTTCGTGGTCACGGGTAGACTAAGGTGAGATTTGTCTATTTGAGATTTTAGAAAATATTATTTACAACTACCTTAGATACCATCCAAGAAACCGTTGGCGGTAGTTGTAAATAATATTTTCTAAAACCTCAAACAGACAAATGTCACCTTAGTCTACCCGTGACCACGAACGCTGCAAAGTGCTCGAAACGTCGGGATGATAAAAATAATTATACGCGATTTAAATCCGTTTAAAATAGTTTTACTTACTAATGTAACTAAGGGATAAAATTTTTTCGTAAGTATTAAATGTAAAACGATTTATACGTACTATTGTATAGATATAAATGTTCCTGTAAAGAAATATAGACTACTTACTATCGCTAAATGTATACTAATGTAATAAAGAAGTAAAATTTGTTTTAAAGTTTGTACGTTGGGGGTTATCCCTGAAACTGCTGATGCACTTTGAAAAATTCTTTGTGCTTCATATACCATTTCTTTAGGATGGTCATATTACTAGCTCACACGCGTTTATTGTTACTGCCTCCCATGAGTCACAACGCGATGTAATATAGCCTATATCCTTAATGAACGTAAGAACTTTTTAAGTTAATCAGTAGTTTCAGAGTTTACCCCCTATATACAAACTTATAAACAAATTTTACCCCACTACGGTTAGAAGATAAATAATAATCATTAGCGCGAGAAAAAGCTAGAATGTATAAATCTTTTAGCATATTTGGATGCTGATAAGCAATAATGTGTCAACCCACAAATAGTGAAATTCAGAGATATTGATGTATTTAGATACTGCATCACCTATTTAACATGATTCAATAAATAATAAAGTCATATCAACTAAATAAGTAGGAAAAAAGTTTTTTAATTAATTGTTTCGAATTTCAAGGTCGTTCTTTATTTTGTAATTTATACAATTATCTCATATATTTAAAAGACTATTTCTTCGATACTATATGGAAAATATCAACGTGCTTTTTAATACATTATACCTTTTATCAAGAAATGAAAGAAAATATGGACAATTGCTTATTAAAACAAATTGATTAAGAATAGGTTGACATCTTTAGATGCCATTTTCTCAAAATGAACTTCGTGTGGCTTGACACAGTATTGCTTATCAGCGTCCATTTATAGTTACAAAACAAAGAGATGACGCGCCGAGCCCTTATGAACTACGGTCTAATTGTTTCTGATAAGAGACGCTCTGGAAAGAAATGTTCGGTAACGTCATCGATACATCTGCTGGGCGGTTAAAACAGGAATTGCTTTGATGTTGATAATAAAGCTCTAGACCAAGGAACGTCAATTGGTTTCATTTGGGGTCCATTTTTTTATATAATACGCTTATCGCCATCTTTAACCTATATGATGCCCTGGGCACATGTATATAGTGGAGCCCTTATGATTTTGATAGAGAACTATTTTCTTAAAATAAATATAAAGACTAAATAGGACAAAATTCTAGATTTATTTAACTGTTAATTTTATTTATTTACTGACATATTAAATGAATAGATAATAACATACCTATGGACGCTGATAAGCAATACTATGTTAAGCCGCGCGGACTTCATTTTGAGAAAATGGCGTCTAAAGATGTTAAACCTATTATTAACAAATTTGTTTGAAGAAGTATATATCCATCTTCTCTTTCCTATTTTGATAAAAGTTATAATGACCTAAATGCAAGTTGGTATAATAAAAATTTTTATCTAATAATAAGTTTTTCAAATGTAATAAATTTATTGCATATTGCAAAATATTGAGCACAATTCAATATTGTAAGCACTAAATTAAGAAACTTTTTTCGGTACTTATTTTGAGTTAATGTACCTAAGAACAGTGACAGGATTGTGAACACTAGAAGAAAAAATAAACTTTTCATACCGAGCTTTAGTCTTCATAAAGTTAGTTCATCGTTTCTGGGGTTTGGTATTCGTATCTATAATAAAATCCCGCAAACAGTTTTACATTTGCCACTTAATGAGTTCAAAGCCTACGTTAAAAAATCTTTAATAAATAAAGCAAATTATACCATACAAGAATATTTTGACGACAAAGAGGCGTGGATTTGATAAGCGTTGATTTACTATCCGGATAACATAATTAAAATGTAATAAAAATACATTATGTATAAATTATTTTAAAAGAGCTACTATCGAGTTTCTTGCCGGTTCTTCTCGGTAGAGACTACATTCCGAACCGGTAGTAGCTTTATAAAAATCTAAAATGTAAATATGGTATGTAACTTGACGATTTGAAAATGCTTTAAAAGCCCATTTGAATAAAGTATATTTTGAGTTTGAGTTTGAGTTTAAGAATGACTTGAAAAATATATGTTTAATATATGGTGCATTATCAGGACGCATAAATATCTCCGAATTGACATTTTGTGGATCGACACATTATTGCTTATCAGCATCCATATAAAATTCTCAGAAAAACTATATTAGGTATTAAAAACTTCTTTATAATGAAGCAGAAACTGGGGCCCCCATCGATCGCGGGGCATTCGTCCAGTGCTTATTAGGAAAGAGGGCCTGATCATCGCGGTCCGCTGCCTATAAAATTTTGTCAAAAAAAAAAAAAACAACAAATAAACGCATCACCGGCCTTCATTAGGTTCTTATGATGTCTATGTGCGAAATTTTCATAAAAAGGAGTACAAAGGCTTTGCTTCACGTATTAATATATAGATTTTCATATCCTGAATTTCAATCAATCAATTCTTTGGTTTATGGCTTTTAGTTGTGCCAGTTAGGCACATATTATTTCGCCAATGTCACGTGGAATGGAGAAAACACGATGGAGATTGATCGGTGTGGTCGAGAATCCAACCTTGACTAAATTTTGAAAACACCCTAAAATAGTGTGAATTTCATTGTTAGTCCTAAAACAACACAAAAAAGTTATATATATAATAAATATATAGTATACAAAAATACAACTAATATTAATGGGACAATCACATGTTTTATTTACAACTTGATTTTATTACATTTAATATATTTACACAGAAACGAACACAGTGGACTAAACACAAACATCAATAAACATTCAACATTTATAGGACGGGGGATTTCAGGAGGGAGAACGTCATAGAGGGGATATCCTGAATTTGTTAACGTTACCAAATTGTAATAAATTCGACAACAGGATGGGCATTGTATTGGGAGCAACTTGAAGTTACTATTTATAGTTAAGACAAAACAGCTGTTCGTCTATAAATACGTTCCCTATATGATACGGTAAGCAGCCATCTTGGTTTTCGCAGGACACGTTTGTGTTAACTTTATCTAACATTGAAAACTAATTAAGTCTCTTCCTAATACCTTTCCTTACTGTCTATTCACCCTTCATCCCTCATCCCTATTTAAAACTGGCAACGCATTTGTAGGGCGATCGGTGCTAGAAATTATCATAGTTGTCGGTGATTACGTAACGTCAAATGACTCGCCTACTTATTTGACTGTTTATTTCATATAAAAACCATTAAAAGTCAAGTCTATCAGATATGAATCTACAATATTAAAGATATATAAAAAAATAGACATATTTATCCTGAGTTTCAACTACGCTAATGAAATCGATATTTAAAAGTAAAAAAAACTTCTTTTTAATTGAAACGTTGGATCTTATTGGGTCGTATAGTATAGGCGTCATTTATGAAAAATAATAAAAAAAAATTAATTGAGTTTATTAACTTTTACAGACACGTTGGCGCAATGGTCACTGCACCTGACTGAAGCGTTAACAGCCGCGATCCCCGCTCGTGGCAAACGTCTGTATTAGCCATACGGATGTTTGTCGTGGTCTGGGTGTTTGTTTGTGTTGTGATTGTTTCCGGACCCCCGACACAAGGTCATGACGGGGGCCGTTGAGCGTGATGCGTTTGAGTATGATGATGGTAAAATCTGTACTAATATTAATATTAAAGATGAATAGTTTAATTGTTTGTTTGAACGCGCTAATCTCATGAACTACTGATTCGAATTGAACAATTATTTTAGATCTAACACTAAAATAATTGTTCAATTCGAATCAGTTTATTTATTGAGGAAGGCTATATTACTTCACACTACGACTCATAGCCGCGAAGCAGTAACCATAAACGCGATAGAAACTGTAAGGGACAACTAATGTCCCATATATACCCAGTTAATATGCTTAATATATACCCTTCGAATGGAGAATAAATAAATCTTTGAGTTATTTCTGTCTCAGCTTCCACCACTTGGTCATACTCACCCTACTATTAATACAAATTAAGACGCCATATTGAATCTATTATGGAGCGACTATAAATAACTTCACATACAAACCGATATTGTTAAACTAAATACCGTTTCTAAAATAGTTTTAGTAGATTGTGTTCTGAGTTAGTATATATCTTAACTGTACATAGCTAGAGAATATTGAAGTATTTTATAAGAAAGAAAAATAAATAAAAAATTAAGGGGGTAAGTGGTAGCCCTTGCAAATTTTTTCTGAGTCAGCTCGTGACCATGACGGATGCAACTTCGTTGAAACGTCGGGTGATAAAAAAAGTATTACTACTATTAATTGGACGCTGATAAGCAATACTGTGTCAAGCCACACCGACTTCATTTTGAGAAAATGGCGTCTAAAGATGTCAAACCTATTCTTAACAAATATGTTTGAAGAAGTATACATCCATATTTTCTTTTATTTTTTGATAAAAGGTATAATGAATTTAAATCAGACTGATATATTGAATATATTATCTACTAAAAAGTTATTCAAAATTTTGACGTTATTGTATAAATTGCAAAATATGGAACGCACTTGAAATTCGAACCAATTCATTAAGAAACTTTTTTCCGTGCTTATTTAGTTAATATGACTTCAATTTTTTTAAATAATGTAAAATATATGATGCAGTATCAAAATACATCAATATCTCCGAATTTAACTTTTTGTGGGTTGACACATTATTGCTTATTAGCATCCAGTTATCGCGATAAGAGCCGTTATATTAAATACGAAATATACACATGTACTAGAATTTTTATTTCATTATTACTTGTTTCTCGTGGCTTCGCTCGCGTACATTTTGGAATTTCAGCTAAATAAATCTACCAGCGAAATTGTTACCGTTCCAGGATTTAATACACCCTAGCGTCATTATAAGGAATGATTTTGAAATTCTAGGATACATATATTTAGTTATTCTCCCAAGTAATATTTGTGCTGAATTTAGGATAATCGGGCAAAAAAATACATTTTCTCCATACAAACTTTACTTGTACACCAGTGTGGAATAATAGTACCCTGTTTTCTATTTTACATTTCATTACACTCAGAAGTATGTCTATTAAGTTTTAAGTTAATATGACTACGGAATAAGATTTTGCATACAAAAGTTTTTACCCCTTTTAGGGGTGAATATTCAAAAAACCCTTTCTTATTGGATGCCTACAACCTAAAAGTCACCTATTGCTCAAAAATGTCAAGTTCGTAGCCCCAGCGGTTTAGGCTCTGCGTTGATGAGTCAGTCAGGACAAGTGATTTTATATGTAAATTGATATATGACTATCGAGTTTCTTGCCGGTTCTTCTCGGGAGAATCTACGTTCCGAACCGGTGGTAGCTTCATTATTGATGTAATTTTTTTTTGTTTTTTCATGTATGACGATTCAAAAGTGCTCGTGAGAGCCTGATTGAATAAAGTATTTTTTGATTTTGATATGTAAGACGGACGAAGCCGTTACTGGCCGCTAGTTAATTGAAATAAAAATTTACAATTCTTTTAGAGATTAAATCGAACACGCAAACAGACTCGCTCACTTTGTATAACGCGTTATTGACGTTAACTGTGCGTTTATAATCGATTGTTGAATCGTACGCAACGGTTCCGTATAAAAAAAATCATTCAGATTCGATCAGGGTTGCCACAACATATTTTAATTTATTATTTAATCCTCGACTAAACAGAAAGGTGTTATATGTTTGACGTGTTTGTCTGTGGCAACGTAGCTCACTAATGAATAAACCGATTTTGATGGTTTTTTTTTTTGTTTTAAAGCTAATGACGTAATCTGGCTTAGCTATAAGTTATGAAGATCTGTTTGGGCGTTTTGAAGTTATCAGCTCTTTTCTAGTTGTTAAAAGAATCAAACTTCTATTGGTATAATCAACTTGAAATTGACTATACTGTGATATAAAAATGTCATAGTTGCCTAACTTTGATCTAATGAAGCAGCATTAGTTGGAATCAGCAGGAATCACCAAGTTACAGAAGTATCGTTTGGGGATCGATGAAATTTTCTAAATTCAAAGGAGCTTTTTAAATTGTATCGTTTTTGTAAATACGTACCTATATTTTGATATGCAATACTATGTCAAGCCACACGGACATCGTTTTGAGAACATGGCGTCGAAACATGTCAAACATATTCTTAATAATGAGTTCGAAGACGTATATATCCATCTTCTCTTTTCTATTTTAATAAAATGTGTAATTAATCAAAAGCAGATTGGTATATTAACAATTTAGCATCCATTTTAGGATTTAAATGTTAATTATTTATTACTTATATCATATACTAGCTGATGCTCGCTACTTCGTCTGCGATGTCTGATGATGTATAGTAGCATATATTTATGCATTCCAAGTCTCAGCCCGATCGGTTTAAAATTGACAAAATTTTCATACAAACGTTCATCCCCTATTTTATCCCTTTGGGGGTAGAATTAATCAAAACCCTTTCTTAGCGGATGCCTACGTCATATCATCTACCTGCATGCCGAATTTCAACCCGATCCATTAAGTGGTTTGGGCTGTGCTTTGATCACTATATCAGTCAATCCGTCAGTCAGCTTTGAGTTATACAGATTTAGATATTATAAATTATGTTACTGACAACCCTAGAGTTCACTTTCGATACCCACCCACGCGATGCTTTAACAATTGACTTTCGCTAGCAATACCGTCTGTACCTTGCTTCATATGTTCTTTGTATTTCCAATTAGATTTTATTATCTATGAATTTATTTGAATATCACAATTATCTGTACAAATATTATAGGAGGTAAAATTTGTTTGTGTGGTTTTACTTTATATGTAGAGGGTAATCTCTGAAATTACTTATCGGATTTGAAAAATTATTGTTCTTTTGGATAGCTTGTTTATGAGGGAAGGTTAAGGGCTATATAACATCACGCTACGACTCTTAGAAGAGCGTATCGTAGCTCCCTAACGAATGGGCCAATTACGATGCGATTTTTTTCATTTGAAAGCTCATGTAATCGGGATGATTAACTACAGTTTATGAAGACTTGTTGAAATGTCTCAACGTAATCAGTTCATTTGTAGTTGTTAAAAGGATCTTACAAAATTCTACTAGTTTAATGGACTTGAAATTTACTAACAGTGAATGATATCAAAATAACATATTTTCGTAACCTTGACCTGATGCTTCACATCATATGGAATCAACAGGATAAACAACTCACCAACTTACACTAGAAGTATTGAGGCTCGTTGAAAAACTCTCAATGGGCAGATTGTCAATTTTTTTTCTCTTGAAAACTCAGGCTATAACTGTATACAGCCTAATTCACGGAACGAGTTAATGTTAACCGGCCGCTGTGTTACACAGTATTACCTTGGAGAACCGGTTTCACATCCTGTGACAGATCGTGCGCCGACAGGACGCAGCTAATATCGATAGTTCGAAACAATAGCCCGTTAATAGACTCCCTGTTATGTACTCGAACAAAAAAAAGGATAATACGTCACACTCAACGGCATTAGGATCTCATGATTCTATGTCGGGGGTCTGTGAACACACAACACAGACCCAGACCACGACAAACATACGGATGGCCAATGCAGACGTTGCTGTGTGCGGGGATGGAATTTGCGATCTTCAGCGCGTCAGTCGATTGCAGTGCCCACTACGTCACTTTGACTGTCGATGGCGCAACGTTAACGAGCATAATAATTCAGGGCCGTAATCCTAGGAAACCAGTGCGTAAGACTTAGGTAATTAAAAAGAAATTAAACACCCAACACAATAAACCCACCTGATAACACTTCAAGATCCGTAAATGCAACGGACATACACACACATACATACATCGTTCGATCGTTATATATATATATATATATATATATATATATATATATATATATATATATATATATATATATATATATATATATGTAGACTCTACCCGTGACCAAATATCAATCAAATATTGAAAATTAAAAAAAATCTCAATTTATTTATTGAGACCATTTCAACGAGCACCAACAATACTGTAAATTGGTGACTTGTGTATCCTGCTGATGTACATAATAATGTTATATAAAGTAAAAAGTAAAATAACCGCCTGTGAATTTCCCACTGGTGGACAAGGCCTTCTCTCTTTTTAAGGAGAAGTTTTAGAAAAAGTTTCAGTCGCTGTATAGTAACTTTTCAATTAGCAGTGTCTGCTTCTAAACAAAGACGCATCAAAATCGGTCCATTCGTTAGAGAGCTACGATGCCACAGACAAACACACGTCAAACTTGTAACACAACTATTTTTTGTCGAAGGTTAAAAATAATAAAACCATTCTTCATCGCACTAACCGTTAAGTAGATCAAACTAACAGAACCAAACATATTGATACTTTAAAATACCGTTTATTTAAAAATCAACACGAAATTCACGTTTCAATTTCACATATTCCAATTATTCAATTTGAATCCTAAAACCGTAACGATAAGGTTCAAATTGTTAGGTAAAGTTTACAGAAAATTGCTATTAATTTTGAGCGATTACTTAAAAAACTCATTGTCACTAAACTAACAAATTTTTAATGTGAGTGGGAAATAGAGAGTACTGTTGACATTATGTATTGAACTGATTCCGTTTGATTTTTTTTAATATATAGACGCTGGTAAGCAATACTATTTTTGGTAAGCCACAGAGATGGGGGGGGGGGGTCCCACGCATCCGTTTTCATATAGCCCCGAGGATGACGGCAGCCGGGATGGACTCGAACTGCCGTAGGCACCAGCGAGGGTTGCGGGGGAGAAGGGGGATTAGACCACACTTTGCTCTCCTGAGACGAGCTTCGCTAGCCACGAGCGGAGCGTCGAGAGGGGCAGCGGATGCGCATACGCAGGCGATCCCGACGCCTCTCCATTTCCGTGCTGAGGAAGGCTATTCTAGTAGTTTTAGTGGGTACAAATCTCCACATACCCCAATCTCCCCCCAGGAATCGGGTATCTTCACGAACATTTCCCTTGCGTAAGCAAAAAAAAGCCACGCGGACTTTATTTTGAGAAAATGGCGTCTAAAGATGTCAAGTCTATTCTTGTTAAATTTGTTTGAAGACATATATATCCATATTTTCTTTTCTATTTTGATAAAGGGTATAATTATATCAAAAAATGATTTGTATAATGAAAAGTTTGAATTAGTAATAAGTTTTTCAAATATATTAGATTATTGCATATCGCAAAATATAAAACACAAATCAATATTCTAAACATTAAAGACACTTTCCTACTTATTAAGTTCAAGTGACTCGAATTTTTGAATAATTTTAAATATGCAACGCATCATTAGAATATATAGTCGACGAATTTAACTTTTTGTTAACAGATTAGTTTATCAGGAAATATTAATACGCGACGCAAAAACGTTGTACGCCTTTTTACGAAAATTGCGCGGACGAAGGAGTTTTTATATTTTGCACACATACATTTCTTTTAGAGAAAGAGAGAGGAATGCTAATACATTTATCATGCATAAAAAAATACATTAAATCAATAAATAAAACCGTACACACACTACCATGTATATAACACACACACACACACACACACACACACACACGAATACTCTTTTGTTTATTAAGTCTGTGTTAAATCTAACGAACTACGGTCGAATTCAGGCTATTAGTAAAACTAATTATGCAAACAACAATTATATTTTATAACTGAAGACGTCTATGTTGTTATTTTTTGACGTTAATAATCTGTGCTCAATATGTAGGTCGTCAATTGACGCATTAACGCAAAGATATTCTCTCCTGTCAAACTCAGTCGCTAGCTGGTTGCTAGGCGACGTCGTCTAGTGCGAGGCATTCTGGGTGTCAAAATCTATGTTTTCAGCTTGTAACATATTTACAATTGTATAAAATATTATAATTTAGTATTGCTAATCTATACTTATAAAATCACGTCCTGACTGATTCATCAACGCTCTCTGCGCTCTAAACCGCTGGGCTGTAATAGTAGGTGGCTTTTAGGTTGTAGGCATCCACTAAGAAAGGGTTTCTTGATTATTCACCCCTAAGAGGGTGAAAAGGGGTAAAAAAGTTTGTATGCAAAATTTAAATCCTGGAACAGTAACAATTTCGTTGGTAGATTTATTTTGCTGAAATTTCAAAATATACGCGGGCGAAGCCGCGAGCAACTGCTAGTTACGTATATAATTAGAAAAATAACTAAGAGATTTAAAAAAGATAACCGCCTTCAGGAGCTTAATACGTAATTTCTTTACTTGAATGACATACGCGTCTAAATTATTTTGATTTGAAAACTAAATTACTAAGTATATTATGATAAAAATTTCATGAGACCAATTTGTAATTACTCCGCACTTCAAAATCGGTCATACTGTGCAGGCTACAAGAGGTCACAACGGTTCACCAGTTATGACACTACGTCCGCCATGTTGATTTTTGCTGACGTCACATAGACAAATACCGCAACACGGGTAACGCCGCGAAAAATATACAGTCAAAGAATAATTAAAGCAAACAGAATGAACAAGTTATTTTTAGAAATTTAATAGTTACAAAAATGGCACCAAAGAGTTACAGATTAGAAATTCGTTTACAAAATGGCGGGAGAAAGTTACTAGATTTGACAACATAATGAGGATCACATGTTACCAGTAACACATAAACCGTGAGATACATTAGTAATACAATACAGTTATTTACATGTAAGTTAAAAAAAATTTATTAATTTTTTTTTGAGCCGAGATGGCCTTGTGGTTAGAACACGTCGATTTCAACCGACGATCGCGGGTGCAAGTCCCGGCTAGCACAACTGATTTTTCAAGTGCTAAATTTGTGTTATATTTTATCTGGAGCTCGACGGTGAAGGAAAACAACGTGGGGAAACCTGCATGTGCCGGGAGTAATTCTGACACATGTATATCCGCCAACCCTCAGTGGACCAGCGTGGTAGATTAAGCTCTAAACCTTCTCCTCAATAGGAGAGGAGGCCTTTGCCCAGTAGTGGGATATTTACAGGCTGTTACTTTATTTTTAAAATTTTTTAATGTATATACATATATTCTCCCGAATGCGAACACTTTTACGCCTATTAATGATTTATTTGAATTTGACCCAAAAGGGTTAAAATATAATTTGTTTTATGTTTTTTACGTATGTATGTCCGTATATAAGTATATCCGTTCCATTACGACCTGTAGGTTAAACAGCTTGACCGATTTTGAAATAAAACGAGTTGTATTTTTTCCCGAAGTGTCATAGGCATAGTGACGTCAGCAAAACATCAAGATGGTGAATATAAGCTATCAAAATGATACCTGAAACCTCTTGTATTACGATTTTGTGGTGCGAGGTCTTGTTATTAACCCGTCGGGTTTTTAAGTTTTAAATTTAAGAATCAAGTATTTTTTATTTAAACAAGTATTATTATTAACCATATTTCAAATAGGCGAAAGTTTTCAATTCGTCGGGGATTAATTTTTTTACATATGTTCACCGATTATTCAACCGGCTTGACCGATTTAATATATAGAATATAATATATAGAATTTTCGTAGAATTTTCATCAAAAGCGGTTCAGTAGTTACAATCTAAATAACTAGAATTCGTTTGTCGGTCAAGTAAACGAAATTACCTTTTTTGCTTTTGAAGTAATTTCCCGATTTTTTAATCTCGTTTCATTATATCGTTGTCTTAGATTTTTGCGATTATTACTCATGAAAATAAAACTATTTTAAACGGATTTAGATCGTGTATATTAACTATTTTTATCATATGGTCACTGGTAGACTGTCGTAGAGAGCCTACCCGTGACCATATGATAAAACGCTGAACGCTGCAAAGTGCTCGAAACGTCGGGATGATAAAAATAGTTAATATACGCGATCTAAATCCGTTTCAAATAGTTTTATCTCGTTTCAATACTCAATCAAAATCAAAATATACTTTATTCTAGTAGGCTCTCGAGAACTTTTGAATCGTCGATACAAAACAAAAAAACTATATATAATTATATAAAGAAGCGAACACCAAAAAATGTAGATTCTACCTAGAAGAGAAACTCGATAGTAAGTCTTTGTCACTACAATTTTTTTTTATGAATTATAAATTTATTAAACATCCTGTATGTAAGCATATACTAAACCCACGCATTTTTATTGTCAACTTAATCTTTTATCGAGTAACATGCTTTTTACTAGTCAATAAACCCACGATGCTACATTTCTCACTGCATTGCTTAACGTCTGTCTGTCTGAGCGTGAAGGCAACACTCGATACGTTACGCTTCTCTGCGTGGGAACAACCCCTTGGCCATCTCGTTTATACTAATATTATAAAGCTGAAGAATTTGTTTGTTTGATTGCGTTTATCTCAGGAACTACTCGTTCGAATTGAAAAATTGTTACTGTGTTAGATAGTTTATTTATTAAGGAAGGCTACAGACTATATAACATAACGATACGACTCATAGGAGAAAAGCAGTAACCATAAACGCGAGAGAAATCGCGAGGTGCAGCTAGTGACTTTATATATAACTCGATTTCGAAACTTGCCCCACTGGATCAGCATATTTTTTGTGGCTTTTGACTTTTATGGTTGCAATTAGTGAGCGATATTTCGTATTGAAATATTGTTGATTGCCGCTGATCCGGGATGACGAGGCGTGAGGACCATAATGCAAATATCTTTCATTATCAGACTAGCTGATGCCGCGACTTCGTCTGTGAAAACTTTAAATTAAAAAAAGAAATCTTAAATAAAAGTAGCCTAAGTTATTCGTTATAACATAAACTATCTGCTAATAAAACTCCCGTTAAAATTGGTCCCATAGAATATTCATCAAAGTCGATTCAGTACCACCATTTGAAAGGTACATTATTCTAGACGGTTATAGGCTATATTTAATATGTCGTACGTTGTATTTTACGCATTTAAACGTATTAAAATCTACATCAACGCAAGCAACAGCTAAATTAAAATTAAGTTTAAAACGGATTTAGGGCTAGAAATGTTTTTAGCGCGTGGTATCAAATTTTGCCTTCACGGTCAGGCACACGGCGTTGAGCAATCACTATAAGAAAAATAACATCTCAAGTTTACACATATCGTAACTATATAACTGACTAGTCGCACGCACCGGCTTCGCCCGTGTTACATTTTATTTTATATATAAAAAAGGAAGCAAACGAGCAAATAGTACGACTTGATGTTAAGTGGCAACTATCGCCCGTGGACATCTGCAATTACACTAAATCCACCATCAGTATAATCTACATACATAAGCTTGAACAGAATAATATGAAATAAAACTATTTTAAACGGATTTAAATCGCGTATATTAATTATTTTTATCATCCCGATGTTTCGAGGACTTTGCAGCGTTCGTGGTCACGGGTAGATAGTCTAACCAATATACGCGATTTAAATCCATTTAAAATAGTTTTATTTCAATGAATAATAATCGCGAAAATGTACAACAACAGAATAATATATTAGTTATTGACGATTTTTAATACACACCTTATTCACCCCCAAAGAGGTAAAATTTAAAAATCGCGCCGATGTATAGATGTATATGTGTATTTATTTCGTGTTTATTGGTTAGAAGATGACGAACATTCATACAACCGTTCATTCATTATTATACACCACTTAGGGGTGAAATTAAAAAAAAATCCTTTCTTACTGAATGTAGCCTATTGTTAAAATTTCAAGATTGTAGCCCCAGCGGTTTAGACTCTACATTGAATCAGTCAGTCAGGTCAAGTTATATATGCATAGATTATTTGTTAGAAATATTGATTTGATTAGAAAATTGATTTATTTATTTATTAAGATTATGATACAAGTTAGTTTATAGTTTAGTAAATTTCGAATCGATTAGACCAATAGAACTTGTTCAGATCCTTTCAACAACTAGAAAAGAGCTGATAACCTTGAAACGTCTATATCTTCATAAATTATAGATAATAACCATCTCAATTGCCTCAACTTTTAAACAAGAAAAACCTTATTAAAATCGGTCAATTCGTTAGAAAGCGACAGACAGACAAACACACATCAAACTTATAACACTCTTTTTGGTGGGGGGTCAAAAAGAAGATTATAGGCTATATAACATCACGCTACCATAAGGAGCGGAAGGGTAACCTAGTAGCTAATGTATAACGTAAGTCGCAATAAGCAATTGATTATAAGGTCGTTTTAAACAGAGTCAATTACACTGTTTATTCTTTATTGATAACAAGAAAGCAGACATGCATATGGGTCACCAGATGACCTTTTTGCAGAAAACATAATAATAATAGCAATCTATATATGGATGCTGATAAGCAATAATGTGTCAACCCACAATGACTTTTTGTGGTTGACAATTTGGATATTGATGTATTTTGATACTACGTCACCTATTTAACATTATTCAAAAAAAATTTAAGTCATATTTTATATAACGGGTCTTATCGCGATAACTAATGGTAGGAATACCTTTTATGACGAAGTTACATTCGTATATGAATAGTATAAATCACGAAAGTTTAAAATATATAATTTTTAAGTCATCTAAACTAAATAACTATGGGAACAAAATTCTTAACTCAATGTTTAGAATTTCAGGCATGTTCCATATTTTGCAATTCATAAAATAATCTCAAGTATTTAAAAACTTATTATTAGATAACATATTAAATAAATCTATCTGCTTTTGATTCATTTTATCAAAATAGAAATGAAAAGATGAGTATATACATATGTCTTCAAACTAATTTATTAAGAATAGGTTTAACATCTTTAGACATCATTTTCTCAAAACAAAGATTGTGCGGCTTGACACAGTATTGCTTATCAGTGTCTATACATAAATAGAAGGGAACCATTTTTGACTGACTATCAACACACAGATCAAAGCAATTAATTGAAATATTGTATGCAGATATTATGATTGAAGGATTTTCCAAAATTCACCCCCAAAATGGGTGAAATGGTTTTAAATTTTGTATGGAGAAATCAAACTTGACATTGGCAAAAGCTCATTGACAATAATATTGATGATTTTATTTTGTTATTGAGTAATGAAAAACAATTTTAAAGGTGATAATTGGACGCTGATAAGCAATACTGTGTCAAGCCACACGGACTTCGTTTTGAGAAAATGGCGTCTAAAGATGTCAAACCTATTCTTAATAAATTAGTTTGAAGACGTATATATTCGTCTTTTTTTTCTATTTTGATAAAATGTATATTGAATCAAAAGCAGATAGATTTATTTAATATGTTATATAATAAGAAGTTTTTAAATATTTGAGATTATTTTATAAATTGCAAAATATGGAACGCACCTGAAATACGAAACATTGAGTTAAGAAACTTTTTTCCATACTTATTTAGTTTAGATGACTTGAAATTTGTTTGGATAATGTTAAATAGATGACATAGTATCAATATACATCAATATCTTAAAATTTGACTTTTTGTGGGTTGACACATTATTGCTTATCAGCATCCAATTAAAATAAAAATATCAATCAAACAAATGGAAAAGATGTGGTTTTCTAATTTACAATAAGTAATTGTTTTTTTTTTTAATTTAATTTGTATTATTTTAATAAGAAAGTTTAGTGAATTCAAATAATTTGAGATCTTATTGTATATAAATATAAGTTTATTTACTTATTTTACTGAACTGTATCAAATTAAAACATTAATAACAATTTCTACTCTACAAAATTAAAATAAAATAAAAATAAATAAACGCATCACACTCAATGGCTCCCATTAAGATCTCCTGGTCTTGTGTCGGGAAAATTGCTACTTTATATCCTTTTGCTTTTTAAGATGTCAATGTGTTTATTGTCTCTCTGGTGCAATGAATGCCTATGAGCAGCGGTTATCATAATATCAGATCACCTTATATAGTAACTATTTTCATTAAAAAAACAAACTGCACTTGTAAAAATAATGGTATTACATAGCACAACTAAAAGTCGTTACCTCAAGGAATTCGGGTTTAGGAACTTTATTTCTAAAGAATTTACATTCACTTATATCTAATATACAATTTGATAATTTAACCAGTTGTTCGTACATTGATACCTAACAATAATAAAAAAAAAATAAAAAAGTAGACGGTACTTTAAGACATAGTTCATATGTAACAAGGAACTAGTGCGACTGGAAGTGTTAACACGCATTATAATGAGTTTGATGTATTAAGATATGTATTACAAGGAGAATTTATACTATATAATGAAAAAATTAATACAAGATTTTTATTTTAAATAAAGAATAGTACATTAGTGTTTAATGAAGATTTTAGTTATTATTTAAGATCTTTATATATAATTTACTCACATATGTGTTTAACTTAATAAAATTTAATTTAAGATGTTATGGTTATTGATAATATGACTTTTGAGTAATTTTTTGAAACTAAACATTGTTTTAGTGTCTTTTATATTTTTAGGTAATGAGTTATATAATTTAGCGCCTTCATACATGATACATCTTTTGCCATAGCTTGTCCGCGGTTTTATTAAACTATACATATTTGTATTAAATAATCAATGTGAATAGAATTAACCGTCTATTCTAAATTATTAATTTACAAGTATCCAGAAATAAATGTTTTAATCGAATTAAAGGCAATAATGAAGAAATGTAAAAGACTTACATCATCAAAGTGACTCCTCAACTGCAGGTCTTCCATACTCCGACTGTGATTCCCATGTAATTGCAACGAATTCAATGTTCCGTACTGATTATCCCTACACACACCATTATCGACATGCGGTACGTCATATATATGTTCCTTCTCGACGAAAAACTCAGATTTCACCTCCTTACATTTACAACTTAAATGACACTTAAACCCGTCCGCTTTGTCATTTGATTGGCACTTCAAGCACTTATTACTTAAAAATGTATTTAATTCATTAGTGTCTAAGTTTTCGTTACTACAGCATAAGTTTAGTGAATCGCGATTATGAGTACTTAGTCTCGTGTAGGGCAAGCTTAGTGTCGAATTGTTCGTTATTATGGCACAGTTTAACGAATTGAAACATTTCGAAAACGGATCTCTCTGATTCGGTGTGAGCGTACGGTTTGTTATGTCTAATAGCTCTGTACATAAGTAATGCATTTCTTTCGGTTTTTTTAAAGTTTGATCTGTTTCTGCGATGTCGTAGATGTTGTTGACTGGGTTTGAGTTTTGAGCTTCACGCTTTTGTAGTACTTGTTCTAGTTTTTCTAACATTTTCTTTGCGTCTTTCTTGTTTTCCGGAGACTCTGGTATCGATGGCACTATGAATGTACGGGGTGGTTTTTTAGGTGGTGGGCCAGGGGGCAAGGGTTGTTTTAAAGCTTTTTTCAATGTATCAGTTAAAACTAAATGAGGATTCTTTTTCTCTAGTTTCATAGTTTCACTGGATGCACATAGATCATTCATAGATTCTAAATTCGCTTTAGACACCTTCGTTTCAATCAAAACTTCAGGTTTCTCATACTGGGATACAAGTTTTTTAATTTTGTTAGTTTTATCTTCTTCGACTATTTCAGTTTCTGAACTAACACCACTATCTGTCATGGAGTCTTGTCTGGTTTCTGATTTGTTTTTATTCTTCACTACCTTAGCGTACTGATCAAGGATATGCTTAGGTACCTGGGCATCGGGGATTGAATCGGGAATTTCTTGGACCTCACCGACAATAACAGAATCATTTGAACTTGTATTCATGGGCTGAAAATTCTCTTTTTTCATTTGAACTTCTAAGAAATTACCTAATTGCTTTAAACGTTCCTTGCTCAACTTCTTATCACCCATTTTGAATGAAAAATCACTGGTTTCCGACCTACCGTTACAGCTGCCGTGACGTTTTGGACTTTGATTTACTATCTGGCTTCTGTCGCAGCGGAAAGCGTGGCTTCTGTGAAGCTTCTTACACGGGTCACTGGTCTGTCTCACTAAACTTGGCTTAGTTTCACTCAAGCTCCGTTTTACTTCATTTTTACTGTACAAATAACTGGAATTTGGTTTCGGGGTCCACTCATCAGAATCTGAGTCATGTCTACAGTTGTCCTGTGACGATTTGTTTTCAATAATTTCACCTTTGTATTTATTTGCCACATTTGTTTCTTGTTTACTCAGTTGTGTCGACTTTTTCCTCACAATCAACACTTCGTTATCGGTTTTCAAACTCTCGAATTTACTTTTAATTGCTTGCACCCTGTTTTTAGGCTGTGCTAACATTATTTCAAATTTTTCAAATACATTTTTGTTAACGAAATCACTTCCGGAATTTTATTTAGATTACGACGATAACTAAACAAAAACACAAAAATTATTTTAATAACTTAAGTTAAGCACAGTCTTCAGCACACACTATTTGTTTTTATTTAAAACAAAAACAATAAAAAAATACACGTAATATGTTATCAACCTGTTGATTATGTTTTTTTAATTGAATCATACGGTTACAGGAATCTGGTATACACTTTTACAGCCAAATAAAGCATTGAGTTAAATTAAATTCAATATTAAATAATTTTTATTCACATTTATAGTATTTTGAAACAAAGTAAAAACTTTTACTGTGTATCACTATTCACAATTCACAACACTTGTCAGAAAGTTTACATAAACAGTTGTTCATGTTCGTTCGTACTTCGTATCGCGAGGGCATGGCACTCTGATATTGCCAGATTAAAGATAACACGAGGAAAAATAATTATTAAAAAGGGGTAATTGTTTTGGAGATAAGAAGCTGTATTTGTTACTTAAAAAATGTCTTGTACAATTTTTTGCTTATAAAAAAAATTAAAGTAACAGAAGAAAATGCTTAATAGAAATACATATTTTTTATTTCAAATTTAGTATTACAAATAAGTTTAATAGCCCATGTAGAAAGAAATGAATATTTATTCGATTATTCATCAATAAAATATGAACACAATAGTAGTAATTTTTATAAAACTAATAAAAACTTTGAGGGAATAAGGAGATTTTGGTAGATAAGTATTAAGTACGTAATGACGAAGTTAAAACAGTTATGTGAAATTCAGATTAGACACTTTTTATCACATTAGTCATTTACTGAATTCTTATGCAATAATTCCTAATTGTAAATAATTTAAAATTACATAAACAAAATAAATTTTTAATTTATTGATAAAATACTCAAATATGAAATTTTTAACGATCTTGTAGCTAATGACATCTTTTATTACGTTTGTAAAACTGAACATCGTTTTAGCATGACGATTCTTTATTTGATTCAAATATAATAACTGGTTTACAATATTTTCTTGCTTTACATCGTAAATATTCATATTTATTAGAGACATTCAAATTTAAATTTTTATTAAGTAATTTCAAATGTTTATAAAAATGTATCACTATGCGCCATCTAGCAACTTACTCGTGAACTGTCATATTTAAAACTATGTGTTAATAGACTACACCAATAGAGGTCGCTAATAAAATTGTATTAAAACATTTCTTTTATTTCATTGCCAAATTTTAATTGTAATTGAAGTATATATTGTAATGGGCATTATTATTACTATTTTTAACCAACTTCAATAAAGGAGGATGTTTTATGTTCGGTTGCATTTTTAATACTTCACAATTAAAAAATTAAATCGGACTCAAAAAGCAGTAAAACCCGTCAAATAGACATATATGCGAATAGATTCATTAACAAAAATGTCCATAATTTTAATTTAATGTTGCGTGAAATCGTTACCAATCAATATATGATCACAGCCATATCCCTAGATTTTTTTATTCATTGACAATTTCGACGTCAAGCTAGTGATACGCTGTCACGTCAAAACAACAAAAATGGGCAAATGCGTGGTAAAAGAGTGCAGTTCTCGATCTCAGAAACACAATAAAGCAAATGGAGTTACCTTTCATACGTAAGCATTTTATTTCTATATCAAAATTTTAAGTAAATAATTCAAATATTCGATTAAAAATGAACACGAAGTATGTTTTGAATGTTTCGGTTCCAGTGTTGCCATCTAATGAGATTCTTGTTTTCCACCATTTATAGGAATATTCTAACCGAATTAATTTTATTATGAAATCAAAATATATTAAAGTTGCGGCTAGCACTGCTGAGTGTTCCAGTGCTAAATTGTCTAAATTCATTTCGTGTTCTGTGGAGGAAAAATCACGATACCTGCATGTGCCGGGAGAAATTCTGTCACGTGTATATCGCCCCGCAATGGAGGAACGTGGTGATTAAGCTCTAAAACCTTCTCCTTATTAGGAGAGATCCCCTGTCTTTGCCTAGTAGTGGGAAAATTATAAGCTGTTACTTTAGTTTATGTGTACGCAAGTCCTTTCCGTTGCGACCTCATGTAGTCTAAACGGTTTGATCGATAGACTTCAAGTGTAAAGTGTCATTAGATTCGTATTCTTTCCCGGAGTGTCAATAAGTGACGTCAGTAAAAAAATCAACATGGCGGACGAAAAATATGAAAACTAGCGAACTATTGTTACCTCTTTTAACTTAAACGGATTGGCCGATTTTAAAGTTGTTCTTTTTTTCAATCAGAATTAATTACATTTATTATATACTACATCCTATTGGTTTCACTCGCGTTTAATGTTACCGCTTTGCTCTTATGAGTTGTATCGTGCTATGATATAGCTTATAACCTTCCTCAATAAACGGACCATATAACGCAATAACAATTTTTCAAATCGGATCAGTAATTTCAGAGATTAACCCCTATATAAAAACTTACAAATTTTACCTCTTTATAATATTAGTATAGATTTTTGCAGAATACCTAAAGATCCAGATCGTCAAGAGCTATGGATTAAGAACATACGTTTACTAAGGAAGGAAACAGACTGGTTGCCGTCAAAATCGACTATAATATGTTCACATCACTTCCGCGAAGACGACAAAGTGTTCCCAACGAGTGAAAAAGGCCGAGTTCACTTAACAGATGATGCGGTGCCTTTATTTGTAAGTACTTATCTATACTATAACTCTGTCTATCTATTTATTATGCTTTCACACCTAAATTTCTTTTAGACGTCGTCTGAGTGATATAAATTAGTAGGTTTTCAAGCGTCGAGTGTATAGACACCTTTTTCTAAAAGGCCGGTAACACACTACTTAACATCAGGTAGAACTGTCTGTTCGTTTGTCTCTATTTTTAACAAAAAAGAAAATGCTTAATTTTAATGAATTTTGGTATAGAGATAGTTTGGGATTTGCAGAAGGATAGGCATTGTGTTCCGAATATAAAACGCGATGGGGTGAAATAGGGGATGAAAGGTTTTACGTAGACGAAGTTGCGGGGACCAACTTGTCCTATAATGTTTAAGTTGGTGGCGTGTATTGCTAGATACAAAATTAAAATCAAATTATCTTTACGAGTTCTCCCTTGCGGTTTCACTCACGTTTATGGTTACTGCTTCGCTTCTATGATTTGTAGCCTGATGTAATATAGCCTATAACCTTCCTCGATAAATAAACAAAAAAAATATCATTTCGAATCAGTGGTCCCTGAAATTATTGCGATAAAACCAGCAAACAAACTCTTCTGCTTTATTATATTAATGTAGATTTTTGTTCCCATACATTTTTGAATCTTTAAAACAAAATAAATTAATGTGAAACTTCTATGGATTCCGCATGTGGATTCTGACTAAGTCAGGTAAGAAACGCCACAGTTACTTTTATATAAAAAAAAAAAGATTTTTTTAAAAGGAAAAACCGATTTCAAATCAAATATTTAATATCATTTACTTCAATGATATACTTATTCAAGCTATTTTGATTTTAAGACCAATTTTCGAGTAATCGGTGAACATAAAAAAAAAGTCCTTTACGAATTGAGAACCTTCTCCTTTTTTTGGATGTCGTCAATACAAATATATGAATTATTCTTTTAAACTTTTATCATCTTATAATATGCTTTAGCGGACTTTTTTTACGGACTTTTTTTGTTTACTAAATGTGTTAAGTGCACAAATCTATCTATATTTCTTTACTTGCCTGATTAAGCAGAAAAATATGGCGTACTTCTCTTCACACATAAGAGTTAGACATGATAAATTATCAACTGAATAATTGAACGAAATCATCTTTATAATGTAAAATTATAATGAAATATAATGTCACAAATATTCATGCATCGACGATAAATCGGTGCACAAATGGTCCCTGTAAATGGCGGAAGCCTTAACGGTCACGGGTTCAACGACAAACATTCATTATTGTCGAGTCATAATAACATAATATTAATGAATAAATATCGTAGACATTGTATATAACTAACAATTGCTATAATTAAGATAATCAATAAGTTTCAATTTTTTCTTTCAGGAAGATTACAATATTCAAGATTCACCAACCAACAGCAATCAAATGTCGGATCCAGATGTATTATTGGCAACTGATGATGAAATTGAAAAGATAACTGAATCTCTCAAAGAGCAGATAATGAGGAAAAAGATTGAACGCTTACAAACCGTCTCAAGACGAAGATTTCTGAAGATAAAAAGTTTAGAACAAAAAACTAGAAGATTGAAAGCGAGGAATAAATTTTTAAAGGAGTTAATAAAAAATATGAGGAAAAATGACTATAAAGTGAAGATGGGATATAAAAGACGAAGCAGTACTATTAATAATAAAGTTACTGTAGATGTAGGCGACGCAGTGGAAGACAAAAAAGTCGTTTAAAATCCTTAAACTATGGCTTAAATTATTGTTATTAAAATTACGATTAAGTCGAAGTGAAATATTGTTTACTACAATTTTATTAATACTCTTATTACTAGTGTTAGGGAGATGTCAAAGATAGAGATTCGGACTGAATTTAAGCCTTTAAAAGTTTACCAATTTGTAGAAAGAGATGCAATAAACTCGATGACAGTATATCTTTTTTCAGCAAGCCTAATGTAATTGCTGATGACATACGCGATGTAACCAATCAGAATCCTGAAAAGAGACAAAAGTTATTATTGTATTTGTTACTGTTTTTCGTACTTTCTTAAACATTTTTTTTTGCCATTGTTATAAGGTGTCCTATTCAAGTAGTTATGTGTATGGGAAAAGTGATGATTGGATAAAGACTCGTGGTTTTCTAGAGGATTTATAACATATAAAAAAATGTTTAGTGATGAAATAAAAGCATTTTTTGACGAAGTATATCTTAAATCAGTTAAACCTTTAAAATTTTATCATAATTTTTATAAAGCTTTATTATATATTTAGTGTATTCAGGCTGGTTTACAGAAAATCGATGTGAAGTTACTACAATGGCAGCGTTTCAGAGTCGAAATAGTAAACCCTTCCCTCAATCCTCTCCTCACTTCCTATTCTCGTACCATTCCTTTTAAACTTGTAACATCTATTTTAAACTTAATAAGAATCTTCACTCGAGCTGCAAATGTTCTCGTTTGCCCGCTATTTTTATTTAAAAAAAAATTAATAGACCATACATTTTATTCCAAAAAATATAAAACTGTACTGAACTACGTAAACTGTGTAAACCTTTGCGTAAGCTGAACTATTACTTGTAATTCGGTTAATTATTGGTAAGAACCTGCTTCCAAATTGTTAATCAATCAGAAATTTTTTTTCTGAAAAAAATTCAGGGAATAAGTATAAAGTAGGCAACACCAAATTACCACTGTCAATCTGACGGCGAGGCTGCATGCTTTAGCCGTTTCCTCTATGGGATAACTGAAAAAAAAAGATGAGATTCTCAAATTATATAATTGTTAAGTAACACAGTAAATAAACACTGAATAGTAGCCATAGAGACATGGACTGTAATGAATTCGGTGACAATATCTTTTGTGAAATCTGTGTGTTTGTCGACAATTTTCAATTTCTTTCAAGGGCTGCTCCATCGTTGTGGGCACGATGGGCATGCCCACAACCCTTACGGTCTTGTCCCATATATGCCTTCGTAAAATAGGTAATAAAAAAATAATATCGTGCGTAAGTGATTCAGCCCCAGTTTTGGTTTTGAATGACTATAAATCCCGAAGATACATTGTAATATACAGGTAGATTTTTTAAATGGATACATGTTTACGTGTTGAGTAATTCAACCCAGCTTTCGGCTTGAACCCAGGGCCGAAAACAAGTTAATAAAATAAAAAATTGAGTAATTCATATGAGCCAGTATTTCGGTTCGCACTTGGCTTAATTTCAGGTGGCTGGGCCCACACCTTCTTTACGGGCTTGATCCGCCCCTGATTTCTTTCTTTTATTTTTTCTTGCAAGCTTTTTTGGTAGTACTGGCGACACTGACGTGACGTGAGGGAAGCATGACGGGAAAAACGGCCAGCGCTTTTGGCGCCCGATAAGCTATGGTGTCCATTTTCGTCCACTGCCTCACCACAGTGACATCGAAGTGGATGATAGATTTTGGCGCCCAATCGAAGACCAACTGAGACAGTTAAGGTTAAATGATCTAGTAGGGTGCCAAAATGAGGAGATGGGAGAGCATGAAGCCAGTAGCCAGATTCTCTCGAGAGACGAGCTCGATCTTTGGCAGAAGGTGCAGTTTCAATTAATGACTTTAGCCCATCCGCACAAAATAATTCATCCCATTACCTTTGAGAGGAAACGGTTACTGGTTCTTTGCTAGGACATATTAAATGAAATGCTTCTCTGGCTTCATCCAAGTACGACAACTCTGTGGAACCCAGAGAAGGGCTAAGAATTGAATTGAATTGAACATTTTTTGGCAGATTGCTTCGAGATGCCTAGTTTATGGTAGCAAAATTTATAAACTTATATTTTTATTATTGTTATTTTGTTTTGCTATATATAAATACGTGATTATATAAGTTGGTAGCATGTACTGCGAAATAATTAATAACAAAACAACCAGTATTTACTATGACCTAGAGTGACGCACGCGACCTAACAGGCTTTATGACGGAAGTGACACAAAAAATATAATTTACTTATAAGGACTTTACATCGTTATTAGTAAACGTAATTATTGTCGTTTACTGTGCAACAACCTTTATTGTGAACTAGCTGTTTTGTACTGCTTTTAACCGACTTTAAAAAAGGTAGAAGTTCTATGTAATGTGTTTATCAGCTTATGTATGGATGTGGGTTTGTTAATTTTGTGGCACTATTTAGATCAAACGCGTAGGCAGATTTTGGTAAAAGACACATTGTTTGATTGGTCATGACAGCACGAATGTCACAGAAAGCATAAAAAATTAGCAAAAAATAATTGTTGATTTTCTACGCCATAATGTGAAAAGGAAAAAAATGGAAATCAACAAAATATGTACATAAGTCAAGTGGGGTATTAATAAAACTGTATTCAAAAATCCTTTTTAAGTTTCTCATATCGTTTTTTAATCAGAATTACCGTTTAGGATGTATAATGTTTAAAGTTGGTTAGTAATTCAGAACTTCAGAACGGTCTTGTTACGACTGGGTTTTTGATTTCTTTCAATAAAATAAATAGTCAAATAAAATTATCGGTTTTCTTAAAAGTCTTTCTTGTGATCCGGCTCTCCACAGGCGCGGTCCCAAGAGGGGGGATCACAAAGGATACAAACTCCCCCCAAAATCAGCTAAAATCATTAGCAAAAAGGAAACAAGACACCTAAAAATATCTAAACGCATCAATTTTAATACTTTTAAACCATCGTCCTATTGTTGCTCTTCGCATAAAACCAATTTAGAGGACATCGGTTTGATGATTTCAAAAGCTTTAACGGATATAGTTAGAGACAACTTTGAAATAAAACTATTTTAAGCGGATTTAAATCGCGTACATTAATTATTTTTATCATCCCGACGTTTCGAGCACTTTGCAGCGTTCGCGGTCACGGGTAGTCTATCGCGATTTCAATCCGTTTAAAATAGTTTTATTTCAATGAATAATAATCGCGAAAATCTAAGACAACGATAGAGACAACTTTTGTGATCTGTATGCGAATAAAAACATAATAGAGACGATTTTTTTAACCCTCCTCGAGGGTAATTCTAGATACGCATATGACAAGAAATTGTATACATACTAACTGTTCATTGGTTTCACTAGCGATTATGGTTACTGCTTCACTCCTATCAGTCGTAGCTTGATGTGATATAGTCTATAGTCTTCCTTAAATAAACTATCTAACACAAAAATATTTTTTCAATTCGAACCATTAGTTTCTGAGTTAAGCGTGTTCAAACAAACAAATAACTCTTCAGCTTAATAAAATTAGTATTAATTAGTGACCCCCCCCAAAATTTCTGGCTGTGACCAACCCTTGCTCTGCATACAGACACACACATCGATAGTTTTTATACAGATATGTTTTACATCTTCTAATTTTAATTTAATATAGTTTTGTAATGAGTGTATAAATAATTACATGCTAATTAGAAACACAAATGATCGGCGCCATCTTGTGCATTACGCTTTTAAGATTAATAGCAAAATGTAGCGAAGAGTACCATGTAACTGTTATTATATATAATTAACCCTCGAGACTTCTTACACGTAATTATTTACTAGGAAATATATTGTTTTGAGATGATCATTTGTAACTAGCTCACTGATGCGATTTTGTCTGGATTTTTTGTACTTATTCAACTATATTTTATAACTATAGATGGTTATTGATAAGCAATAATGTATCAAACCACAAAAATTCGGAGATATTGGTGTATTTTATTAATGCATCGCCTATTTACCATTTTTGAAAAATTTTAAAGTCATCTGAATTGAATAACGGAAAAGTTTCTTAATTTAATGTTCTGAATTTCAAGTGCGTTCCACATTTTGCAATTTATACAATAATCTCATGTGTTTGAAAAAACTTTTTGTTAGATTAAACTTTTTATTTTTCCAATCTGTTTTTAATTCACTTTACCTTTTATCAAAATAGAAAAGAAAAGATGGATATATGCGTCTTCAAACAAATTTGTCAAAAATTGGGTTCGTTATATTTGAAAAAAGACTATGAGGGGTTGAAATATAGATAAAATACTAATAATAATAATAAATAGGGATAAATAATTGCGAGTACGGGAAAAAACCCTCGGTGCTTAACTCGATAAATCAATAAATTTAATAACTACCAATGGTATTATATAAATATAGATATGTTATAAGCTCATGGATTTTGGCATACAAAATGCTGACCAGTTTGGACGACGTTGCCTAGCAACCAACTAGTAAAAAGTCAATTGACGAGCTTTTTAAATTTGGAAATGTGTACGGATTTTTAACGTCAAATAGTATAAACGTAGAATATCTGGACTCTGATAAGCAATAATATGTCAAGCCACACGAATTTCATTTTGAGAAAATGGCGTCTAAAGATGTCAAACCTATTAATTATAAATTTGTTTGAAGACGATTAAATAATGACTTACACACATTAATTTGTCATATATAATTAAATAAGAAGTAATTAATACTTAATATTAAAGAAACGTCTAAACGACTGTCTGTGACTGTGTGGTTCGTAATTTTGTGTTCTGCGCAGCGTCATGCGCAGTGTTCAGACCGACACACTGACGTGAAACGAGGTATAATAAGTCTGAATTACTTCATTTTGATAAAATGGCGTCTAAATATGTCAAACGTATTCTTAATAAATTTGTTTGAAGAAGTAGGTATCCACATTTTTTCTATTTTGATAAAAGTTACAATGAATTAAGAGCAGATTGGTATAGTAATGAGTTTTTCAAATATAATATTGCTTATTGCGAAATATAGAACCAATGTTCTAATATTCTAAATATTGAATTAAGAACTTTTTTTCGTACTTATTTAATTTAGATGACTCGATATTTTTAATAATGTTAAATAGTGACGCACTATCAAAATACATCAATATCTCAGAATTTGTTTTTATTTAATGTCAATTATGATTTTTTTCACGTAATTTAGTACGTATTTTATTTCTCTTCGACATCAAATCAAAACAATTTTTTACGATGAAATCGAGACCGTAATATAATATGTGTCATTTGCACTCAGGCTGATTGTCATCAAATGCGAATAAACATTACACTAATAAATTGCCGAGACGCGACAACTTACTTTGTAAAAAGGTGATTCCCAGTAAAAAACGATGAATATTACACGTCAACTAGACGTTTAATACACCGACTGTTAACAATTAATTGGATGCTGATAAGCAATAATGTGTCAACCCACGGAAAGTCAAATTTGAAGTTATTGATGTATTTTGATACTACGTCACCTATTTAACATTATCCAAAAAAAATTCAAGTCATCTAAACTAAATAAGTATTGAAAGAAGTGACTTAACGCAATGTTTCGAAATTCAGGTGCGTTCCATATTTTGCAATTTATAAAATAATTTCAAATATTTAAAAAGTTATTATTAGATAACATATTAGATAAATCTATCTGCTTTTGATTAATTATACATTTTATCAAAATTGAAAAGAAAAGATGAATATATACGTCTTCGAACAAATTTATCAAGAATAGGTTTGACATCTTTAGACGCCATTTTCTCAAAACGAAGTCCGTGTGGCTTGACACAGTATTGCTTATCAGCGTCCAATTTTCCTCCATACTTTGACGCTGATAAGTAATTGTGGTCGTTCACGATGACGCCTCTGACTACAGCTTGTATATGAGCTGACTCGACCGGGGCAGTACCTCACTCTGGTAGAAGACCGATAAAATAGCTAATAAGCTGCCTTTCGTACGGTGAATCTGAGAGCCGGAAGCTTAAACCCCTCCCCAAATCCTTTCCTGACTTCCTATCCCTTTTAGTCCCTTATTCATTTAATCTGGCACAGACGCGGATCCAGGATTTTGTTCAGGGGTTTTTTTGTTGATTAAGGAATATCTATACTAATATTAAAAAAAGGAAAGATTTGTTTGTTTATTTGTAATGAATAGGCTCCGAAACTATTGGACCGATTTCAAAAATTCTTTCACCTTTGGAAAGCTATATATACTAATATTAATAAGCTGAAGAGTTTGTTTGTTTGTTTGATTGTTTGCTTGAACGCGCTAATCTCAGGAACTACTGGTCCGATTTGAAAAATTCTTTCAGTGTTAGATAGCCCATTTATCAAGGAAGGCTAGAGGCTATATATTATTACGCTAAGACCAAAAGGAGCGGAGCACCAATGGAGAATGTTTCAAAATCGGGGGATATTTTCCTATTGACAGAGCTTACGCTGCGTGCGCTGCGTAAACGGTTAAAATTTTGCAAAAGTCATGTATGACAGAATTATTCCCGTTTAAAAGTTCTAAAAAAAGTCCGCGACAGCATGTGTCTATCTTTTAAGGTTAGCTCACTATAACCTTTTTTATGCTAACCAAATTCGTTCTAAAATAATGCATAATTTATTAGCCCAAAGTAACTTTTCCACGCGGACGAAGTCGCGGGCGGAAGTTAGTAAATAATATAAAGCTGAAGAGTTTGTTTGTTTGATCGCGCTAATCTCAGGAACTACTGGTTCCAATTTTTCAGTTTATTTATTGAGGAAGGCTATAGGCTATATTACATACACTTCGACTCATAGAAGCGAAGCAGTAACCATAAACGAGGAAAACCGCAAAGGACAGCTAGTTATTCATATTTAGCATGTTTTTTAATATGAATAAGGTATTAGAGGTTTTTTATAGAAATATCTGTAAATATTTATGTCAATACGATCACTACATATCGTGAATGCTACATTGTGTTGTGTAATACATTTAACGGTAGATACAAATTATAAAAAGTGTAGTTAGTGGAATAAAAAACATTATTTTTACTTTAAAAGTAACTAAATCTTTTTGAGATGGTTCGACGAGCACTTGACATCAGGTGTATCATCTGCTCGTTTGCCCATTATTTCTATAAAAAAAAAAACAAAGATATTTCTAGTAAGATTATTTGATATTGTGATCTGAGCCTTGATTTATTTCATATGTTTATTATTATAATAGCTTGTCTTCTGACATTTTTGTTTCTTGCTGTTTTCTAAAAAGTATTTTTGGCACCGTAAATTATTGGGCCCGCAATATGTCGGAACGCTAATTTTTAAAATGAAAATTAAAAAAATTAAACATTTAATTTTGATGTCTTAATGAAACCTCAAATATAAGACATTTGTGTTCCAGCGCCTTGTAAAATATTAAGAGCAAAAAGTTGTGTACGTAAAAATTATTTTTTTAATAAGGCGTATTAATATATTCAAACTAAAATAACTTAAAAAATTAATCAACTTTAAACGTAAATACAAAATTTAGTTTGCTTGGATGACGCACAAATTCCAGTTACTTATACTTTATAGTTATATAATATAATTCATCACCTCTCTTACGTCGGGACTTTATGCAGATAAATAAAATTAAGCTGTCATCCTGATCCTGATCCTGAAATATACGGTACATCAAAAACACAATTTGAAAAATTTTGTGTCAGTCCGTTTGTTTGTTCCGGCTAATCTCGGGAACGCCTGGATTTTGACGGGACTTGCACTAGCAGATAGCTTATATTATTAGGAGTAACTTAGGCTACTATTTTTGTAAAAAATATTTATCTTAATCAATAAATAAAAAAAGAGAATGCGCAAACAAAGAAAACGACGACAATGAGATTTAGAAATTGTAATTTTGTTACGTATAAGGATCAACTGTTGGGAAGTAATAGTATATATTTTTTTACAAAATGCTATAAATGGGCGTAAAATGTTGCGTCTTGAGAGGCACCACAGAGCGCAGCCTTGCTTTGTATGAGAGATGCCATCCTGTAGTCCACGCGAACGAAGTCGCGAGTACAGCTAGTATAAAATAAGTGTAAACAATAATTCTTAACGTAGCGTTTCATCAGTGTGTTTCTACTCGGAAATACGGTAAATACCTTTAAGTACGTAGTAAGTTAGCCAATTAATTACCTCCTCAGAAGGAAAACGTGAGGCGTTATGATAGCTTTATCATTCCAAGTAAAACAGTACAATTATATTAAAACAATTCTATGCACGCGATTTCGTCCACGTGACATCGATATGTGTTGTACAATCTTCATACTTTTCAATAATAGATGGCGCTAGGAGGAAATATAATCATGCTTACTTTGTATTTAGCTGTTTACACTTTTCATCAATAGATGGCGCTTAGTGTCGATTAAATCACGCTATAATTTGGTTTAATGTATAATTGATAGTCACATAAGTATATGTAGTATTTAGACGTTTACACTTTTCGTCCATAGATGTCGCTGCGTCACGATTAAATCGCGCTATGGTTTGATTTAACGTATTATTGATAGTTATGTTACTTTATTTTGTATTAATTTAATTGTTTATACTTTTTTCTGATAGATGGCGCTGAGTGTCAGTTGTTTTTCTGATTGTTAAAGTTGAGATGTATGAATTTAATTTTATTTTGGTAAATACACTTAAGTTCCACGATCTATTTCAGTGGTTGTTTTATTTCGACATAAGAGTGAGTTGGGGTATCTCTGATTTTAAAGAGGATTGTATATGTATATTGTTTTTGTTATAAAAATAGTGAGCAATGTAGCTAGGTCTCTTGATGTTAAGTGGTCATATGCATATCGACATTTGGAGCACCTGAAGAATTATAAATCCATTGAAGGCTTAAAAAAAAAAAAGAAATGAAGGAGATATGGTTGAAGGGTTTAAGCTTCCATCTCTGTAACTTACCGTATGAAATGCAGTTGTGTTAGCTACTTCACGGGAATTTTCTGAGAGAGCGAGGAACTGTCCCGGTCGAGCCAGCCCATATACGAGCTGTAGTCAATATGCGTACAGCTAGACTCTACCTCTGTCTGTCTTTGTTCGAAAAAATACCCAATTCTGGGGGAGAGGTCGAGTTTGGAGATTTGTACCCACTAAAACCCTTTCGATGTGCTTACTAAGCACGAGAAATGGAGAAGCCGTGGGTCCCGTGCGATGCTCCGCTCGTGCTTGGTCGAGCTCGTCTCCGAGAGTAAACTGTGGTCTTTTCCTTCCCACAGCCCTCGAGGATATGTCAGCTGCTGTCATCCTCAGCCCTTGCGTAAGCTCTCTTTATTCTGCTCCCGGTGCTGGTGGGGCTAGGAGAGGCCCACTCTGCTATCTTCTTCAGGATCATGACGGTCTCACAGAAGGAGACTACGCCGATTCCCTGCGGATCATTGCCGATACGACTGCTCGCAGGGAGAGCTTTTGTCTGTCTATGCCTGTCATATTCAGTCGCTTATTGCTAGGCGATGTCATCCGAATATATAATGCCGTTTTCACTAAGAGAGGATTTTAGAAAAATTATTTCCTAAGGACTTTTAACAGAGGAAAGTTTATAAGGATTTTGGGAAATTCCATATACACTTGACTGGTTTATTAGTGATTCATTATTATTGGCGTATATATAATATGTAAGCATTTGGCAATAGACGACCGGTTGGTTCAGGGTCCCATGATCGATTAAATTTTAATTTTTTAACAATTATAAAACACATGTACGTTAACGCGTCTTGATCTTCGTCGAATTATATTCTTTTGAATGGTCTATTTCCTTAAAATTATTTAATTATGGTTTCTTCATTAAACATATAAATAAATAAATATAATAAAATAAGTAAACGCATCACACCCAACGGCTGCCATTAAGATCTCATGGTCTTGTGTCGGGGGTCCGGAAACACAACACTCACACAGCACCCAGACCACGACAAATATTCGTATGGCTGATACAGACATTTGCCGTGAGCAGGGATCGAACCCGCGACCGTAAGCGCTTCAGTCAGTTGCAGTGACCACTGCGCTAAAGTGTCTGTCGTATTTTGCTTCCTAAAATGTTTAACAAGCTACTCCTTTCGGTTTCATTCACGTTTATGGTTACTGCTTCACTTCTATGGGTAGTAGCGTGATGTAATATAGCCTGAAACGCCCAATAAACGGCCTATTCAACATAAAAATAATTACTGAAATCGGATTAGCAGTTTCAGAGATTACACCCCACATACAAACTTACAAACAAATTTATCTTCTTTATAATATTAGTATAGCTTTAGCTACAACAAGAAGTCTTTACTCTTTTGCAGGAACATTTATATCTGTACAAAAGTACATCTAAATTGTTTTGTTAAAGGGTGATAGTGTAACAAACAAGCAGAGACACAAACAGATAAAATTACTTTCATATTAATAATATTAAGTAATGTATGGATCGGGAGAGGCCGCGGACGTGCCTGCGAAAGCGATCCCGTAGCCTCTCCGTTTTCCGTGCTGTGGCGGCCATCGCAGGGGCTTTTAGTGAGTACAATCTCACATAACCCGGTCTTCCCCCCAGGAGTCGGGTATCTATGAAGATTTACCCTGCGTAATCAAAAAAAAAAAAGTAATGTATGGATACAGACGGACATTAGTTTAATATTTATAATATTAAAATTAATTTGAATATCATGATGATACCACTTCCTAGTCTTTTATCGGAGATTATTTTTCATTTTAAATTATATATTATATACACCTATGTATATAACATAACATAAATATGTATCAAAGTCAACGTCCCCATAGGGTCTCATGATGCTGTGTCGGGGGTCACACTCACACACACCACAAACACAAACACCAAGATCGACGAACATCGGTATTATATACAAATAGCAGTATATACCCATAATATAACCAGATATCGTCGGGGATATTTCAAAACCGCGTATCTAACTTTTCCTATAAAGTTAAAATTTGAATCAAATACTAAATCATATTATTGATAAAAATAAGGCTTATGGGCATTTTCCATTGCGCGAAAATGAACCTTATTGTGAAAGCTAGTTACGCGGTTTTACACTATCCCCGACGATATGTTATGCTCAAGGGTTTATCGCTCAGAATGCAAACCAATAATTTTAAATAAAAATATTTTGATTCGTTGATTGATTTGATTGATTATATTCAGTGAAGCGAACGTGGTATATAATGGAGTTTCAGATTCAAGATATTTACAGATCAAGATGTTTAAACTACAAAAGATCATAACCATGTTTAATGAAATTAAATTTAAAAAATTATCATTTTTTTTAAATGTCTAAATGGTTTTAGTGTGAGTTATCAATAAAATTTCACATGTCATTACTACGTTTTATAAATGAGGGATCGACTTCAAACAGAAAAATCGTAAAATCGATTTTAAAATCAAACAACTGAATCGATATTTATGATGATATATTTTAAACTTTCGCGATTTATACTATTCATATTTAATATAACGGGTCTTACCGCGATAACTAATGGTAGTAATACCTTTTTATTGCCCGACGTTTCGACGAAGTTACATTCGTCGTGGTCACGAGCTGACTGGTGTCAGTATTAATATTAATATTGTGAGGGTAGGCGAAGAAAACTCGCGAACTCGTCGCCGGAGGGCGCGCATTACAGTTACTACCATTAGTTATCGCGATAAGACCCGTTATATTAAATGGATGCTGATAAGCAATAATGTGTCAACCCACAAAAGGTCAAATTCGGAGATATTGATGTATTTTGATACTGCTTCACCTATTTAACATCATTAAAAAAAATTTAAGTCATTTAAACTATATAAGTACAGAAAAAGTTTCTTAATTAATTGGTACGAATTTCAAGTGCGTTCCATATTTTGCAATTTATACAATAATCACAAATATTTGAAAAAGTTTTTATTAGATAATATATTAAATATATTCGTCTGAATTTAATTCATTATACCTTTTATCAAAAAATAAAAGAAAAGATGGATATATACTTCTTCAAACAAATTTGTTAAAAATGGGTTTGACATCTTTAGACGCCATTTTCTCAAAATGAAGTCCGTGTGGCTTGACACAGTATTGCTTATCAGCGTCCAAATATGAATCGATATTTATGAATTGTTGTTTCCTGATGATGCAGCAGCTTAGGTCACGGTTACACGACTATGTCATTTCAATATCATACGTAAATTTCGAATCGATTAGACCAGTGGATGTTGCTCAGATCCTTACAACTAGAAAAGAGCTGATAGCTTTAAAACGTCTCAACTCATATAGTTAAGAACCATCCCGATTACATCAGCTCAAACAAAAAAGAAAATCGCATCAAAATCGGTCCATTCGTTAGAAGTTACGATGACACAGACAGACAGATACACATGTCAAACTTATAACACCCCTATTTTTTCAGTCATAGGTTAAACTTTTAAATGGCCGTCTGAACAAAATCTATCTATACAAATAAATAAAATTGAATTTACTGTGTCTGATTGTAACATCAAATTGATAGCTTTTAACATAATTCTAGGCTAATCTCTGAAACGGTTCGACCGATTTTTATGGGACTTTTACTCATAGTGAGATAATGTTATAAGGAGTAATTTAGGCTACTTTTATTTATTTTATTTTAATTATAATTATTTGTAAATAGTGAAAAAATAATTAAAATATTACGCGAAATTAAAATTGCAACCAATGAAATATTGAATAATATTTGATTTAAGGTAAACGCTATATTTACGCTGATAAGCAATGTGTCAAGCCACACGAACGATGTTAAACCTATTTTTAACAAATATGTTTAAAGAAATATATATCCATCTTTTGCTTTATTTATTTGATAAAAGGTATAATGAATTTAAATCAGAACGATACATTTAATAAAAAGTTATTTAAATATTTGAGATTATTGTATAAATTGCAAAAAATTGAATGCACTTGAAATTCGAACCAATTAATTAAGAAACTTTTTTTCTTACTTATTTAATTTATATGACTACAATTTTTTTTAATAATGTTATATAGATGATGCAGTATCAAAATACATCAATATCTCCCATTTTGACTTTTTGTTGGTTGACACGTTATTGCTTATCAGCATCCATATAAATATAATTTTTCCTTAAATTAACGCGGATTAAAACGCGGGCGACGGCTATTTATTTTATAAAATTAATTAGAGAATAAATATTAAAATTTTGCATAAAGCTTAATTCATTAAAACGCATTTTTTAGTTGTGATAAATATATTTATTTCCCTGAAATTATAAACGTATATCCATGTATTTTTTCAAATAGTTATGTCAAGGTGAAAAATTTAGATCTAATTTAGAATTCAATTAAAAAGACCTAAGCTTCTAACGCCTTCCGGGTTTTATTTATCATTATTATTTAAATTTATTTTATTATTATAATTTAATGGACATAAATAAATAATAAATATGTGATAATAATGAATTATGTTTAGATAATTTTTATTCTAGCAAATTCTGGTGACATTTTTAAACACGTTTTTAAACTCAGCGTTATATGGACGCTGATAAGCAATATTATTACAAGCCACGCAGGCTTCTTTTTGACAAAATGGCGCCTATAGATGTCAAACCTATTTCTTAATAAATTTGAATAAAATGTAGAGTGAATTAAATACAGATTAACATAATATTTTTTAAATCTAATAAAACGATTTTCAAATATATGATTTCATAATTTGCAAAATATGAATGAATCATTAAAATCAAAATCAAAAAATTATTCAAGTATGCTTTTAAAAGCACTTTTGAATCGTCAAAACAAACAAAAAGTACTTAAATTAAGGAAAATTTTTGTAGGTTGACATATTATTGCTTATCAGCATTCAAATGTCTTATTTTTTTTATAATAAATAGCACTTAGCACGTTTTTTGCGAACACATTTTAACAATAATGTTATACAACTATAGGTATAAGCTCAATCATGGCGACGAATTCAGACGACGCCACGACGTTGCCTAGCACAATATTTATATGTAGATGAGCGATAGTAGTGTCTTCGTCTACGTTCGGTGGTACGGTAACAAAACTAAACTGGATGTGGGTATAACCAAAAATACTAAGTAGGTAAACCGACAGTTTCGACTTGGAGGTGTAGACTGGTCGATTTCTCAAACGTATGTAAGTGCATGACACAGTCCCCCACTATCCAACACGTCTCTGTCCACGTGACTAACAACAATATCACCGTGCTTACCCTTAGTCATATATATATATATCTGTCCCGAGGATCGAATCAGCAGCCGTCAGTGTTAGAGATGAATTCAGGACCACTACACTACGGCCGTCAATGATATGAGTATATAATTAAACTAACTATCCCTCGCTGTTGCACTCGCATTTATGGTTACTGCTTCTCTCTTATGACTCGTAGCGTGATGTAACATAGCTTATAGCCTTCCTCAATAAATAAACTATTTAACACAAAAATAATTTTTCAATTCGAACCAGTAGTTCCTGAGATTATCGCGTTCAAACAAACAAACTCTTCAGGTTTACAATATTATTATATATAGAAATAAATTGCTATTTTCCTCAGTCATGCCATAACCTTATAAAGATTTCACCGATTTGATTATTTTCTTTAAAGTTTTCTAGTACTTTATAGAAAGTTAATACATAAAAAAAAACTTAAGAAAGTTGCGGAGAAAAATAGAAAATTAAAGAAAACTTAAAGATATATAAACTATTTCTCAATTTTAATTCAATTCTTTGACGTCCGCTCTGGTAGCACCACTACGGTGCTGAATACACATTAACATCGACGGTTGCGGGTTCGATTCCCGTTCGGGACAAATATTTATATTTGTATAAATATTCGTTCCGGTTTGGGTGTTTGTTCTTGTTCGTCTCCCCATCGTGCCTCGTAGAGCACGTAAAGCTGTCGGTCCCAGTTGTTATCATAATCACCTGATAATGATCGTTTCTCTTAGTAGGGAAATTATTCTCGTCTAAATGGCTTGCCCTCAGTTGCGGAGATCAGATGTCAATCGCTCTGTGTAAAAATCAGTAACTCGTATCTGGACTAGAATAGTAAGCAGACTCTGGTATAACCGGGAAAATGCTAGGTAGATGATGATTCAATTCTTTGGTTAATGGAATTTAGTTGTGCAGTTACATACATGTTATTTCGCCAATGTTGGTGACATTGACGTGACAAAAACTTTGCGGAAAAGACTTGTTGATTGGACTAAACCATTTTCTACTAATATCGCCACTAGAAAAAAGGCACATATAAGACAGTTGTACGACGGCGGCGATTAGGCTTGGCGCGGGCCTGTTTATGAGTTTTGAAATCAAAACAACTGAAATAAGAATGTCTTCCGAAAAATCGCTATTTTGCTGTTGAAATCAGTCTGCTTTTTAACCGACTTTCAAAAAGGAAGAGGATCTCAATTCATCGGGAATATTTTTATGTATGTTCACTGATTTCTCGAAAACAGCTATAACGATTTCGTTAATTCTTGTTTTGTTTAGATAGGTATACTCTCCGATTAGTCCAATATAACTTTCATCAAAATCAGTTCAGTCTTTTGGTTTTAATAAAGGTAAATCTAAATAATACGTATGTCATTCGAGTGGACATAAATAATTACTATTGATAACGACGAATAGTAAGTCTTAATTATTCTTAATTAATTTTAATAAATTTAAAGTGCATATTAAAAAGTCCTTAGTAGCTAAAGCATATTATTCTGTTCCAGATTTAGTATAAGCTGAATTCATACAGGGTATTTAATATATTTTGTAACTCATAAATGTATGTACTTATTGTAAAACTTTTTAAAAGAGCAACTATCGAGTTTCTTGTCGGTTCTTCTCGGTAGAATCTACTTTCCGAACCGGTGGTAAATTAATTATAATTTTGTTTCTGTATTGACGATTCAAAGGCGCTTGTAAAAGCCTACTTGAATAAAGCACATTTTTAACACGATTTTATTAGCTTCACTTGTAACTGTGTAAGAAAATCTTGGAATCTTAATTTGACCCACTTCCCGGTCTTTGATTAGGATGAAATTTTGCACACGCTCTGAGTTCTGATGACAATACATGACTAGCTAAGAAACGTCACTACAAATCCAACATGGCGGCCTTCCCAAGATGGCGAATTGGCTGTTTGAAATGCACTTCCATGATATGGGTATCAAATGAAAGAGTTTGCTGTCAGGAATACGAAAAAAAATAGTCACGTGACTCAAATCCAATATGGAGGGCGTCCAAGATGGCGGACAGGTTATTTGAAATGCACCTCTATGATATGGGTATCAAATGGAAGGGTTTGCCGTCAGGAATACGAAAAAAATAGTCACGTAACTTATAGTAAATCAATTTTGAATAATAAGAAGACTAAAAAGTATATAATAAAGAAAAATAGTTTAAAAAACAAAAAAAAAAAACACGCGTTAATGATGAAAGAATTTAAAAAGCGCCAGAAGATTTTTAAAGAAGATTTGTAAGAAGTTTTTTAAACTATTATTTTTTTTATTTTGATTTTGATTTAATTGTATATACGGCTAGTCATTTATAACATGCAGACGAAGTCACGGGATAGCATATATTGTTAATTACACTAAGGTTATGTTATTACGTTCTGCGTTCAAAGATCAGCACTAAACATAATTATTCTTAACTATAATTAACAAACATTTTTATTGCTCAATTCACAAGAAACAATTTATTAAAATTATAATTTAATAAAATAACGAATTTTATGTTTTTTCTAACGATTCAATTATGTCGTTTACTCCGTGTATTATAATGAGGGTACTTTATGCTAGTAAAGGTTAATATTTATCCAGTTTTCAAATTTAAATGGACGCTGATAAGCAATACAAAATATATAAAGAGATAGAGAGAAAATAGCGTCTAAAGGCGTTAAACATATTCTTTATACATTTATTTTTTATATATATCCATTTTTTCTTTTATATTTTGATAAAAGTTATAATGAATTAAAAGTAGATTGGTTAAATATTTTTTTTATTTATATATTAATATTTATAAGTTCTTCAAATATATATCATGTCATATCATGTATTATCAGAATACATCAATATCTCCAAATTTGAATTTGTGGGTTAACACATTATTGATTATCAGCATCCAACTATGGAGGAGGTTTTGTAGTGTAGGTATGTTTTTATTAATATTTGTTGTCTCAGAAGTCTATTATTTTTAAACCGATTTTAATAATTATAATTTTCAATAGAATTTTTATCAAAATCGGTTCAGTAGTTTGGTTTTAAAATCGATATAACCAGTATAAGAGTGTCGTTAATGAAAACGAAATTGCGTTTTTTAGGACCGATATTAAAGTATACCGTTTCAAAGAATAATTGACGAAAAGTGAAAATTAAAAAAAAAACTGACAATCTTTTCATTGAGACCATTTCAACGAGCACCGACATGATACCCCTGCTGTAAGATGGTGAGGAGTTGTGTATCCTGCTGATCCTGGCTGCAACATCAGACCAAGAATTCCATAATTTCGCATAGTTATCTTGCGTAGGTACTTAAACTTTTAAGTCACTTATTGTGCATTTAAGATTCCTACCACAACTAAGAAGAAAAGAGCTCATGATTTTGAAATGTTTAGACCGATTTTGGCAGAATATAACTAAGGCCTATCGCTTGAAAACCCACTTTCAAATAAAAAAAAAACCGCATCCAAAACGGTTCACCTCTTTAATAGATCAGCGAGAAGCAGCTAATGTTTTTTTTTCAGTGAGTGAGAGAATTAAAACCTTAACCCGCTTCCCCATTTCATTTCCTTACCCTTTTAAACTAACAACGCTTTATGAGTCATGGCTGCCAATATCTATGGGCAGTGATCACTTCACATAGGGTGTAATTGCACGTTTGCCAGATATCTATATATATAAAATCACTTGTCCTGACTGTTTCATCAACGCAGAGCCTAAACCGCTGCGGCTACGAACTTGAAATTTTGCCAGTATTTGGCTTTTATGTTGCAGGCATCCACTAAGAAAGGGTTTTTTGATCTTCCACCCTTAAGAGGGTGAAAAGGGATAAAAACGTTTTTATGCAAAATCTTATTCCGTGGTCGTATTAACTTAAAACTTAATGCACATACTTTTGGGTGATAGTAATAAAATATAAAATAGAAAACGGGGTACTATAATTCCACACTGGGGTGCAAGGGGGTAGTAAAGTTTGTATGGAGAAAATGTATTTTTTTCACCGATTCTCCTTAAATTCAGCACAAACATTACTTAGGGAGAATAATTTTATATATGTATCCGAGAATTTCAAAATCATCCCTTAAAATGACGCTAGAGGGTAATAAATCCTAAAAAGATCACAATTTCGCTGGTAGATGTATTTAGCTGAAAATCCAAAAGATACGTGGGCGTAGCCGCGAGCAACTGCTAGTATTCTATAAAAAAAAACTTAGAAGACTACAGCGAAACCGCCACAGTGCAAATTAAACTTAACGAGCTCTTTTAATATACCACACTTGCAATTTCACGGAAAATAACAGATGACATTGTGACAAACGATTTAGCACGTGTATTACGAAATAATTGTTGTTATTACCTTCGTAATTGTAACAAGAGGTCGAAGGAGCTGTTATATAACGAGTGCCTGATTTAATAATTAGATATCGTGTATTATATTAAATTATTTTTTATATATAATAACAAGTAATTAATTAAACAATCAAAACCCGACTGCGTGACCAGACCATCTGTAGGCAGTTCTGTCTAAAAGCTTATTAACCAACTTTAAATCCTTATAGATTCTAAACGGTAATTGATTGAAAAGTTATTAGTTATATTATATAAGAAATCTAAAAATTATATAAGAAATATCGACTTGATATAGCTCGTCGATTTTCATGTTTTTTTTCACATTTTGGCGCCCAAAAATATATTTATTCTAGCTGGTACTCGCGACTTCGTCTGCGATGTCTGTGATGTCTACGTTATAGTAGCTATATACATGCAAAGTCTCAGCCCGATCGGTTTAAAATTGACATTTCATACAAACTTTCATCCCCTATTTCATCCCCTTGGGGGTAGATTTAATTACAATTCTTAGCGGATGCCTACGTCATAACATCTACCTGCATGCCAAATTTCAGCCCGATCCGTCTAGTGGTTTGGGCTGTGCGTTGATAGATCACTATGTCAGTTGTGAAACTATGTACTAATCGTGAAAACCATAGAAAATACAATGGCAATTTGTAGTCATGGGTTTTCTTTAATGGTACGTCTCGCCATTGTCTATTATCTAGTAGTTAATTAAATATTGCGGATATCAACAAAACGCTATTTACGTGCATCTATATACTAGTGATGTGATCGTTTAAAATGTATATGCATTGATACGGATCCGAAAAATCCGTACATTTGACGTCAAATTTCCGCGCATACGGATACTGATTCGGATCTTGACTTTCTTATGTAGAAAAGACAAGATGGATATATACTTAATATATTTTAAACTTTCGCGATTTATACTATTCATATTCAATATAACGGGTTTTATCGCATTCGTCGAATGCAACTTCGTCGAAACGTCAGCCAAAAAAAGGTATTACTACCATTAGTTATCGTGATAAGACCCGTTATATTAAATATGGATACATACTTCTTCAAACTAATTCATTAAGAATAGGTTTGACATGTTTAGACGCCATTTTCTCAAAATGAAGTCAGTGTGGCATGATATAGGATTGTTTATCTGTGGTCAAATTGAGAATAGATTATAATTTAATGAACTACGGTCGAATGCCGACCACTAGACGACCATTACTTTCATTTATTATTAATTACACTGATAATTGGACGCTGATAAACAATACTGTGTCAAGCTACGAGGACTTCATTTTGAGAAAATGGCGTCTAAACATGTCAAACCTATTCTTAATAAATATGTTTGAAGAAGTATATCCATATTTTCTTTTTTTATGAAAGGTATAATGAATTAAAACCAGATAGATATGTTTAATATATTATCTAATAGAAAGTTATTGAAATATTTGAGGTTATTGTATAAATTGCAAAATATGGAACGCACTTGAAATTCTAATAAATTATTAAGAAACTTCTTTCATATATTTTTTTGATTTCAATATATTTTTTTAATGTAAAACAGATGATGCAGTATCAAAATACATCAATATCTCCGAATTTGACTTTTTGTGGGTTGACACATTATTGTTTATCAGCATCCAATTTACTCATTGCAAGAATTTTGTAAGTCTCAACTGACTTATTAACCAATTTAAAATTTAAAATTTCAACTCCTGTCAACAAGCGAATAAGTTAAAAGCCTTATCTCCATGTATTCACAACTATAATTAAACTGTCCGTCTGTAACACAACAGTTGACATGTGAAAGTAGGTAATAATAAGAGAAAAGACACAACATTGTTTTCTTTTAAGTATTTAACAAATGCATTAAGTTTTAATAGTAGTCATTTAGTACTTTACCTAGAAAGTTATCCGGGAGTTTTGAAAATTGATGTTCTTAGATATTGGCTTGTTCTTTTCGAATCGACTTTTCCACATCGCATCTTTTCGGAACGCGTCGCCATATTGGAAAAATGGCGCCTAAAAATAGTTTTTTCACAATATAGGGGATATATATTTCTACTCATTTTTCGATGATAATTGTGTTGGATTCTTATTAATTTGATATAAATAAAATGATGTTTTCTAGAATGTTGAGATCAACAGGTTTATTTTGAAATTCCACACATCAGAAGTAGGCATTGTTCAATTTACATATGATGCAAAGTTTACTCCATAGCTTAATCATATATATATTCTATATAAACAAGCAGTAACACTAACCTCTATCCTCTCTAGCAATATTTATAGCATTCAGGCAAACCACTTGGATTATTTCCCGCGGTTCTCCCAAACTTCATCCCGCCTTCGTTGTGTCGTTTGGCGCGAAAAATGCCAAAACGCCAACGAAAGAATTTATACAGCCCAAAAATTGTTTAAAATTGTGATATAAATCTATTGATGTTTTTTTGATGAGGATTTAATTTTAATACATTTAGAAAATAAGAATAAATTAATCTGACATATTATATTGCTTCCAAATAATTGTTATATAAATTAAACTAGAGAAAATTTACTGTAATTTATGTTTTGACCTTTTTTTCTGAAATAAATAGTTTTAGCGTAGGAGCCCATCAAAGTCGACTTAACACGCGTTTCATGATCAATTTTCTAAACTACCAAAATACATTCCGGGTGACTCTTAGTTTTTGCGCACCACATATCTAAAGTAATTTATAAATATATTTAATATAATTTTTGCACGTATAATGTATAAATTTATTATGAAGTATTAAAGTTTTTGTTAAGCAAAAACTTGTAACAAGAAGACTTAAGTAAAAACACGAAGTCAAGTAAAATAAATCGTAATAAAACTCGGTAAAAACAATAAAGTTTGCTGATATTAGTGATATTTTTAACCGATTTAAAAAGGAAGAGTTTCTTATTTGGCACTACGGTAATTCTATAATGTTTTATACCTTAGAGAATCGCCATTTATTAATCGATTTTAAAAACACTATTTCAAAGTTTTTTTTTATTATCCAAAGAATTTTTAGCAAAATCGTAGTTTGCTTTTTAAATCTAAATAACTAAAATAAGCATATTATTATAGTATACGAAATTGCGTAATTGGCTTTTAGAGTAGATTGGGCATAAAATATAATAATAGATAAAATAATTAACAGATTTTAATATCGAATTAAATTTTAGTTTACACGTTATTTTCCTTCACCAAGCACGAGATGAATTTTAACATAAATCCCTTGAAAACTTAGCAGGGCTAGCCAGGGTTTGAACCCGCGATCATAAGTTTTGATCGACGTGTTATCTCGGCTTTTACCTAACATTACTTATCGATGAACTAGCAGTTTCCCGCAGCTTAGCCCGCGTTCACTTAAGAATTTTATACTTAGCTTGCAACCCTTTTCTTAACCCCTTAGGATTTGGATTTTCAAAATTTTTTTCTTAGTGCACATATGCGATATTTAAGGAACTTTTGTGCAAAATTTTATGTTTCTAGACACAGCGGTTTACGCTCTGCGTTGACCGATCTTTCAGTGAATATGTCAGACAGTCAGTTTAATACCTATATAAAATGACGCTGATAAGCAATACCGTGTCTAGCCACACTAACGTCATTTTGAGAAAATGGCGTCTAAAGATGTCGAACCTATTCTTAATAAAATAGTTTGAAGACGTATATATTCATCTTTTGTTTGACTTATTGAATCAAAAGCAGATAGATTTATTTACTATGTTATCTAATAATAAGTTTCTAAATATTTGAGATTATTTTATAAATTGCAAAATATGGAACGCACCTGAAATTCGAAACGTTTAGTTAAGAATCTTTTTTCCATACTTATTTAGTTTAGATGACTTGAATTTTTTTTTTGGATAATGTTAAATAGGTGACGTAGTATTAAAATACATCAATACCTCAAAATTTGATTTTTTGTAGGTTGACACATTTTTGTTTATCTGCATCCATATAATAGATAATAATATACTTCTTTACATACAGTAACGCGCGTCTGAGACACAATAAAAATATTTAGAATTGTAATCATAATTTTCGTTTAATTGCTTTTTTTTCTGTTGTTTTGTTATATAAAATTCATGCTATAGTTTCTTTAAATTATTAATATTGTATAATGTATAATATTTTTATAATTATTTTTTTTTTATATTCATATTATTTAATATAACGGGACTTATCGCGGTAACTAATGGTAGTAATACCTTTTTACTGCCCGACGTTTCGACGAAGTTGCATTCGTCGTGGTCACGAGTAAAAGATATTACTACCATTAGTTATCGCGATAGGACCCGTTATATTAAATAGGATTAGTATAAATCGCGAAAGTTTAAAATATATAATTTGTTTAATTGAATTAAATAGGTATTTTTCTTATATAATACGATGTTTTCATCGAAACAATGCATTTTATAATTACAAGGTCATGTTCATGAAAGGTCATCTTTGTGAAATGTTTTGAAAAAAAGAACGTGGGATCTTGTTATTATGAAAATGCATTATTAAAGAAAATAACAAGATTTAAGTCATTCGAATAAGCGATAAATTAGTTGATTAAGATACGAATTGGTTCCGTATCAAAGTTCAAAAAGGTAAAGAAACGTTTGTGTGTTAGAGGTTATTATAATATTAAAGATTTCATAGATGATGACACATTGGGAATAATGCGATCGCTTCCAGGCTGTCTGTTCTATAATCGATGATTAGATAGTTTCTTTATCATATATTTGCGCTCAATCGGCGAAGGTTTGGGCTGTCAAGTGACTGTATAGTCTGTGACATTTGTGACAGTGTTATTCTGTGACATTACTATTGGGATCCGGTTTCCAGCCCTCGCTCTCTGCTACGTGACTCCGATGCGCGCGCACTATAAACAACAACAGTTCCTGAAAATCATCGCCTTTACCAACAACAAAGCACTGTCTCAATACATTTTACGTATGTAACCAATCTTGATGTTGTTAAAAAAAATAACAAAAAAAAGTCCCGCTGAGTTTCTTTCGCGGTTTCTTCTCAAGCTTGAGGATATACTTTTCCGAAACCGTGGTAGATTCACTTCATTGACGTTCAAATAGAAAATGTAAATTCCAATTTTGAATAACAATATTTTGATTTGATTTAGATTTTATTATCTTTACTAATATTATAAAGAAGTAACTTGATTGTAAGTTTATATGTTGGGTTTAATCTTTGAAACTACTGATACGATTTAAAAATTTCTTTTTGCGTTGTATAGCCCTTTTATTGAGGAAATTATAGGCTATATTACATCACGTTACAACTCAGACGAGCAAAGTAATAGCCACAAACGCGAGTAAAACCGCGACATCTGAAACATAACAATACTATGTAATTTTAAATACTTGACGTTTAGACGCAATTTTCTCAAAATGAAGTCCGTGTGGCTTGACATAGTATTGCTTATCCGCGTCCATTATTGTTTGTCACTTTTGACGCGACCGCCATGTTGAATTTTTGCGCGAACTCGTTTTGAAGGTCGCAATAAATATTAATATTAATAAATGAATATTAAAAACAAGCTTTTATGCTCTAAAAATAAGAAAATAATCTTAGAAGTAAATCAATGTAATAATTTTGTCGCGTTATACAATTTATTTATAATCTATACTAATATTATAAAGCTAAAGAGTTTGTTTGTTTAAATACGCTAATCTCAGAACTACTGGTTCGAATTGAAAAATTCTTTTTGTGTTAGATAGTTTATTTATTGAGGAAGACTATGGGCTATATTACATCACGCTGCAACTCATAGGAGCGAAGCAGTAAACATAAACGCGAGTGAAGCGATATATATACAGATAAATTAAATTGAAGTGTCTCTTTGTAATATCAAATTAACAGCTTTTAACTAAATTCATATGAAGGTATACACGGTACTTACATTCAAAAAACACTATTTTATAAAGTTTTGCTTGTCTGTCTGTTTATTCCGGCTAATCTCTGGAATGGCTGGACAGATATTGACGGTACTAGCAGATAGCTAATATTATAAGGAGTCACTTAGGCATTTATTTTAAAAAAAATCGTCATGACCACGACGAATGCAACTTCGTCGAAACGTAGGGCAATAAAAAGGTATTACTACCATTAGTTATCGCGATAAGATCCTTTATATTAAATATCTTTGGGCCAACTAGACAATGGACGAGCTGGTCAAGATTGAAAATGTGTACAGATTTTAAACGTCAAATAGTGTGAACGTAGCGTGTATTATAGATATGAAAAATCAATGGGATTTACTAGCTAAAACGTATTTTTTAAGCTTGATTTAACAAATAAATTATTTATATATGGACGCTGATAAGGAATACTGTGTCAAACCACACGAACTTCATTTTGAGAAAATGGCGTCTTAAGATGTCAAACCTATTCTTAATGTATTTGTTTGAATAAGTATTTATCCATATTTTCTTTTCTTTTTTGATAAAAGGTATAATGTATTAAAAGCAGGTTCATACATTTAAAATATTATCTAATAAATAGTTTTTTAGATATATGAAATTATTGTAAAAATTACAAAATATGGAACAACCTTGAAATTTGAAACAATGAATTAAGAGTCTTTTTTCCGTATTTATTTAGTGTATATGATTTTATCCTTTATTGAATAATGTTTTACAGGTGATGCACTATCAAAATATATCAATATCTCCGAATTTGACATTTTGTGGGTTGACACATTATTGCTTATCAGCATCCATATATTAATCTAGATTAATGTATACGCTTAAAATTTTTGTCAGTTAATTATTATGACACGTTCGTGTGTTGTTATGTTGTTGTTTTTAGCTATAATAAAGTTAAGAAAAAAAAACAAATACTCTTTTTTAAAGTCGGTTGAAATTTTTTTTTTTAAATTAATGTTGAAAAGTGTATATGTCGCAAATCATGTTATACTTCCCACGGTATTATTATTTGGCACTAGCTGTGCCTCGCGGTTTCATACTTATATTACAATTATATAATACTTACCTTCTCCGCTTGAATCGGATATTGTTTACTATTTCATTGGTTTCTATTTTGTTTTCGGGTAACCCACTCTTTTATTTATTAATTAAAGAAAATAAAAGTAGCCTAAGTTCCTCCTAGATACAGGCCTCCTTATAAAATTAGCTATCTGAGAGTGAAAGTCCCGTCAAAATCGGTCCAGCTGTTTCAGAGATAAGCCGGAACAAACAGATAGACCGACAGACAGACAAAAATTTGAAAAATTATTTTTTATTGTAAGTACCGTGTATACTTTCATATGCATTAAGTTAAAAGCTGTTATTTTGAAATTACAAACAGACATTTTAATTTTATTTATCTGTATAGTCTGACAGAACTAATTTGGTGTAATATAAAAGAAAATGAAAACGAACCTAATATATATATTAATAAGGACTGTTTTTGCTCGACATTACCTACAAAGTAACGGAGTTAAGTCTTTTTGTGAAGTAATTTTGAAAACATTAGTGGTGCGACATTTAAAAATGAAATATCTTTTTTTATATTTTAGTGTACCTGTGTAAAGTAACAGCCTGTAAATGTTCCATGACGTACAAAGGCCTCCTCTCCTGTTAAGGAGAAGGTTTAGAGCTTAATCCACGGGTTGGCGATAATATATGTGTCAGAATCTCTCCCGGCACATGCTGGTTTCCTCACAATGTTTTCCTTCACCGAGCACGAAATAAATTAAACACAAATTTAGCATTTGAAATCTCAGCGGTGCTAGCCGGGGTTTGATCCTGTGAATATCGGTTGAGATCGACGTGTTGACCACTACGCCATCTCGGCTCTCATGATATATGTATGTACCTATGTAATAAGAGAAAAATATTAAACAGTCTTTAGTGTAAATTGGTGTTATATAATTATTAAAAAAAATCAAAAACCCGACTTTGTTATTAGGCTATCTACAGTCAGCAGCACCGTGTCAATATCAGTTCTGTCTAAAAGCCTATAAGTGAGAATCGTTACTAACCAACTTAAATAAAATAAAAAATCGTTATAGATCCTAAACGGTAATTCTGATTGAATAACGATATGAGAAACCTAATTTTATTTTTCACATTATAGCGTCCAAAATCAGTCAATTTATATTTTAAAGCTTTTTATGCTTTCTATGAAATTGGCGTCGTTATGACGAATCGAAAGACGTATCATTTATAAATAGTGCTACAAAGGTACAAACCTTATATGGGTTATATATTTACTAATAAACACATTACCTTTGTGTCGTGCAGTCGGGTAAAAAGAGTAAGGTCTTCGGTTCCACGCTCGAGTTGAATTATTTGCATAGTACTCCTATATCCGCTATAACAACAAATGCTAGTCGGTCAAGTCCGCCCAATTGACCGCTTTCCACGTAAAACTTCAATTATGCGTAAAATTTTATTATTAAAATCCGTGAATGATTGAACGTAAAAAGTAAACGTTTGTGTGTTTAAAGATAATTTAGCGAGAACTGAATCTTTCTCGATAGTCTTTGTTAATTGTAATTACTTTTAAGACTTTGATTTGTAAATAATGATATTATTATAACTTATAGGTTACGTTCATAGTATTTGACGTTAAAAATAAATTAAATTTCTGGTATTTCGCCAATGTCACGTGGAATGGAGAAAACACGATGGAGATTGATCGGTTGGATCGAGAATCCAACCTTGGCTAAATTTTAGATAGGGTGTATCCAAAAAATACTGCGAATTTCCTTGTTAGTCTGCTAAGGATTAGAACAACATAAAAAGAACATACATAATAGTACAGAAATATAAATTATTATGAAGGGACAATCACATTATTTACAACGTTAAAAGTATGTAACCTTTTCCAACTTTGACAAGCTCGTTAATTTAACTGTAAGCCCAAATAACATAAATTCTCACCTGTCATACTCAGCTAGTTGGTTGCTAGGCAACGTCGTCCAAGGCGGTCGGCATTCTGCCAAAATACAGGAGCTTATATGCATAATAATATCGACACTGATAAGCAATACCGTGTCAAGCCACACGGACATCGTTTTGAGAAACTGGCGTCTAAAGATGTCAAACCTATTCTTAATCAATTTGTTTTAATAATTATTTGTCCGTAGTTTTATTTCTTTTTAGATAAAAGGTATAATGAATTAAAAGCAGGTTGATATATTTAATATATTATCTAATAAAAAGTCTTTTAAATATGTGGCATAATTGTAGAAATCACTTTTTGTGGGTTGATACATTATTGTTTATCAGCATCCATATACATATTATATTTATAACTATTTTTGTGTTGTTCTAGGTGAAGTATTAACAATGAAATTCACACTATTTTAGAGTGTTTTCAAAATTAGGTAGCTTCTCATGAGTATAAATATTGTTCCTTTTGATTTGTAAAGACAATATCGACGTTTTGAGGGTAGGCGAAGAAATCGTGCGGTAGCACCAAGGAGATTATGTAAACAGTAGCCAGTGACAACGTCGGACGCGAATTTATCGAAACGTCGCGTAAAAAAAAGGTACACCAGTGTTTTTATTTATCACGATTAGGCTTTATTAAAAACTAACTGAGCCCGTGGTTTCACACGCGTTAATTTGAGGAAAAATTATATGTAAATAAAGTTTACCTTCCCTACTTGAGTCGGATATCGTTCACTATTTAATTTTTTTCAATACTTAGTGTATATATTTTTTTTAATTAATTATTAAAATTAATAATAAATTTACAATAATAGTAAAGTTAGCTTAAATTACTATTTATAACATAAGTAACCTGTGAGTGAAAGTCCCGTCAAAATCGGTCCAGCCGTGACAGAGAGCCGAAACAAACAAACAGACAGACAGACTAACAAAAATTTTAAAAATTGTGTTTTTGATAAAAATACCGCGTAAATTATTATATGTATTTAGTTAAAAGATGTTAAATTGAAATTACAAACGGACACATCAATTTTATTTGTATTGATATAGATATGTATTTTTTTTTTAATTATAGACGGTAAACCTGACGGTAAGTGATCACCAGACTATGGAAATGTGCAGCACCAGAGGATAAAAAAGTAATTAGGGGTGAAAAGGAAGTAAGGAAAGGCTTCCAGTTCACTCACTCACCGTACGAAACGCAGCTAAAAGAATTTACAACATTTATGTTGCACTAGCTTTTGCTCGTGATTTCGCTTGAGTAAATATGGATGTTGTTTTTAAATAATAGGCATATATATGTACATTCAATATAGCCTATGGGCCTTTAGAATAATGTAGCTTTCAAATGGTATCACAATTTTTAATATAGTATGAGTAGTTGCGATGTTTATTTATGATATGCAAAATTCGTTTTCTTTATCATATTATATGCATAACTTAATAATACCTAATGTGTTATATATAAGGTAATCAGGTGTATCAGTTCTACCAAAAAGTAAAATATAATTAGGATATAACCCTGGGCCTTCTTGAGACACTCTCACTTGTAATAGATTAAAAAAAATTGGGTGTGACTATAGAAATGTTATAAGCATTATTTTGGCAGCTAGAATGCTGACCACTTTGGACGAGGTTGCCTAGCACCCTAACAACTGAGTATGAAAAGCGAGAGCATCTTTGAGCCAACAAGTCAAAATTGGAAATGGGTACAATTATTTAAAATCAATATTATTATTTTTGGCCGTTGAGTGTGATGCGCGCGATGTGAATCTATTATGTTATATACATAATATACAAAATTTAAAAAAGCCCAAGAAGCCACGCTTTTCTCCACATTAACAATTATATAATAAATAATATAAATAAATTACTAATTCAAAAAGCGTTAAGCGCTTTGTATAAATTAATTAGAAGAAGATAGAACGAAAAAGCGTGTTTTTTAAACTTTTTTTGTTAACCCAATTTACGAATTCTAAATAATTAATTTGCCCTGCCATCAAAATGCAATATTGTAGTTTTATATTTCAGTAAATCACTGGTTTTTAAGAATATCGTAGTAATTCAAAATTCTAACAAATAGAACTAAGTATGTCAAAAGACCATAAATCTTTGATGTTTTATCATGAAAAGTGTTGCGGTGATGAATTTTCTTGAAATCAATAGTTATAACATCAAGGGTTCGTTTAAATTTTGCAACTATGCACCAACACATTAATAAAGAAATTTAAAAACCTCACTTCTTCAAATTCATCATTTTTAGTTGCATTGATATTCTTGAAAAGCAGCGAAATATATATAAAAAAATAATAAATTGTATTGTTTGTATCAACAGATCGCGTGCGGCGTGTCACAACGTAGTGTCATGCGATGCTGTTCCACGCAGTTGTTAATGTCGGTCCGAGTTGATCCAACGTCTCGCGCATGCGAAAAATGCAATTCAAGTAAAAAACGATCGATAACCTTTCGCGCGTTTTTTTGACAAGTGATAGTTTTTTTTTAAAAGTGTCGTTCGGAAATGTGACAGTGATTTATAGTGGGAAGTGTTTTTTTTTTCTTCAATTAATTTCTTCTTTACTTTTTTTGGTATGTAATACTTTATTTTATATTTTAGTTTTAATTATTTTTTATGTCTAGTTAAAAATTAACTGATAATAAAAATGAACGCGTTTTGTATTCTGTTACAGTTAATATCAACTTTCAGATTTAATCTTAAAGTTAATAGAAGTAATGACTTGACCAAATTAAGATATTATTTCGTGTGTCGAGAACTAAACAATCACAGTCGTAATTAGCGCCAATTAGTTATAACTGGCCAAAAATGACAGTTGATTAAAAAAAAGAAAACAATAATGTTTCAATTATATTTTTGACATATTTTTTTGGATTAAAAAAATAAACGCGACTTGATTTGTTTTAAATTAAATGTAATATAAGTTAATAGTAAAAAGATAAGTTTTAAATTTTAATTTCAGGACGGTGTAACATCTTAATTTTTTCTTTGTTATTAAAAAAATGTATCAAATTAAAATACAATGACGAATAAAACCATAAATTACATTATGTCATTATTGATTTTTGTATCAAATCACATTTGACAAAAAAAAATTGTCAGTTAAAAAAAAACAAAATTTTCAATATTTTTTCTTACAATTTATAATACAATGCCTATCATATTATGTCATTATTGAATTTTGCGTGGCTTTCACTGGCCAGTGGGGATGTTGGAAGTAGGGCAGTGGGCCAGATGAAAGTGTTGTTGAGATGCGGAGGCTGAGGCAGTGCATTTTGTAAATGTCATATTGACTCTGTATTTCATTTTTGGCGGCATTTACATATTTTTTTTGCATATCGCTGGTTACTTGATAAACGTAATGATTTATAAATTGTAAAATATTTAGCGTCAACTAATATTTTAATGTGAAATTGGAACTTTTTATTAATGAAATAATAAAATTTTAAGGTTTTCAGTTCAAGGTTAGGTAATAATTTTGTTTTGAATACATGAATTTAAATTAACGTGTTTTTTTTATTTATGTTAAGCCTTAAACGTTTATGAAAATAATATGTAAACACAATATATAGAGACGGTTGTAAAGAGTAGTTCGATATTTATAATATTTTTTTTTTAGGATTCAAAAATAGGGAATGTGCTTTATAATTTTTCTTTTTGTTGAGAACAATATTTTTTTACTTTTTATTATTTATTAATATTGTATTTATTTTATTAACCTACGACCAATTTTGAGTATCTCTTTAACAAATGAACCCATTTTGATGCGGTTTTGTTTTGTTTGAAAGTTGACATAATCGGGATAGTTCTTAGCTATTTATTAAGATCTGTTCAGATATTTGAAAATTATCAGTTCTTTTTAACTGCCGACGCAAAAAGAGGGGTATTATAAGTTTGACCGCTATGTGTCTGTCAGTGGCACCGTAGCTCCTAAACGGATAAAACGATTTGGGTGGTTCTTTTATTTGAAAGAGGGTTTTCTAGCGATGGTTCTTAGAAATGTTTTACCAAAATCGGTACAGTCATTTCGAGATCATTATCTTTTTTTTTCCTAGCTGCGATAGGAAACGTAGATTCAGAAGAAGTATTTGATTTACTTTCAAACATATATATATTTTTATTGCACTAGAAAAGACATTACAGAAAATAATAAAGTAGAAAAAAACACACGCAAAGGTAGACTTATTTCTAAAAGAGATCTCTTCCAGTCAACCTATCGAGGTGAGTGATAAGAGTCATACAGCGGGCAACACAGTGCATATTAGAAGGAGATTTAATAATATAATGGATAAACATATGAGTGACAATGAGAAACATAAACATATGTGTGATCTAAAATTTTAACACCTATGTGTGCAACATAACTATGCAAAATTATGGAATTTTTGGTCTGATGCTGCAGCCTGGATCAGCAGGATACACAGCTCTTCATCAACTTATAGCAGGGGTATCACGTTGGTGCTCGTTGATATGGTCTCAATGAATAAATTGGCGGTTTTTTAAATTTCAATTTTAGTCAATTATCTTTAATTCTCAGTTATTTACTATTAATCCATATTCTGTTTAAATAATAACACTTTTAATATTAAAACTTTAGCCTTTACGTTATACGATAGGTAAAACAAAAAAAAAAACATTTGAGTAGTTTTTTTTTCATTCAAAATACAGATACGGAAAAACCTCATCAGCAGGAACGTAGTAAGAAACCGACGGCCATCTTTAAAATATTCTTATTATAAGGCGCAAATCACACTTGTAAGTTTTACTTACAAGATTTTCATAAATTGTTTGTCATTACTTTTAAACCAGAAAGAATTTACTGTCAGTGATATATTTTTTGCTACAGCACGTACATAAGGTATTTGCTTATTAGTCTATGTATGTATGTGAGATTATACCTTTGTGGTCCTATTAAGACCGAACGCGTGAGCCGATTTTGATAAACGACGCGTCGTTCGAATTATCATAACGGCGCATATATCATAGAAAGTATAAAAATTTGAAAAAAAAAAATAAAATAGCCGATTTTGGACGTCGTAATGAGAAAGAATAAGAAAATGAAACTCGACGATCAGTGTTACGTGGAGTATCGTTGAATAGGTATTTAAATTTTTTTAAGATATATTATATTTCAACTAGAATTACCGTTTGAAATCTATACCGATTTAAAGTTGGTTAGTAACGATTCTCACTTATAGGCTTTTAGACAGAACTGTTGACTGCGTAGAACACGCAGTCGGGTTGTTGTTTTTTTTTATTAATTACTCGTTTCATGTCAGTTAAAAGTGTAACACTTACAAGTGCAATTCTCACCTAATACAGCTTGTAATAATCCTAATATTTCGCGGCTTCGCTTAGCTTTCTATATCAATAAAACTCTGTACACAATAAGGTTAAAATCATTTGTTATTAATGCAAATAATAATTAATTCACAGTAATTATTAGGTTCATTGAAATACCGGTGATTTTCGCCTTGAGTTAAAAATTAGAAAACAAATGAATTGGGCGATTAAAACATGGTTTTATTTAACCGATTCACTTTAAGGTTGGATGTTTTATAACCCTCGACCTAAAGAGGGGTGTTATAAGTTTGACGTTTATCTGTGTGATTATACGTGTGTATGTGCGTGTGTCCGATGAAAAGATGGATATATACTTCTTCAAACAAATTTATTAAGAATAGGTTTGACATCTTTAGACGCCATTTTTTCAAAGTCCATGTGGCTTGACACAGTATTGCTTATCAGGGGCAATATAGAAGTGTACCAAGGTTGATGTGTACATCATAATAGACAGCCGAAATTGAGATTTAAAAGCGTTATTATACTAGCAAGTTCGCAATATCACACGTGCTGGTCTTCTCTCGTAAGCGGTGCGTGAAGGGCAACTTGCCCTCCTAAGACGAGCTCCAGCCATGAGCGCACGGGAGGGGCAGCGGATGCGCATGCGCAAGCGGTCCCGCGGCCTCACCATTTCCGCGCTAAGTACGGCCAACGCAGAGGTTTTCGTGCGTATATAAAAAGTGAGTCTCCACATAAGCTTCAGAAATTCGTATAAAAAAAACCAAAGCGACGACTTTCAAAAAAATTAAAAAAGCTTAAAATGCTATTTCGTTGTTTTAAAAATGATAAATGAATTACAGTTATTCACAAAAAAATTCTATGGGGACAATCTAAAAGTATGCTCTTTAATTTTTTTTATAATAAACTAGCAATTCGCCCGCGTATATTTAAGAATTTGATACGTAACAAACTTCCAACCCTCTTTTTAACCCCCTAGGGGATGGATTTTCAAGAATCCTTTCTAAGTGCACACTTACGATATTTAAGGAACGTTTGTGCAAAATTTCATGTTTCTAGACGCAACGGTCTTAGCTCTGCGTTGATCGATGAGTCAGTGTATATGTCAGCCAGTCAGTTTTGATTTTTATATACATAGACAGGTCAATAAATAATACAGTTCTGAGGTAACAATAATACATACATAATAAAATAAAAAGTTAAAGTTTTTTTTTAATATTGACAAAAATGCAGATCCGGTTTCCTGTCGCGAAAGTTAATGATTTTTTTTTAGTTTCGCTTAAAATACCCGTTTTAAGGCATGTTGTTATTATTAATTTTATTGAATGAATTTTTGTGTCAATAATGCATTACGATTATTATAAAAATAAAAACTCGTCTTAAAGATTGTTTACATAATTTAAATTTATCGTACATTTTAATTATGTGAATGACAAATTTTTTCAGTTAATTTGATTTTAAAATCGAACAGTTGAAACGATTTTGATGAAAATTCAAAAGACCTTTAAACAAAAAAAGAATTAACCAAATCCGATAAATGATTTTGACTAATCGGTAAAAAATAAATTTAAAAATAACTATGTCTATATGCTTAATTTACATATATAAATCACTGAACTACATAATATCCTAGTGTGTACGTATGTAGACTTTAGTGTCATAGCTATGTGACGTCAGCAAAAAATCAACATGGCGGACGTAAACTGTCAAGATTTGCGAACTGTTGTGACTTTTAACAGACCTAGTCCGGTTTTTTAATCTTTAAAATTAAATAAATAGCGCACACACAACGACCCCATTAGGTCCTGTGTCCGGGGTCCGGAAACACAACACAAACGCCCAAACTACGATAAACGATCCGCATGTCATATACGAACGTTTGCCGTGACCGGGGTTCGAACCCACGGCCAGTAAATATCATGTCTGTCAAAATTACTCAAGACTTGTTATTATAAATAAAATTATTTCATAACTAGCGGCCTCTCGTGTTTTCACTCTCGCTTAACATAGGACTTTCATACAAACTTCCAAACCCCGTTTTACCCCTTAAGGGTTGAATTTTCCGGGAGTCCTAAAAAGAACTAGCACTTGTAGTTTCTGAGATTTCGTGATGGCGAGTGAGTGACATTTGGCTTTTATATATGGCGAATAAGCATTAATGTTTCAAGCCGCACGGACTTCGTTTTGGGAAAATCGCATCTACAGATGTCAAACCTATTCTCAATAAATTTGTTTGAATCTATCTATATCTTGTAAAAAATGAAACGCAATTGAAATTCGAAACAATAAAGTGAGAAACTTTTTTCCATACTTATTAAGATGATTCCAATTTTTTTGAATAATGTTAAATAACTAACGCATTACCAGAATACATCAATATCTCCGAATTTGACTATTTATGTTGACACATTATAGCTTAACAGCATTTATATAGATTAACGAAAATATGCACGTGTTTAATGAGGCATGGGTTGAAATTTATTGATCGGAAAATTAACAGAAACATTATATTTCACAAGGTACGGAACACTTGTTGTGTAACATTTGCACTTGACCAGCTTTTAAGTTATTTTTATTATGTAATCCTCAATGAGTACATAAACAAATCATTACAGATTAAAATGTTTGATTATGTAAAAGTAAATTTGATTAAGTTAGGGGTTACATTAAAAAAAATCTTTTTTTAGTAGATGCTTAGAATACAAAAGATAGTAACTGCCAAAATTTCAATTGTATGGCATCAGTGGTTTAATCTCTGCGTCGATGAAACAGTTAGTCAGGACAATTAATTATATATATTTATTAGCTACCCCTCGTGGTTTCAAACGCGTTTATGGTTACAACTGTTGATGCTGCGGTGATGTAAAATAGTCTATAGCCTTCCTTAATAAATAAACTGTCGAAAACAAAAAGAATTTTTCAATTCGAACCATTAGTATCTGAGATTAGCGCGTTAAAACAAATTCTTCAGCTTTATAATATTAGTATAGATTTCAGTGAGATTGGCTAAGTAATCAGCTCAATTTGAGCTCAAATTATCTACCCAATGACATCGAAATTCATAACTATTTTAGTGATTAAGTAATATTAGATAAATCGTGCTAACACTTAACGCCATTCATTATATATAATTTTAAACTGTACTTTTTAATGAGTATTTATTTTTAGACTTAATGATCCGGTAAACTTCGTATTACATACTTAATGTTTTAATGTGGTCAAAGTAAAGTAAAGTAACAGGCTTTAAATGTCCCACTGCTGGGCAAACACCTCCTCTCCTGTTAAGGAGAAGGGTTATAGCTTAAGCCACTGCGAGGCGGATATCCATGTGTCAGATTTTCTCCCGGCATATGCAGGATTCCTCAGGATGTTTTCCTTCACCGCCGAGCTCGAGATAAATTTAAATTTAGCACTTGAAAACATCAACGATTGAGATCGACTAGATCTAACCGCTAGGCCATCTCGACTCATAAATCTAACTAAAAAAAAATTATGTACGTTAAATGTTACACACTTTTTTATTTCTAAAACAGAATTCTTTGTTTTCCAAAATAATAAGCCAAAGAAATATATTCTCATACTATGAAAGAACCAAATTGTGTATAATATAATAATAGTTTTATTTCAGATCATCATTTCATACATAATATATATAAAAACAGATCCATAGTTATTATTTTTTTTTGTTGGGTTGACCAATAGATAGTCTCTAGCTGATTGCTAGGCAACGTCGTCCACAGCTGTCGGCTTTCTGGGTCCAAAAATCCATGAATCCATATGTATATGTATTTAAAATCACTGTCATATTGGCGACAATTTGTAATTTTCTCTTAAACTAGTTATCCTTTGCGGTTTCACTCGTTTATTTTCTGCTTCGCTCGTATGAGTTGTAGCGTGATGTAATATAGCCTATAGCCTTTCTAAATAAGTAAACTATCTAACACAAAAAATATTTTTTCAATTCGAACCAGTAGTTCCTGAGATAAGCGCGTTCAAAGAAACAAACTCATCAGCTTTATAACATTAAGTATAGATAAAATGTTTTTTTAATCAGCTACTTAAGTCTCGTTAAACCTGAATTTAATTAAATATAAGTATATTTAGAACAAAAAAATATCAATAAAAACTGTAACTGAATTTATTTACAAAAAACACACAATAAATATGAAAAATCTCAAAAACCTATCATATTTCAAAAATTATTTATACGCTTAATAGCCTATTTATTGTAGAAGGATATAGGCTATATGGATACGGATAAGCGATAATGTGTCAACCCACAAAAAGTCAAATTCGGAGATATTGATGTATTTTGATACTGCATCACCTATTTACTATTATCCAAAAAAAAATTAAGTCATATAAGCTATATAAGTACGGAAAAAGCTTTCTTATTTAATTATTTCGAATATCAAGTACGTTCTATAATTTGCCATTTCTACAATATCTTAAATATTTGAAAAACCCTTGATAAGATAATATATTCAATATATTAATCTGCTTTTAATTAATTATACTTTTAATCAAAATATAACAGAAAATGTGGATATATTCGAACATATTTATTAAGAATAGATTTGACATCTTAAGACGCCAATTTCTCAAAACAAAGTCCGTGTGGCTTGACACAGTATTGCTTATCATCATCAATACAGCATCATGCTACAACCCATAATATAGGAGTTGTTACTGTAAATGCCACGGCACTGACTGCCTGAATTTAAAGCAGGTCAAACCAGATGAAATTTCTAGTCATAAATTCCACCTTAAAAGTCATTATGTAATCATTTCGTTGAATCATTAAGTCGTTTTTTTTAATAAGGTCAAGTTCGAAACGCGATCATTATGTAACGACGTAAAATTAAAATTTATCATTCATAATGTATCCACGGAACGTGTTTCAATATGTTAGTATATGCTGATTTTAAGAAAAACATAATAAATTCAAATTCAAAATATTCGTTATTCAATAGGCTATTTACAGCACAGGTACATTGGTTATAGATTTTTTTTTAAGCTACCACCGGTTCGGAATGTAGTCTCTACCGAGAAGAACCGGCAAGAAACTCGATAGGTACTCTTTAAAAAAAAACTATATATATATATATATATATATATATATATATATATATATATATATACATATATATATATATAATACTATTTAATAATCTTATATAGCTTAATAAACTATAAGACGATGAATTTAGATGAAATTTATATGGGTGCTGATAAGCAATACTATGTCAAGCCACACGGACTTCATTTTGAGAAAATGGCGTCTAAAGATATCAAATCTTGTCTTTTCTATTTTGATGAAATCTGTAATGAATTGAAAGCATATTGACATAATAAAAAAGTTTTATCTAATAATTAATTTTTCAAATATATTAGATTATTGCAGATTTCAAAATATTAACCACAATGCTATATTGGAAACATTAAATTAAGAAACTTTTTTCCATACTTATTTAGTTTAGATGACTTGATTTTTTGTAATGATGTTAAATACGTGAAGCATTTTCAGAATACATCAATATCTCGGAATTCGACTTTTGTGGGTTGACATATTATTGCTTATCAGCATCCAATCATAGATATGCTAAATTTATACTATTGACGTTAAAAGTCTCTACCCATTACCAATTTTGATAAGCTCGTCAATTGACTTGTTGGCCCAAAGATATTCTCGTGTGTTTTACGAACTCATTTGATGGTTGCTAGGCAACGTAGTCCAAAGATAATCTCTGTCTAACTTATCAAAATTTTTAAGAAAAGATTATAGTTATTCTTACAATATTTATTATTTATTTATTTATGTACCAAAACAAAAATAATACAGATAATATTATTATTGGGAAAAAGTGTACATGGATGAATTATCTAATAAGAGAGATCTCTTGCAGAATCCCTAGACGTAATGGACAATATTATTACAATTTATAACCGACTTCGAAAAAAGAAGTTTTCGATTCGGTAACAGCTTAATCGATTTGGGTAAAACTTTTTTTGTTGGAACGGGTATTCTTTTTCATTAGTCCTATGGAATTGTCATCAAAATCGGTTCAGTGGTTTCGTTTTAAAATCAATAAAAATAAAACAATTTCTTAGTTTCGGTTCAGACATGATAGACTACTGATGTAACAAAGATTATAAAAAAAAATTACGGATTCAGAACCTCTTCTTTTTAAAGTTGGTAAATACAGGTAGTGCGAATTTAGTATGTGCGAAGTAAACTCCAGAACCGTTGAAAATGTGTTAAAAATTATGATACCATTTGAAAGGTACTTAAATCTAAACGAGCTGCCTCTAACCGTTTCACTCACGTTTATAGTTACTACTTCGCTCCTGTATGTTGTAGCATGATATAATATAGCCTATAACCTTCCTCAATAAACAGGCTATCTAAATCAAAAATAACTTTTCAAATAGTATAAGTAGTTTCAGAGATTATCCGCAACATACAAACAAATTTTATCTCTATACAATTTTAATATAAATAGTCTTTGTACATATGCGTATTGGTTTTAAATTTAAACCCAATGGAAAATAAAACCCAAAACTAACCCATTCATAACGTTATCTCTTTCCCGCAAACGTTTATCGTGTAAGAGTGAAAGAGAGATAAAACGCCCGTGGATCGGCAAGTAAAAGTATGAAATAGTTGATTATAAACGTTGCGACATGCGCCAGTGGGTCGTAGTACGCAATAACACGTTCTGTGGTCCGATTCTAATGGTCTAAACCTTATTATGGCACTTCCGCTGAGCTGTAGGAGGAAAAATAATTTTCTCTCATATTTAGATGCTGATAAGCAATAATGTGTCAACCCACATAAAGTCAAATTCGGAGATATTGATGTATATTGATACTGCATCATCTATATAACATTATTAAAAAAATTGAAGTCATATAAACTAAATAAGTACGGAAAAAAGTTTCTTAATTAATTGGTTCGAATTTCAAGTGCGTTCCGTATTTTGTTATTTATACAATAACCTCAAATGTTTGAAAAACTTTTTATTAGATAATATATTAAATATATTAGTCTCAATTTAATTCATAATACCTTTTATCAAAAAATAAAAGAAAAGATGGATATATACTTCTTCAAACTTATTTATTAAGAATAGGTTTGACATCTTTAGACGCCATTTTCTCGAAATGAAGTCCGTGTGGCTTGACACAGTATTGCTTATAAGCGTTCATTTAATGTATAAGATTATGCCTAGTGAAGTCACCCGTATGTTTCGTTAGGGGTGATTTTTAACATGTTTAATTAATGAAAATATCAAAAACACGACACGACATCTGCAAAATTTGACAGACACGTTGGCGCAGTGGTCACCGCAACTGACTAAAGCGCTAACAGTCGCGGGTTCGACGCCCGCTAGCGGCAAACGTCTGTATTGGCCATACGGATGTTTGTCGTGGTCTGGGTGTTTGTGTTAGTGTTGTGTGTTTCCGGACCCCAACACAAGGTCATGAGATCTTAATGGGGGCCGTTGAGTGTGATGCGTTTATTTATTTATATAAAAAATCAAAATATACTTTATTCAAATTTGCAAATACTTTTGAATCGTTAAAACAAACAACGAATATAATTAATGAAAAGCTTCGGAATATAGATTCTATCGAGAAGAATGGGCAAGAAACTCGATAGGTACACTTTTAAAATTTTTGTTTATACTTACATTATATACGAAATCAAGCTACATTAAATCCATGGATTATTATCATCTATATAATCTTGTACAGAATGCTTTAGCTATTAACGATTTATTAATATACAATTTAAATTTTATTAATTGAAAATTGCAAAATCGGTACTTTATTGTACAAACGCACACCTTGTCCCAAGGAGGAAACTTTTACTTTGCGAAGTCGAAAACTTGGTGTTATGAGTTTATTCTTTCTTCTCGTGTTAATACAATGACTATTCCTGTAACTTACTGCAGTCAGCAGTACCGTATCAATATCAGTGTCTAAAAGCCTATAAGTGAGAATCGTTACTAACTAACTCTAAATCGTTATAGATCCTAAACGGTAATTCTGATTGAAAAACGATATGAGAAATCTAAAAATAATTTTTAAATACCTATTCAATGACACATGACACGTTCGTCCATTTTTATTTTTTTCTTCTTTTTCACATTACGGCGTCCAAAATCGGCCATTTTGATTTATTGAATTTTTTATGCTTTCTATGACATTTGCGCCGTCGTGACGAATCAAACGACTTATCATTTATAAAAATCGGTACAAATCCACATACATAAATATACTGATAAATACATAACGATCATTTGCGTCGCGCAGTCGGGTAAAACACTACATTGCAAACGCGCGGAGCCGGGACGACTCGTATACACACGTCAATAAACTTTATTATGATGATCGTTTTGGTATGCGAACTCATTTTTTAGATTGATTGGCGCAATTGATGTACAGACAATATAACAATCTAAATATATATAACTCAAAGGTGACTGACTGACTGACTGACATAGTGATCTATCAACGCACAGCCCAAACCGCTGGACGGATCGGGCTGAAATTTGGCATGCAGGTAGTTATAATGACGTAGACATCCGCTAGGAAAGGAATTTGATTAGTTCTACCTCCAAGGAGATAAAATAGGGGATGAAAATTTGTATGAAACTTTGTCAATTTTAAACCGATCGGGCTGAGACTTTGTATGCATATAGCTACTATGACGTAGACATCACAGACAAAGTCGCGAGCACCAGCTAGTTACGTACAAACTAGTAGACGCGATTCCTTTTGCTAAATTAAAAAAAAATTAAGATAAAAGTATCCATATAACATTACCTATATGCGAGGAATAAACAGACGGACAGACAGACAAACAATTTCTAAATTGGTTTTATGATATAAGTATCGTATATGCTGTCATAGGCGTTTAATGGAAAGCTGTTAATATGAAATAACAAACGTACACTTCAATTTTATTTATTAGTATGGAGTATGAATATGGTTTTGCAGAAACATTGTTAAATATGCTAAATACAACAGACGGACAAATATTTTGCCTTATATAATTGGCATGCAAATTTAAATTATATGTCTACATATATTAATATAAGAAGAAAAACTTTGAACCCCATTTTACAGAAATTACGAGGACGAAAGTGTGTAAAACTTTGTACACTTATACTTTATATAGAAGACGGGAATGCTAATATGTATCTTGTTAATTATGTATATATATGTCTACGTTGATAAGCAATACTGAGTCAAGCCACGCGGACGTCATTTTGAGAAACGTCGTCTAAAGATGTCTATTATTATTCTTAATAAATTTGTTTGATGAATTATTCCTTTATATCCATCTTCTCTTACTATTTTGATAAACGGTTAAATTAAAAGTAGATTGATATATTTAATGTGTCACCTAATAAATAGTTTTTTAAATATTGAGGATTTTTGTATAAATTGCAAATAAATTTTTTCGAAACATTAAATTAAGAATTTTTTTTTTCGTTCTAATTTAGTTTATATGACTGGATTTTTTAATAAAGTTAAATAGGTGATGCACTTTCAAAATACATCAATATCTCCGAATCCGACTTTTTGTGGGTTGACACATTATTGCTTATCAGCATCCATGTATACTCTTTTGTTTATGTTCAAATTTATAATTTAAATTTATTATTATGATCGAATTTTGGTAAATGGGCGCCCACTAGTTTTATTAATATTCTATAATAATTGTGTATAATATACGAATTCTCATTAACAAGAAGATATGACGAGCTCATGCAATGTTGGTTCAAAGATACTCTCGCTTGTTATTCTCATTCGCTAGTTGGTTGCTAGGCAACGTCGTCCGAAATCTTCGGCATTGTGGGGTGCCAAAATCCATGAGCTTATAACATTTACGGTTATCTACATATTAATACGTCAAGCAACAATTTGTACACCTTTTTACGAAAATTGCGCGGACGGAGGAGTACGAAATTTCGCACCTTATAGTTTATATAGACTAGGAGCGGGGAATGCTAATATATTTTTTTATTTATGCATAAAAAATACATTAGACATACTACCATGTATTTGACACATACACACACACACACACACACACACACACACACACACACACACACACACACACACACACACACACAAAGACACACACGCGCGCGCATATATACTCTTTTGTTTATTGTTAAAGTCTGTGGTCAAATTGAGAATAGCTTACAGAGTATCATATCGTGTGTTATGTGTGTAGTTCAAACTTAAATTAATTATAGTCGCATTTTGTCCACTGGGTGATCACTACTATAATGTATTCTATACTCATATTATAAAGCAGAAGAGTTTGTTTGTTTGAACGCGCTAATCTTAGGAACTTCTGGTTCGAATTGAAAAATATTTATGTGTTAAACAGTTTATTTATTGAGGAAGGCTGTAGGCTATATTACATCACGCCACGACTCATAGCAGCGAAGCAGTAACTTTAAACGCGAGTGAAACCAAGGGACATCTAGTTAATCATAATTAGTTAAAACTTAGAGTATACACTGTAATACATAGAAACAGTACAAACGCATTACCCTCATTGCTCCGCAGTTAGTTAAACGTTTTGTTAGTGTCTAGGAGAAAGTCTTGTTCATTTGTTTAAGATATTGTATTTATACTTTTTTTTTTGTCCCACTTATTGTAAATTTTAGAATGGAAAGCTCGGTTCCTGTTTGGAGTTCTTATGAACTAGCTGGTGCCCGCGACTTCGTCTGAGATTAGTACTTGGAATAGCTTATTTTCTTCTCCATGTTCCTAACTAACTTTATACCAAAATTTATCAAAATCGGTCCTACGGTTTAGTGGTGAAGGCTTCAGACAGAGTTATTTTAAGAGACCCTTGATCAAGATAAACATTTTCATTATACATTATGTACGTGTAACTCTAACGGTTTTTGCAACGTACGCCAGAATAGCTGGTAGAATATTTTTTCTACTAAATTGGCACTTATCGTAATATTTTGGACAATTCATAAAATATGTTTATTAATTACAAGTGATGTTATGTATATAGATAGCCTATGTGTTATTTTTATGTATAAGCTATACTATTGTAGGTTTCATTCTAACATAACACTTTTACCCCCATTTTACTCCCTTAGGGGTGCAAAATCCGGTCTTAGTGAGCATCTGTGTTCTAAAGAAAAACAAATGCAAAATTTTAAACTCCTAGCACTTGCACTTATTGAGATTTCGTTATGAGTAAGTAAGTGACATAAGTAAGTATAACATATATATATATATATACATATATAGATTAGATACGGTTAAGTCATTGTAAAAATTATAATCTTTTGGTTTTCAACAAACATATTTCCAAATGTATTAATTTAAAAAATGTCTGATTATAATTTACAACACGGGTACCTATTAAATAATTTAAATCTAGTTTTTCAATGAGAAGACCTTCTAGTAACGTGACCCTATTTTAAGCAACACATGTTTGACCAGCCGCAAAAGTGCATACTTGCTTCAAGTTTTAGAATTAGCTATTATAATTTAATGCGTAGATAACATTTGATGTCTGTGCTACTGACGAATGAGGAGTTATCTCATCGGGAGCCAATGTCATGGTGGCATTCAGAACGAGATATCATGATTGAAAGCACATACTAAATAATATGTTTCTGATTTTGACTATTGAGGAGTTCCCACATCCGTTAAATTTTTTACAAGGAATATCTGGCAAACGAGCAGGCGGGATATCTGATGTTAAGTGATCACCATATGGACTCTGATAAGCAATACTGTGTCAAGAATATATACTTCTTCAAACATATTTATTAAGAATAGGTTTGACATCTTTAGACGCCATTTTCTCAAAATGAAGTCCGTGTGGCTTGACACCGTATTGCTTATCAGCGTCCTTATAAAATTTCTTCCTAAGATATGTGGTTTCAATTTAGTTTGTTTGACCTACACAAATATAGCAAATTGAATAAAAGCTTGCAATAAAAGTGAGCTTAGGCCATTGCACTTGCGGCCTCAATTTGGCTTGTCAGCTAAGACCTCGCGTGTTACATTCTAAGTAAATATGTAATGTGATATATAAAGGTTGACTATCAAGGGCGTATTTTAAAATGTATTAATGCTAAGGGCACTAAATTGGAGGGGCCTTAAATGTGACTATATTTCTGGACCCTCTAGATATAATGCGTGAAGTAACTGATAGAGTGGTGAGTGAAGGAGCCAGAAGCCTAATTTTTTCTCTCATTTTATTTATTTCTTCAACCGACTTCAAAAAGGAGGAGGTTCTTAATTCGTAGCGTATGTTTTTTTCACATCAGAACTTATAAATTATTTTTTTATTCGAAAGAATGTGCTGTCAAATTAGTTCTATAGAACTTTTAATAAAATCATCAATCATAATGCATCAAGAATTTCTCAAATCGCATCAGTAGTTTCGAAGATTAGCAACTACATACAAACTTACAAACTTAAATATCCATACTAATGTATAGATTAATAATATAACAATATTAAAATAATTTTTAAAAAGAAAACAAACATAAACCCGACCCCCTAATGACTATCAGTTTTGACAGTTTACGTCCGCCATATTTATTACTTACTTACTTACGAACAAACTTATATACTTACGTATACATCTGCAAAACATTACCCTCCTTCTGGGTTAATCAGATAATAATAAAAAGTCTTCAAATAGCGTTAAAATCGAATTAATTCCAAATCGCCATCATTATCGGCAACATAGTGATAATAATGACATAACAAGTTAATTAGAATCTATGACCAAATGAATTCAGGTCAAGAACTTTTAATACTAGAATAAAATACCTCGAACAAGTTGTTACACTATTTAAATAATAATTTCAATTTGCTTAATACGGATTCAGTTTTTAATTACGGAGATTATATGAGAAAAATCTACATACCGACATACGCCAAGGAGATATGGATGCTGATAAAATCAAAATCAAAAAATACTTTATTCAAGTAGGCTCTTACGAGCACTTTTGAATCGTCATACATGAAAATAACAAAAAAAAAAAAAAACATAAATAATGAAGCTACCACCGGTTCGGAACGCAGATTCTACCGAGAAGAACCGGCAAGAAAGTCGATAGTTACTCTTTTAAAATATTGTCAATACAACAATTGACAGACGCGTTGGCGCAATGGTCACTGCAACTGACTAAAGCGCTAACGGTCGCGGGTTCGATCCCCGCTCACGGCAAACGTGTGTATTGGCCATACAGATGTTTGTCGTGGTCTGGGTGTTTGTGTTAGTGTTGTGTGTTTCCGGACCCCCGACACAAGGTCACGCGATCTTAATGGGGGCCGTTGAGTGTGATGCGTTATTTATTATTTATTTATTTAACACAGTTTATGATTACAAATTGATTATTTATCCTGTACGAAATTCAGCATACACTAAGCCCACGCATCTTTATCGTCAACGTGATCTTGTATAAGCAATAACATGTTAACCCACAAAAAGTAAAATCAATATCTTGACGTCTATCAATAATGCGTTACCCATTTCACATTAATCAAAACGTTTTCAAGTCATCTAAACTAAATAAGTACGGAAAAAGGTTTCTTAACTTAATGTTTCGAATTTTAAGTGCGTTTCATATTTTGTACGTCTTCAAACAAATTTGTTAAGAAAAGATTTGATTGTCAATACAACACAGCTTATGATTACAAATTGATTAATTGGATGAAGCAATAATGTGTCAACCCACAAAATGTGAAATTCGGAGATATTGATGTATTTTGATACTGCATCACCTATTTAACATTATTCAATAAAAAATAAAAACATATAAACTAAATAAGTACAGAAAAAATTTGTTAATTAATTGTTTCGAATTTTAAGGTCGTTCCATATTTTGTAATTTATACAATAATCTCATATATTTAAAAAATTTTTTATTAGATAATATATTAAATATATCAACCTGTTTTTAATACATTAAACCTTTTATCAAAAATGAAAAGAAAATATGGATAAATATGTACTTATTCAAACAAATGTATTAAGAATACGTTTGACATGCTTAGACGCCATTTTCTCAAATTGAAGTTCGTGTGGCTTGACACAGTATTGCTTATCAGCGTCCATTTATCCTGTACAAATTTCAGCACATACTAAGCCCACGCATCTTTATCGACAACTTATTTTCCCATTTGTATTAATATTAACCGAATTCCGTCCTAGATTATTCTAAATTATGAAGTTATTAGTTCACTTTTAATACATAATAAACTTACTGGATATGTGATCGTTTAAATAAATTTATTCAAAGACTAGCTGTGTTCCCCGGTTTAGGTTGCGTTAATTTGAGAAAAAAAAATTAGATAACGTTTTCCTTCTCGACTTGAATCGGATATTGTTCACTCTACTTTTTTAATAAAATAATTAAAATAAAAGTAGCCTAAGTTGCTCCTTGTAATATTAGCTATCTGTGAGTGAAAGTCACGTCAAAAACGGTCCAGCCATTTCATTTATTAGCCGGAGTGAACAGACGGACGGAGACACAAAAATAGTTTCTTGATGTTAATACCGTATATATTTTCATATGCATCTAGTTAAAATCAGTTAATTTGAAATTACAAACAGACACTTCCATTTTATTTATTAGTATAGATATAGATTGTATCAGTTTTAAATCGTATTAATTAAGTAATTAATTGAAAAAATCAAAAATTCCGAGTACGTAATAAGACCATAGAGAATCGTTACTAACCAACTTCAAATCGTTAGAGATTATAAACGGTAGTTCTGATTGAAAAATGATATAAGAAACCTACAAATGATTTTTAAATACCTATTCAACGATAACTCAATTAACACAGTTCGATTACATCCAATTCGATTTAATTTTTTTTTTACATTATGGCGTCCAAAATCGACCATTTTGACTTTTTCCAAATTATTATACTTTCTATGACATTTACACAGTTATGACGAATCTAAATAGTGTCACAAAGGTACAAACACGCATTCATACATACATAGACTCATAAACACACAACTTCCTTGCGCTGCGTAGAGTAAAAAGGAGTTCCTAGGGTATTTATTCTATGTATGTTCCCCGGTACTCGAAAACTCCTTGACCGATTTAGTTAATATTTGTTGAAATGTCTGTTAATTCCTTTTTTGTTTGAAAAAGTATATATACTTTATGTTCTATATACTTTATTTTTATATATACTTTTTATGTATACTTCCAGACTCAAAGAATTTTTATCAACATCAGCTCAGCACTTTGGTTTTAAAATCGAAATAACTGGAGTTATATACTGGAGTTATAATAAGTTTCATCGAAGTAAACGAAAGTGCATACTTTTCTCTTAAAGTCGGTTTATATTTTTAACCGACTTCAAAAATAGGAGGTTTGAGGGAGAGGAAAATTCTCATGCCGTGGTTTTTTCTTTCTTTAATATTTGTAGCCTCAGAATACCGTTTTTAAAATTCTTTTTACTTGATAGCGTATACTTTCAGATTGATCTGAATCTGATAGAAAATGATTCAGTCCAATCATTCGATCGATAATTTTTCAACTCTAAATCTTATCATTTGAAAAGAACGCCATATCTGTCTGCTAAATGGACGCTGATAAGCAATACTATGTCAAGCCACACGGACTTCATTTTGAGAAAACGGCGTCTAAAGATCTCAAACCTTTTCTTACTAAATAATATATACCTGGCTTTTCTTTTCTGATAAAATGTATATTGAAGTTTAATCTAATTATATGTTTTTCAAACGTATGATATTATTATATAAACTGCATAATATGGAATGCCCTTGAAATTTGAAACAATAAATTAAGAAACTTTTTTCGTACTTTTTTAGTTTAGATTATTTGAAAATTTTTTGAATAATGTTAAATAGGTAATGCATTAGCAGAACACATCAATATCTCCGAATTTGACTTTTGGGTTGACACATTATTGCTTATCAGCATCCAAATAAGACAAGTAAAAAAAAAATAGGCTATACATGCCTACACACATAAATGTATACAAACGTTGCCCTTCTGGGTCTGTCGTGTAATATAAGTTAATTTTCAAAAGCCATAACCAAGAAGTCATTAATTAAATCGATACCTCCCACGTAAGTTATTGTAAGCCACAAAATTGCCGTTAGCGTTTTTACTGAATACTACACGAATTTGTATTGCTTAATGCATTCAAAGTGAAAAAATACCAAAAATCTTTTTTTTTTTCAAGGAAAGATACAACAAAATACGCCTGAAAAAAGGCGAATTTTGTTGTAACTTTCAAACTAAAACGGATTAAAAGTGCTCTAATGTAAAATTGTAATTTTGGGGTTACAACAACTTACGTGGGAGGTATCGAAATATCAACTGCCTTACTACAAAAGATTTTAACAGACGTTAAACGCGTGTTTAAAAAAATCCGTACTACAAATCCGCGTCTATAGACAGTTTTAAGTTGAACATGCTTTAGATATAGATTAACATACGTGTAAGTGAGTTTAACAGATGTCTAAAACCTATTTCAGCCGTCAAATGTAACGTATAACATTTTATCAATAAGTTTTTTTATGAGTTTATTCGCTGTTAAGTAATTTAGATAGTATTTAAGCAATGTTTTGATTTTTAAACACTATTTAGCTAGACACGTGTTTAACATGGTTTTAATGCGTCTTTTGTAGTATGACAGCAAATCGTTAATGATAAAAAAGCGATCGTTATAATTTAAGAACTGACAGTTGAAATATTAATATATATTTCCGGTTAAGATTGACCGGCGAAGATGATTCCAATGTTAAGTTTTGGGTCAAATTGCCGTTATTGCTATATGAATGATGATAAGCAATAATGCGTCTAACCACAAAAATAATTAAGAGATATTGATGTATTCTGATGCGTCACGTATTTAACATTATTCAAAGGATTTATAAGGTTTCTAAGCTAAATAAGTACGGAAAAAGGTTTTTTAATTTATCGTTTCGAATATTGAAGTGTGTGCAATGAAATAATCTAATATATTTAAAAATCTTATTATTAGATAAAACTTTTTATTCTACTTTTAATTCAATATACATTCTATTAAAATAACACATTCATTGAGAGTAGGTTTGATATCTTTAGACGCCATTTTCTCAAAATGAAGTCCGTTAGGCTTGACATAGTGTTCCTTCTCAACGTCGATATATATTTTGTGGGTATATGCGTATTTTTTGAAATAAAAATTGACATAAACGCGAGCGAAGGCGGACGTAACAGCTACTAATTAAGCAATAAAAATGATTGCCTATAATCTGTAGTAACAATAAAAAGTGATTGTTTATGATATACTAGTGATCCGCCCCGACTTAGCGTGGGTGCAGTGTAGTTTTTTTAGACATCACATTATAAATCTTTGAAATTCTCAGCTTTTCTCTACTATAATATGTATATTTTATACATATAAGCATTCCTCTTGAATCACTCGATTTAACGCGCATTAAAATCCGTTTCGTAGTTTTAAACATCTAAGCGTACAGACGGCGGGAAGTGACTTCGTTTCATACTATGTTAAATTACATTAGAGAGGCATTACATTTAATGAATATATTAAATTTATTATATACATTTTAAAAACATAATTAATTAATTATAATAATTACATCGAAGGTTTTTCCTTCACGAGTTTCGAATGCTACAATTATTACTAAGAATTAATTGTAGTCTTGTTATTATTTTCCTTAAGAGATGACCTTTGCCCAGCTGTGGGACATTTATGGGTTGTTATAATTATTATTTATTATAGAAAAATGGCGGGAAAATGAGCAGGCAGGGGAGTTATTTAAGTGATCCCGTATGGATAATAGTAGCATTAGAAGAGACACGAATTCGTCGAAGCTTAAAAGAGACTGAGGTTTGAAAGGGAATAGGACACACACAGCTAAAGTTATAAGAAGTAACGTAGGCTGCTTTTATTAAATTTTCATCAAAATCGGTTAAATAGTTTTATTTTAAAATAATAACTGGAATAAGTATGTCATTCTTAATTAAATTATTTGTTTTTATATTTGAAGTTGGTTCCTCTTTTTTTTTTAAGTTATAAATAAAATTTCGATCGAAAACTATGTGTTTTGAATCTATTAAAAACCTATAAAATAGTTTACGACAATTTTATCAAAGTTTAAAAGATAATCCATGGAGATAATTTAAAAAATTACAAGTATTTAAATAAATTAATGATTGTGGTGTTTTTTTTTTTTATTTGGATTTTACGGATTTTAGCGTTCCGTATTTTAAGAATGTTAATGGAAATATTGACTTTTTTTATTATAAAAAAGGGGGCAAACGAGCAAATAGTACCTCCTGATGTTAAGTGGTTACTATCGCCCGGACATCTGCAACACCGGGTGCGTTGCGGGTGCGTTGCCGGCCTTTGACGGCAAGGCACCCGCAATGCACCCAGTGTCTATACACTCGATGCTTGAAAACCCCCAAGTTATAGCGCTCTGGGAAAACCTCAAGAGGTAGATCATTCCACAGCCTTCCACGTACGCGGGAAAAATATCACAAAATATACCCTTTTCAAAAAGAAAGTAATTTTTAAAATCGGTTCATAAATGACTACGTTATGAAGTAACATACATTTTAAATATATGTAACTTTTTCAAGTTTGAAAGTAGCCAAGTGTGAGTCGTTTTTTTATACATTGTACTTCGTGTATTTTTACCTTGTGCGATGTTGCGGAACACCTCGTGTGCCGACTCGCACTGGACCAGTTTGTATAATATTAAAATTTATCAAAGTAAATAACATAAGTATTTTTAGTGACTTCTATTGATACAAAAAATGGTCTTTAAACTTTGTATTTTGGACCAGTAGTATGAACGGTTAAAATAAACGTTATGCGTAGTACAAAAAAAGTTAAGTACTTATTTAAATCGAGATGGCCTAGTGGTTAGAACTTGACGATCTAAACCGATGATCGCGGGTTCAAACCCCGAGTAGCACAGCTGAGTTTTCATTCAATTGCTAAATATGTGTTAATATTCATCTCATGTTGGCGGGGAAGGAAAACATCGTGAGGAAACCTGCATGTGTCGGGAGGAACGCTGACACATGTATATCCGTCAACCCGCAGTGGAGCAGCATGGTGGATTAAGCTCTAAACCTTCTACTTAACAGGACAGGTGGCCTTGGCCCAGCAGTGGGACATTTACAGGTTGTTAAATCACTTATTTTTATAATGTTCACCTTCCCTATTTGAATCGGATATTGTTCACTATTTCATTAGTTTCAATTTCGTTTTCACGTAATGTTTCTTTATTTTAATATTTAAAATTTTTTTTTTAATATAAGTGGAAAATTACTCCTTATAACATTAGCTATCTGTGAGTGAAAGACCCGTCAAAATCGGTCCAGCCGTTTCAGAGATTAGCCGGAACAAACAGACAGACATGCAGAAATTTAAAAATTGTGTTTTTGATGTACGTCCTAAACATATGTAACTCCCATGAAAAATTTAAAACTCCTTGTAGATTCTGGGATTTCGTGACGAGTGACCTTTCACTTTTATATATACAAAATATTATAATCACAAGAACTCTCAGTTAAATCTATCGATTTCTAAAAACCTTTTCGGTGTACTGACGCAATGAGTATATAACTAGGAAATGTATCTGTATGTCACTGGGTGATGTTATATAATGTAGTACATAACTGGTTTCAACGAGATGCTCTGGGAACACTCATTCATATGATTGTCACTAACTGCTATTCGTTTCTCTCGCGTTTATAGTTACTGCTTCGACCCTGTGAGTTGTAGCGTGATGTAATATAGCCTTTATTAATGGCCTATCCAACGCAATTTGTTTTTTAATTGGATCAGTAAACTAAAAGTTAAAAACGTTTACTATTAATAGTACTAATAATAATTAATACAAAATGTAACTAAAAATTTTAATAATAATAAGTAAAAAAAAAAACTTAGGGAAAAAATCATGAAGTTACTTGTTTAATAAATACTTGAAAATTTTAGTATTCATATATGGACGCTGATAAGCAATAGTGTGTCAAGCCACACGGACTTCGTTTTGAGAGAATGGCGTCTAAAGATGTCAAACCTATTTTTAATAAATTCGCTTGAAGTCGTATATCTCCATCTTTTCTTTTATATTTTGATAAAATATATAATTAAACAAAAGCAGATAGATTTATTTAATATGTTATCTAATAATAAGTTTTTAAATATTTGAGATTATTTTTATAAATTGCAAAATATGGAACGCCCCTGAAATTTGAAACATTGAGTTAAGAAACTTTTTTCCATACTTATTTAGTTTAGATGACTTGAAATTTTTTGTATAATGTTAAATAGGTGACGTAGCATCAAAATACATCAATATCTCAAAATTTGACTTTTTGTGGGTTGACACATTATTGCTTATCAGCATCCATTATAGTCTATTTTTCTTCACTTATCTTATATCTCTAGCCACACATAAGAGTTAGATAAGAAATTATCGATTGAATTATTGAACTGAATCATTTTATAATGCAAAATTTAATGATAACAAAAATTATTCGTCAATACGCGATTTTCGCTTAGAGTATTGTTACCAAATAAAGACAAGTAATAATAATAATAAATAAATAACGTGTCACACTCAACGGCCCCCATTAAGATCTCACGACCTTGTGTCGGGGGTCCGGAAACACTCACAACACCAACACAAACACCCAGATCACGACAAACATCTGTGTGGCCAATACACACGTTTGCCGTGAGCGGGGATCGAACCCGCGACCGTTAGTGCTTCAGTCAGTTGCAGTGACCACTGCGCCAACACGTCCGTCAAACAACAAGTACAGAAAAATAGACTATATATAGTATAAATTACATCTTAACCTTTAATTATTTAGCGCCGTCGTACTCGTTTGAGTACTGGTAGTTTTTATATGTTAACTATTACATACGGACGATTCAATTATTTTGTGATCGCTGTACTCGTGCGAGTACACCCTTCTTAAGCTTTCCATATTATGAAAACATTTCTCTTTCCTTTCATATTTAAATATCTCACTAATAATTTAAAAAATAAAGGATTTGGTTTTAAAATTCTGCTCGTGTCATATTGGCGCTTAATGGGTTAATCATTAAAATCAAGGCATTTTGGCTACAGGCGGTCACAATTAACTTAATGTGGATAGTAAACTTAACACATCATTTCACGACGCTTTCACCAACGTGTCCAAGACCGCGTGACACACGCACACACACAATGACATACATAAACGTTTCATACAAGTGTCGTTAAAGCCGTAAAAAATACAAGCTTAGTTTTACCCGACTTCGCGACGCAATGATGATAATGTGTTTATCTGACTATGTATGTATGTGATTTTGATAAATGTTACGTCATTTGATTCTTCATAACGGCGCGAATGTCAAAGAAAGTATAGAAATTTGAAAAAATCAAAATGGCCGATTCAGGACGCCATAATGTGCAAAAAAAAAAAATGAAAATGGACGAACTGTGCCGAGTGTGGTATCGTTGAGTAGGTATTTAAAAATCATTATTAGGTTTCTCATATCGTTTTTCAATCAGAATTATCGTTTAGGATCTGTAACGATTTAAAGATGTTAGTAACGATTCTCATTCAAAGGTTTATACGGAAGTGATATTGATACGGTACTGCTGACTATCTTGTTACACAGGCTGATTTTTTATTTTTTTTAATTATTTACTTGTTATAGCAGGCAAATGAGCAAGAGTTAAGTTATTATCTCCGTCCATGGTTATTTGTTTCGTCTTTCGGAGACAGCTAATTAGATTAAATTAAAATTTAAGTACACAGATAAAAAAGTAAAGTAACAGCCTGTATATGTCCCACAGCTGGGCAAAGGCCTCCTCTCCTATTAAGGAGAAGGTTTAGAGCATAATCCACCACGCTGCTCCACTGCGGGTTGGTATACATGTGTCAGAATTTCACCCGGCACATGCTGGTTTCCTTCACCGCCGAGCTCGAAATGAATTTCATCTGAAAAATCAGCGGTACTAGCCGGGGTTTGAACCCACGATCAGCGGTAAAGATTGACGTATTCTTACCACTAGGCCATCTCGGCTCAGTACACAGATGCTCATATTAATTTTGTTCATTGAGGAAGCTTACCATTAGGTCTACGACCTCACGTTTCACCATTCTGCAAGTTCTTAATAGTAACTTCAAGCGAACTTTAAAAAAATAAAAAACATTAAGAAATCTTTTTTATATTTTACACAATATCGTTTAAAAACCTTTTAAATGCGACCCAGAATTGCACACAACGGGATCCGTACAATTATGCAAGAAGTAAATTTATTATCTAAACCAATATTATAATAGGTAAAATTTGTTTATAAGTTAGTATGTAGAGGGTAATCTCTGAAAGTACGAATCAGATTTGATTTTTTTATTTTGCGTTAGATAGTCCATTTATTAGGGATTGTTATAGGCTATATTACATCACGGTACGATTTGTAAGTGCGAAGCAGTAGCCAGTAACCATAAACGCGAGTGTAACCGTAGAATTAAATACTTTTGTAAAAGAAATTAGATGATATAAAAAATGTGTTCAAATGTGTAAAGTTCGACTCGCGCTTGACCAATTTCTATTATCTGTTGTTGTAGCGGCAATAGATTTTAATAGAAAATTTCAATTACCTATATTGGTTAATGTGATATAGCCCATTGACAGACAAACGAACAGACAACGAAGGAATTAATACCGTCTCATAGACCCCTTATACTACGGAATCCTAAAACACACACTTGATCGTTTATCAGCATCCATTTAATAAGTAAAGTCAAATCCTACAATTCACGGGTTCACGAGTCAGTCCACTGAGAGGTTTAGTAAAACCTTCGGGCGCGGAACCCTAAAAACAGTCGTTAAATTTTAACTATACACAGTAAAGATAAAATAGTTATTAAAACCAAAAGCTTTAAGCATTCTAAAATCATTTTCCCAAGCGAACTTTCTATTTTGAATTCTTGATTAATCCATATACTAATATTATAAATAGGAAAGATGAGATCGTTTGGTTTATCGATTTTTCCTTAAATTAACACGGGTAAAACCACGGAGCACGGCTAGTCTATACTAATATACTCAAAAGGTAAAATTCTTTTTTAATTTTATATGTGACGGGTATTATCAGAAACTACTGGACCGATTTGAAAAATTCTTTTTATACTAGCCCTAAGGTTGAATAGAATAGGGCGTGTCCTCGGTCCTTGGCGTAACATGGGGTCTCGCATTTCATACAGCAGGCGTAAAAGCCTCGAACTGACGTACGCATTAGCGAGGAGTGCGGGGAGGACAAGACGATACTTTGTCCTCTTAAGGCGAGATCCGCCAGCCACGACCGCACGGGATGGGCAGCGGATGCGCATGCGCATGCTTTCCCGAAACTTCTCAATAGCCGTACTGAGGACGCAGGGGTTATAGTGGGTGCAATTCACCACATAGCCCGATCTCTCCCTACAGAAAAAATATATACTCTGCATAAGTTGCAATACCACCTACAGTAAATAGATTTCCCGAGAACAGCCTACCAAAGTTTCATCACAATCCGATCAGTAATTTTGAACGCAGAAGCTAAACGTACACACATTAGTGCCTATATCCTTCTTTAAAGTCCAAACCATTTCTTGTATAGAATACAAAAATTCATCAAAACTAGTTTCATGGTTAAGACGTGAAAATACAATTGGACGCAGATAAGCAATAATATGTCAACCCACAAAAACTCAAATTCGGAGATATTGATGTATTTTGATACTGCTTCATCTATTTAACATTATTAAAAAAATCAAGTCATATAAACTAAATAAGTACGTAAATACGTATCTTAATTTAATGTTTCGAATTTCAAGTGCGTTCCATATTTCGCAATTTATACAATAATCTAAAATATTCAAAAAAAAATTATCAAATAATACATTAAATATATCAATCTGCTTTTAATTCATTATACAATTCAAACACATTTATCCAGAATAGGTTTGACATGTTTAGACGCCATTTTCTCGAAATGAAGTCCGTGTGGCTTGACACAGTATTGCTTATCAGCGCCTATATATTTGGAAAACTTATAACTTGACAAAACTTTTAGTATACCAATCTGCTTTTAATTCATTCTGCCATTTACCAACATAGATAATAAAAGATATATACCTCTTGAAACAATTTATTTAAAAATAGGTTTGACATCTGTAGACGCCATTTTCTCAAAATGAAGTCCGTGTGGCTTGACACAGTATAGCTTAAAGTAGGTCAAATTAGTAATAACGTGATAATTTATTCGTTAATTTAACTGTATATAACTCTAAGTGGATTAATCTAATGTAATTTAATTGCATAAATATATTCGAAGTAAAATTAGAACAATGTATAAATCTCGTAAACTAGAATTAACTGTTATATATACTAATATTATAAGGAGGTAAAATTTGTATGTAAGTTTGTTTGTAGACTAAAACTGATTCAATTTGAAAAATTATTTATGCGTTGAATAGCCCCTGTATTGAGATGACTTGTAGAAGCGAAGTAGTGACCGTAAACGCGAGTGAAACCGAGAGAGGAAGCTAGTAATATAATATACATACTATCAAAAAAATCAAAATCAAAATATGCTTTATTCAAGTAGGCTTTTACAAGCACTTTTGAATCGTCAATACAAAAACAAAAGAAAACTAAACACTAATTAATTAATTAATTTACCAACGGTTCGGAATGTAGATTCTACCGAGAAGAACCGGCAAGAAACTCGATAGTTCTCTTTTTAAAAGATTCACGATGGGTACATACATTTATGAGATACAAATATATTAAATACCCTGTGTGAATCCAGCTTATACTAAATCCAAGCATGTTTATCATCTATATAATCTTGAACAGAATAATATGCTTTAGCTACTAAGGATTTTTTAATATGTACTTTAAATTTCGTAACTGTAATTATATTTACATAATTTTTTCTTTACCTTCTTGAATCGGATATGTTGTTCACTGTTTTATTGGATTTAATGTTGTTTTCGTGTAACCCTCTGTTTTATTTATTAATTTAAATAAATAAAATTAGCTTAAGTTATTCCTTATAACATTAGCTCTGTGAGTGAAAATCCCTATCAAAATAGGTCAAAAGGTTTCAGAAATTAACCGGAACAGACAGACGGAAAAAAAATTTAAATTGTATTTTTGATGCAAGTACAGTATATACTTTCATATTAATTTGGTTAAAAGCTGTTAAGTTGAAATTACAAAAAAACAAGTCAATTTTATTTTTTCTGTTTTGTGAACTATAAATAAAAGCAAGCAAATGGACATCCATTTTATTATCATTAAAGATTAGTTTTTATGTTTATAAATTCAATGACGTGAGTTATTTTAGCTTGTAATATTTTAATATATGCGATCGTTAAGGACATCCCGTACGTTTACATCAACAAAATTTATTCACGAACACGATGCTGTTCATAAATTTTATTACATGCATCGAATAACCGATTTACATAATATTAATTGCACTTTTAAACTTTATAAGCAATAAAACATTTTTTTATCACGTTTAGACGCTCGCCGAATATTATATGTGAACACATTCGCGTATGTTCGTTATTCGCCGCGAATTTGCTATGTAAAGTTATTAATTTGTCTACGGCGTTCAAAATTAGTAAATAAAAGATTTTTTGAAAAGTACTTTCGACCGCGGGCTTCGAACTAAGTACTAAAATAAACTAGATGAATCGGGGAACTTCGTATTACCTACATTTTTTTGTGTATAATGTGGTTAAAATTAGTACATTTTCAATAAATGCTGAAACTGAATTGTTTTGTATTCCAACAAAACATAGCAAGCAGACCTTATAGCTAGAAAACAGACAAATTTCTGCAAGCAGTTATAAATATTTGACAATCTAGTGATAAAACAGTTTATATTGGAAAATTTAATCGGTTCGGATCATGGCAGGGTCGAAATATATTTCTAAATACATGACATTGTCAAAATATTTTGCGCATAAGTAGCGCGGATGCACGCCATACTATAAGAAAAAAAATTGTTTTTAGTATTTTCTCTGAACTTCCAAAAACATTTCAAAATTAAAGTTAGCCAAATTGGTCCAACTATTTTCGAGTTTGAGCGAGACAAACGAACAGCATTTCCTTTTTAAATAATAAATAATAAACGCATCACACTCAACGGTCCCCATTAAGATCTCATGACCTTGTTTCGGGGGTCCGGAAACACTCACAACACTAACACAAACACCCAGATTACGACAAACATCTGTATGGCCAATACACACGTTTACCGTGAGCGGGGATCGAACCCGTGACCGTTAGCGCTTTAGTCAGTTTACCATTGCGCCAACGTGTCTAAATATATATAGAATATGAAAAGCAAACACTTGCAAATAAGCTAAGTTAATGTTTTATTTTTAATATAATCTTCAATCGAAACTACTATTGTCGAAAGCGGTCAAAAATTTTGCCAGTAAAAATCATTTTTGACTGATAAGAACTCTGACTGTAACAAATATATTCGCACCGAATACAGGCAAACATATAAACGGGGCTCATGTGCGCTACCATCGTGCCTGAATTATATTTTGGCCTGAGGTATATGTCAAATTATTCTGCTTCGTTTTGCTATCTGATTTATTTGATTATCAAAACAAATTACATTAGTGACATAAATGCTAAATAGATACCTCGGTTCACAAGTCCAAGTGACATTTCGATCAAAGTCCAGTTTACCTTTAAGACGTCACAATTTAAATATTTGTTTCGTAGGAAAAACAATACGCTAAATAATAAATAAATTATTGTTTAGTTTTAATGTCACAAAAGATTTAAAATGTCACTAGTACTATTTGTGATGTCTGAATTGTCTTTTGGATCGCCAATTCGTGTTGTTTGGAGAATCGACGAATAAGTTCTACAGAGGCAGAACTCTAGCCTAATTGGTTAGAATTTCAAGTGCGTTCCATATTTTGCAATTTATACTATAATCTCAAATATTTGAAAAAGTTTTTATAATAATACATTAAATATATCAATCTGCTTTTATTTCATTATACCTTTTATCAAAACAGAAAAGAAAAGATGGATGTATACTCCTTCAAACAAATTAAAAATAGGTTTGACATCTTTACACGCCATTTTCTCAAAATGAAGTCCGTGTGGCTTGACGCAGTATTGCTTATCAGCGTCCAGATATTCGTCAACATTCGCCATCTAAACGCGATGTAAACTCTATCGTGGTCGTGATCAAAAGCTTTTCATCGATCAAGGTCACTCTAACCGTTATTATTTAACTGTGATCTTTTTAAAAATCGGTCATGTGTAAAGTGTTCTTACTCAGCCACTGTTCCGTATTCAAGTGCTTGCAAAAGCCTACTTGAATAAAGTATATTTTTAATTTACCATTATTTAGTGTAGGTATTTAACACCAAATTTTGGTGTGAATATTGTGCAACCGTTTTGAGAAAATGGGTTCTAAAGATGTCAAACCTCTTCTTAATAAATTTGTTTGAAGGAGTATACAGCCATCTTTTCTTTTCTATTTTGATAAAAAGTGTAATGTATTAAAAGCAGATTTAATGTATTATTATAAAAAGTTTTTCAAATATTTAAGATTATTGTATAAATTGCAAAATATGAAACGCACTTGGAATTCGAAACATTAAATTAAGAAACTTCTTTCCGTACTTATTCAGTTTATATGGCTTATTTTTTTTTTGAATAATGGTAAATAAGTAACGCAGTACCAAAATACATCAATTGCTCCGAATTTAAGTTTTTATGGGTTGACACATTATTGCATATCAGCATCCATATAAAGAATAATAATTTATTTCTACGTTTTTATGTATATATAATATCTGTAGCTACTGTTCTGATTTGAGAAATTATTTCTGTATTGAAAAGCCCATTTAATCAGAGAGTTTATAGGCTATATTACATCACGCTACGACTCCTAACAGCGAAACAGTAACCACGAGGGCCAGCTAGTGTTTATATAGATTTGGTGTAATCAAGGTTACTGTACTGTCGCACCATCTCTGTAACTACAGATGGTTTAATGACCTGAGCCATTACCTAGTGGTTAGAGCAAGCCAATCTTAACCGACGATGGTTTAAACTTAGGTTAGTACCGTTAACTTTTCAAATGCTATTGTGTCTAAAATTATCTAGTGCTCTCTTTTATATGGATGCTGATAAGCAATAATGAGTCAACCCACAAAAAGTCTAATTCTGAGATATTGATGTATTCTGATAATACGTCATGTATTTAAGATTATTCAAAAAAAAAATAAGTAATCTGAACTAAGTAGACAAAAAAGTTTCTTAATTGATTGTAGCGAATATTGTAATGCGGTCAATATTTTACAATATGTAATAATCTTATATACTCAAAAAACTTATTATTAGTTAAATTTTTCATTATACCAATCTGCTTTTAATTAATTATACCTTCTATCAAAATATAAAAGAAAGATGGATTTATACGTCTATAAACAATATTGTTGAGAATGTGTTTGACATGTTTAGACGCCATTTTCTCAAAATGAAGCTCGTGTGGCTTGACACAGTATTGCTAATCAGCGTCCATTTTGTCAGCGTTTTTGTGTGGTATTGTAGCGTCCTAAGTAATGGACCGATTTTGATGCAATTTCTATTGTTTGAAAGCTGACGTGATCGGAATGAATCAGGTGACTTGTCAGCACGTAAGGTCGCTATTTATATAATAATATCATATTATAAATTAAAAAAAAAAAAAAAAAAACAAAAATTTGGTTTGATTCATTGAGACTTTTTCAATCGAACATTGATACAATACTTCTGCTGTATGCTGGTAAAGACTCGCGTATCCTGCTGATGATGATGATGCAGCATCTGGTTAATTTATGTTTTCAGTTATGTTATTTTAATATCATTCGTGGTACAGTAAATTTCGAATCGAATGGTCGTGCATACGACAAAATTTTCTAAAGAGTATTGACATTTTCAGCGTTGTCATAAATCTATTACTCGTAATTCTAAATAATAATTCATCTTAATTGTTTTGATCGTCCTTAACATATATATCATAGCTTTTCAAGAATATCGATGCAACTTCAAATGATGAATTTTAGGGAATGGGGTTTTTAAATTTATTAATGTGTTGTTGCATAGCTGCAAAATTTAAACGATCCCTTGATGTTATAACTTTATTGATTTAAAAGAAATTCATCATCGCAACTCTTTTCATGATAAAACATCAAAGATTTGTGGTCTGTTGACATACTTAATTCTATTTGTTAGAATTTTGAGTTATTCTTGCAAACAAGCGACATATAAATTTATTTTCTTTATAATATGTGTTCTTTCAACTTAAATTATCTTGTAAAAGCTGAACTCTTTATACTTCTTTTAGTAGATACATTTGAGTAAGACATATTAACAATCAGGAATCTGAGTTCACATAGTTTTGGATTGTAGCTCAGTCAGGGTATATTGTTCTTTTTTATTGCAATTTTAGTTATGATCTGTATTTTGTGAACCATAAATAAATAAATAGAATTCGATCTTTTTTTCAGATCTTTTCAGTAAATAGTAAAAAGATAAGCTCGAAGCATTTGAACAGCGAACAGTACTTCCTAAATTAAACTGTAAAAAACATTATATATTTTAAACTTTCGCGATTTATACATTTTATATAACGGGTCTTATCGCGATAAGTAATGGTAGTAATACATTTTTATTGCCCGACGTTTTAACGTCAGCTCGTGACCACGACGGATGCAACTTCGTCGAATATAAAATTTGTATAAAACATTTTAAAAATTGGTCCTGTCGTCATGCTTTGGTTTTTGGATAACGGCGCCGTATTAAGATGCCCCTTTATGTTTTCCTAGCAAACTAAAATATTAGGGAGCTACGTCACAGACAGACACAGATAGATATGTCAAACTTAAAACCTCTTTAGTCGGGGTTTAAAAAATAAGTTTCAAACGGTTTTTCAGAATAACAAATTTTGCACCCCGCGTATGAAGCTACGTAGTTAATATTTCTCCATCTTAACTCTTATTTTGGCAAAGTACATGATACATATAGAATTATTGTAAAAAAATAATTTAGAAAAATCTGAAAAGCTTCCTGAAAACTTTATATTGTTTTATATTTTCTTCTAAAAATAGATAGTGTTGCAAGTAGATAAAAATATTAAACCACGTTATTTTTTCAATTTTTTAAACAAATTATTTTTTCATAATCACATATGCATATATTCTTAAATTAAGTGTTAAACTAAATTCGCATTTTCTCAATATTATCCGCAACCATTTCATTAAGATCTCATTTTATATACTGGCCCGTTTCAAATGCTCGCATTCCGGTACAAGTGGCTTTATTATTGGCCATTAACGTTGCGACAGTCGCCAGGACTTTACGGCTATAGAATATAAACGTATTATCTATATCTATACTAATTATATAATTCATATTATATTTCCTATTTCTTCTCATACGTGTTTGTGGCTCCTGTGGTGCTGTTAATGTCCATGCGATGGTGGTCACTTAATATCAAATATTCCGCCTGCTCGTTCGCAAATTTTATAAAAAAACTAACTGCCCTTCACGGTTTCATTCGCGTTTATAGTTTTTGCTCCGCTCAAATACGTCGACTTGATGTCATATAGCTTATAATCTTCCTTCAATCAACGCAAAAAGACTTTTTTAACCAGTTCAGTAGTTTCAGAGCTTACATCCTACATTCTACACACAATTTTCTTCTTTATAATATCAGTATAGATTATTACGACTAAACCGCAGAACCAATTTTGATAAATTTTGGTCCAAAGATAGGTAGAATATTGAAGACTAAAATAAGTTATTCCAAGTATTAATCTTGCACAGTAGTCACGGGTACAAGCTAGTAATAAACAAGAATAACGCACGGCCATATTCAGACAATCAGCGTTTGTAATAACACGAATGGCCGTGTTTATTGTATTAGAATGTAACAGTACAATAATAGTAAAAGTAAAAACCGTGAACAGTTAAAGTAACTCGCCGAAACTTGTTTTAAAACGCTAACGTGCTCGTAAAAACTGACGGACTCATCACGCTATTCGGTACTTAAAGAGATTGATGTTTTAACATCTTAAATTGTAGAATAAAATGTTTGTTAGCTTATAACTAATATATTAACAGATTTTTTTCTTAACAGACCTCCAAAAATTTAGAAGTTTCGACGATTGTGGGGGACTTTTTTCGTGTATGTCCACAGATTATTCGAAAACGACTCCACCGTATTTTTGTTATTTTGTTATTTTTTTGTTTCAAAGGGTATACTCTCCGATAAGTCCTGTAGAAGTTTCATCAAAATCGGTCCAGTATTTTGATTTCAGGATCAAAATAACTAGAACAAGTTTGTAACTCTATAGATAACGTATTTTGCTTTTGATTTAAAAACCAAAATACTAAATCGATTTTGATGAAAATTACATCTTAACAATCTAAAAGAATTACCATTTGAAATAAAAGAAGAATTTTTAAAATAAATTAAAAAATGACGGAGTTCAAAGCTAACAAACATTACAAAAAAAAATACATACGAACTCAACAAATCGATTCTCTTATTTAGCTGAATAGGCTAGATAGTAAAATATTATTGATCCGAGTTATTTGACTAATTATCGAAATGTATAAACGACATTGAGCCCGCTAGTTAAACGCCGCCATATAGTAAAGAGGCTAGGCTATTTATTGAACGGCTAATTAAGTTAGTTGAGTGCGATACATACATTCATAGATCCTAGATTTGACAGTCTATTTGTACTTCTATACTAATATTATTAAGAGGTAAAAAATTTTTATAAGTTTGTATGTATATATCTGAAACTAATGATCCGATTTGAAATTTTTGCGTTTTATAGCCCGTTTGAAGAAGATTATAGGCTATATTATATCACACTACGACTTATGGGAGCGAAAAAGTTTATTCGAATACTTAAAACAAAAAAGAAAATTCAGTTTAATGTAATCATTGACAGACACGTTGGCGCAGTGGTCACTGCAACTGACTGTAGCGCTAACGGTCGCGGGTTTGATCACCGTTCACGGCAAATATCTGTATTGGCCATACGGATGTTTGTCGTGGTCTGCGTGTTTGAGTTAGTGTGTGTTTCCGATCCCCCGACACAAGGTCACGCGATTTTAATGGGTCCGTTGAGTGTGATGTGTTTATTAATTATTATCATTTTGTAACATTATATAATTTAACCATTTAAATATAAAAAAAAGAATTACCAAAACAGATTAAAAAACGACGTAGTTCTAAGGTAACAAATATTACAAAAAAAAATATTAACGAATTGAGAATCTCTTTCTCAAAGTCGGTAGCTTACGTAATTCGTGTGTTAAAAATTTACAATCTCGCAATTAGCATTTAGTTAACATTATTTGATATAAGATAATAAAAATAACCCGAAGACTAACACGTCTGTTAGCATAACCAGTAGCTATTATTTGAATGCCGTAAGATCGTGACCAGTGCTACAATGTCAATAATAATTGTGATATGGACGCTGATTAGCAATACTGTGTCAAGCCACGCGGACTTGATTTTGAGAAAATAGCATCGAAATATGTCGAGCCTATCTATACAGCTGAAGAGTTTGTTTTGTTTGAACGCGCTAAACTCAGGAACTACTAATTGGAAAATTCCTTCTGTGTTAGATAGTTTATTTATTGAGGATGGTTATAGCCTATATTACATCACGCTACAACTCATAGGCGCGAATCAGTAACTATAAACGCGAGTGAAACAGCAAGGTTCATCTAGTTCTTAATAAATTTGTTTGAAGAAGTATATATTCATGTTTTCTTTTCTATCTTGATAAAAATAATTAATAAAAAGCTGAATAATTAATTTAATGTGTTATCTTATAATATGTTTTTTTTTTTAATATTTGAGATTATTTTTAAATTGCAAAATATGGACTGGATGGATAATGCACTTGAAACCCAAAAAACAATAAATTAAGAAAAAAAAATTCCGTGGAAGGTATTCAGTTTGTCTAAATATATATATTTCAAAGGTGACTGACTGACATAGTGATCTATCAACGCACAGCCCAAACCACTGGACGGATCAGACTGAAATTTGGCATGCAGGTAGATGTTATGACGTAGGCATCCGCTAAGAATTAAGAATTTTGATTAAGTCTACCCCCAAGGGGATAAAATAGGGGATGACAGTTTGTATGAAACTTTGTCAATTTTAAACCGATCGGGCTGAGACTTTGCATGCATAAAGCTACTATGACGTAGGCATCACATAGATCACAGACGAAGTCGCGAGCACCAGCTAGTGTAATATATACACGACGTACTGAATACCTCTTTTTTAAGTCGGTTAATTAAACAAACACGGTCGTAACTAGCAAGGGTGGATCCAGCTTCGCCGCCAGTAAGGGGGGTCACCTAGTTACAGGTAAAAAGTTATCACTTCTTCTTCGATGGGTACGTTTTTATGGACGTGGAGAAGTGCCAGTCCGGTTAAAAGTTAAAGGTACTTACATAAAATCCATATTGTGACAAAAAATAAAAATCATGTTAATCATCATCATGTTTAACAATTATAATTAGTGCTCTACCTAGGTCGTGGACCCAGCCCAGGGTGGGAGGGGGTTTCATGATCCCCATGACCCCCCCCCCCTGGATCCGGCTTTGGTAACTAGTGACCTAATAGTTATAAATAAAATATACGAGATTTAACTTAAGTATTCATATTATTTGTGTTTTACAAGAAGTTATGTGTGACGAAAAATATTTGATTTTTACAGACAAACGCTAAACGATTTCTCGTGCTTTGTACTAATACTAGCTGTGGCCCGCGGTTTCACACGCGTTTATTTGAAGATAAATTAAATTTATATAATGTTTGTGTTGATCCGAGATGGCCGAGTGGTTAGAACACGTCGATCTCAACCGATGAACGCGGGTTCAAACCCCGGATAGTACCGCTGAGTTTTTAAGTGCTAAATTGTGCTTAAATTAATCTTGATCTCGTGAAGGATTACATCGTGAGGAAACCTATTGTCGGGTGAAATTCTAATACATGTGTATCTGCCCTGCTGTGGAGCAGCGTGGTGGATTAAGCTCTAAACCTTCTCCTTAATAGGAGAGAAGGCCTTTGCCCAGCAGTGGGATATTTACTGGCTGTTACTTTATTTTTTTATAATGTTTTCCTGATTCGGATATTGTTCATTATAACATTGATTTCAATTCTGTGTTCGCGTAACACTCTTTTTATGTATTAATTAAAACGAATTAACTTCTAAAAATAAAAGTAGACTAAGCTACTCCTTGTAACATTAGTTCTATGTTCTATGTGACTGAAAGTCCCGTCAAAATAATTCCATTCGTCCAGAATAGCGGGAACAAACAGACAGACTAACAAAATGTTTGAAAATTATGTTTTTAATGTAAGTACCGCATTTAGTTAAAAGCTGTTAATTTAATATTACAAACAGAAATTTATATGTATGTATATCTATACATATAAAATCACTTGTTCTGACTGATTCATCAACGCAGAGCCTAAACCGCTGTGGTTACAAACTCGAAATTTTGGCAATTTGAAAGGGTTTTTTGATTATTTAGAAACGTTTATATGCAAAATCTTATTCCGTGGTCGTATTAACTTAAAATTTAATATTCGTAAATCTGGGTGATAGTAATGAAATGTAAAATAGAAAACGGGGTACTATTATTCCACACTGGGGTGCAAGGGGGTTCTAAAGTTTGTGTGGAGCAAATGTATTTTTTTGTGCGATTATCCTTAAATTCAGTACAAACATTACTTGTTTGGAGAATTGGGAGAATAACTAAATATAATTATCCCAGAATTTCAAAATCATTCCTTATAGTGGCGCTAGGGGGTATTAAATCGTGGAACGGTAACAATTTCGCTGGTTGATTTATTGAGCTGAAATTCCAAAATATACGCAGGCGAAGCCGCGAGCAACTGCTAGTAATATATATAGTACCTATGTATATATGTTTTATTAACGAGAGAATTAACTGTCGTTCATCATCATCTACCTAGCATTTTTCCCGGTTATACCAGGGTCTGCTTTCTATTCTAGTCCAGATATTGACGAGTTACTGATTTTTACACAGAGCGACTGCCATCTGACCTCCGCAACTGAGGGCAAGCCAGTAACCGTTTAGACTAGAATAATTTCCCTACTACGAATAACGATCATTATCAGGTGATTGTGACAACAACCGGGACCGACAGCTTTACGTGCTCTCCAAAGCACGGTGGGGAGACCCACAAGGACAAACACCCAGACCTAGGAACAAATATTTATACAACTATAAATATGCCCCGAGCGGAGATCGACCCCGCAACCGTCGGCGTTAGAGGTACATTCAGCACCACTACACCAGAGTCGTCAGAAAGAATTAACTGTCGTTGTCTACAATTAATTTAAAATATTCTTTAAGATGAGGCAGAATGTCGGTTGTCTTTTTTACATCCGTTAAAAAAACGTTACAAATTACATCCGTCACGGAAAATGGTTTTTTTTTGTTGTCGGAAGTCGCGAATAGTTATGACACTCCCGGAAATAATTTTGGAATGTTTTGAAATGTTAGGTATATGTTAATATATTTTTTCGTAAGTAAATATTATTTATTTATAATTAAAATGTTAGGAAGAAAATGTTTGTGTTAGTTATTAAAAACATTTATTTACCTTGAATTAACAGTACAGTAAGAGCCCGTAGATGTCCCACGGCTGGGCAAAGGCCTTACCTTTTTAGGAGAAGGCTTAGAGCTTAATCCACCACGCTATTTATTGCAAAGCGGATATACAATTTAAACTTTTAGAACTTGAAAAAACAGCGTTACTATCCGGAGTTTGAACCCGTGATCTTCGGTTGAGATCGACGTGTTCTAAGTAAAGTGAAGTAACAGCTTGTAAATGTCCCACTGCTGGGCAAAGGACTTCTCTCCCATTGAGGAAAAGGTTATAGAGCTTAATCCACCACGCTGCTCCACTGCGGGTTGGCGGATATACATGTGTCAGAATTTCTCCCCATACAGATTTCTTCACGATATTTTCCGTCACCGCCGAGCTCGAGATTAATTTAAATACAAATTTAGCATTTAAAAGTACAGTGGTTCTAGCCGAGGTTTGAACCCGCAATCATCGGTTGCGATCGACATGTTCTAACCTAGTGGTTAGATGGTCTAGATGGTCATCTAAGTTCAATTGTTTGATTATTTTTTAACCCGGCTGGTTTGAACCCGTGATCATCGGTTGAATTCAACGTGTTCACTAGGCCATATCGGCTTTGCTCTTGCAAAGTAGAGACTTGTTTTGTATCAATCCATGGTGAGTAAACGTCCTTAATACCATGCAATTACAAAGAAGCATTTTAAATTGATTTTACGATCAGATTACTCTTTAATAACCATGCAATTGTTGCACAAACGGACATCTATATTACCGAGCGTTTTAATTATAAGAAAACAGATTGTATAATTTTTTCCTTAAGCGTTGTTATGAGCGGATGTCTTTTTATCCGACTGCGGGATGCAAAGGAGTGTTAAGTGTTTATCAAATTCAAAATATAAAGTATATTCAAGTAGGGTTTTAAAGCGCTTTTGAATTGTTAAATGACAAATTAAATTTTTGAGTATAAAGCTACCACCGGTTGGGAAAGTAGATTCTACTGAGAAGAATCGACAAGAAACTCGATAGGTGTTCTTCTAAATATATATAATTTAAAGGTGACTGACTGACTGACTGACATAGTGATCTATCAACGCACAGCGCAAACCACTGGACGGATCGGGCTGAAATTTGGCATGCAGGTAGATGTTGTGACGTAGGCATTCGCTAAGAAAGGATTTTGATTAATTCTACCTCCAAGGGGATAAAATAGGGGTTGAAAGTTTGTATGAAACTTTGTCAATTTTAAGCCGATCGGGCTGAGACTTTGCATGCGTAAAGCTACTATGACGTAGGCATCACAGACATCGCAGATAAAATCGCGAGCACCATAGTTTAAGGTAAATTTGTAGATGTCTCAATTATTACGAGACTTAAACCTACAAGTGTTATTCTCGCCTAATAATTAAGTATATTAAATAAGTATAAATTACACAATCGAACACTTAAACCATTGCCCTTATTTCTAAGTCGGTTAACGTCTACATTTAATAAAACTACGTGTTTGCTTATAGTTTTATTACACGAATTACCTAAACTATTACTTCATGTCAAATTTTATAATAAACTAGCTGCCCTTTGCGGTTTTACTCGCGTTTATAGTTACTGCCTCGCTCCTATGAGTCGTAGCGTGATGTAATATAGCCTTCCAAAATAAATAAACTATGTAACACAAAAAAATATTTCAATTCGAACCAGTAGTTCCTGAGATAGGTGTGTTAAAAAACTCTTCAGCTGTATAATATTAGTAAAGATTCATCAAAATTGCTTTTACTTTAATCCTTAGGGTTTAGGAATGTTTCCAAGACTTGAACATGTTAACTGATACAAAACATCGCAAAACGATTTGTATTTAATATAACGGGTTTTATCGCGATAAATAATGGTAGTAATACCTTTTTATTTCCCAACGCTTCGACGAAGTTGCATTCGTCGTGGTTACGAGCTGACCACCACTTCGTCGAAACGTCAGGCAATAAAAAAGGTATTACTATCATTAGTTATCGAGATAGGACCCGTTATATTAAATATGAATAATATAAATCCCGAAAGATTAAAATATATATATATATATATATATATATATATATATATATATATAATCGCATAACGAGTTAAATAATACAAAAGATATATAAATTGAACGTGTTCAAATAGAATCGAGGCCACGCATTACCGCGAAAACATGAATGTAGACATCTGTTACACAATTCAATTTTTTTTCCACTAACTTTACTGAATGGCGCAGACGGTTTTTTTTCCTTTCGACAATTATATTTTTTGACACATTATTTGTATGTCGATAAGCAATACTGTGCTAAGCTACGTGGACTTAATTTCGAAACAATGGAGACTAAGATATTAAGCCTATACGTAATAAATATGTTTGAAGAAGTATATATCCATCTTTTTTTATTTTAATAGAAGAAAATGAATTAAAAACAGATTGGTATTTTAAAAACCTTTATTTAATAATAAGTTTTACAAATATATGCAATTATTCTTTTTATTTTTAATATAATTATTTGTTTAAATAAGTGTCTCTACTAATACTGTTATTGTATTTCTTTTCCGATTATCGTATAAATTGGAAAATATAGAACTCACTTTAAATTCGAAACATTAAATTAAGAAACTTTTTCGGTATTTATTTAATTTAGATAACTTGAATATGTTTTAAATAATGTTAAATAGATGACGCAAAATCCAAATACATCAACATCTCCAAATTTGACGTTTTGTGGGTTGACACATTATTGCTAAAATATTAACGCAAGCGGAACCGTGAACAATTGATTTGAAGTAAAGTTCGTTACATTACATACATACACTAGCTTTCGCCCGCGACTTCGTCCGCGTGGAATAATTACTCTGGGCTAATAATGCATTATTTTAGAACAAATTTGGTTAGCATAGAAAAGGTTATAGTGAGCTTACCTTAAAAGTAAGACATATGCTGTCACGGACTTTTTTTATAACTTTTAAAGGGGAACAATTCTGTCATACATGATTTTTGCGAAACTTTAATCGTTTACGCAGCGCACGCAGCGTAAACTCTCAATAGCCTATAGCCTTCCGCCATAAATGGGCTATCTAACACTGAAAGAATTTTTCAAATCGGACCAGTAGTTCCTGAGATTAGCGCGTTCAAGCAAACAAACAAACAAACTCTTCAGCTTTATATATTAGTATAGATAAGTGAGTAATTAATTGCGTACCAACATATTTATTTATGAAGTCATAATTGTTAAATTGTTTATATAATGAATATAGAAATGCAGCTAAGTGATCAACCAATAAAGCACTGACATTTGTCCGAGACTTCGCTCGCATGTTAGTTTTGATACGCTGGACAAACGTCGAATTTTTTATTCTCCTATCTGTCGGAAATATAATATTTTATTGTAATACTCTACGCGATCGAATCAGAAACGAGGAGATCTGTAGAAGAACCGGAGTAACCGACATAGTTCAACGCATTGCCAAGCTGAAGTGGCATTGGGGTCACATGCATGCATGCGATGGTTTCAGGCAGCGCAGGACCGCGGCTGTTGGAGGTCTATGCAGAAGGCCTACGTCCAGCGGTGGACGACCACAAGCTGATGGATGGTTGGGTTGTAATACCTACCTGTAGCCCACTGACTTAAGCTCGTAAACGGATTCGTTTCGTTTCGATTCGTACGTTACATATTTTGCAATTTATACAATAATTTCATATTTGAATTATTTTAAATTAAATATACCAATCTGCTTATAATTCATTATACCCTTTATGAAAATAGAAAAAAAAGATAGATATATACTTCTTCAAACATATTTATTAAAAATAGGTTTGACATCTTTAGACGCCATTATCTTAAAATGCAGTCCGCGTGGCTTGACACAGTATTGCTTATCAGCGTAGAACCTAGCTCTAGCCCACCGGGGCAGCATTTTAGTCTCACAGAAGATCGACGTGAACTAGCTAATTTAGCGTCGGTGAGTGAGAGGGATGGAAGCATTCCTACCAACACGCCTTCTTTCTCATTACTTCATATTTCTCTTTTGAATTATTCCTTCTTAATTCGACATTTGTAGCTTCTCTGTTGCATATGACCATGGTCACTTAACAACAGCTGACCACAATTCTCATCGGAAATCATCATAAAAATCCCTATAAAAACTTCAAAGCAAAATACGTATTTTTATTTTAATGACAGATTAATTTTAATCCCGAATAAAATGCACGGTCCCTGTGGAAATGCGATGTAAATAGGAACGCGATATAACCAAATTCTGCGCGGACGAAGTCGCTGGACGGTGGAATGCTAGTATATTATGAAAAATGAAAATGAAAAAATACTTTATTACCAGCAATAACTTAATGTTAACAGGGAACACGGTTACAAACATAACAATATTTTGCTGAAGTGATAACATATATATGAAGACTTACTTGAAAAATGTATCTTGTATTCGACACTGGAAGCAGAAGTGGTAGGAATGCTTCCATCCCTCTCACTCACCAACGCTAAATTAGCTAGTTCACGTCGATCTTCTGTGAGACTAAAATGCTGCCCCGGTGGGCTAGAGCTAGGTTCTACGCTGATAAGCAATACTGTGTCAAGCCACGCGGACTGCATTTTAAGATAATGGCGTCTAAAGATGTCAAACCTATTTTTAATAAATATGTTTGAAGAAGTATATATCTATCTTTTTTTCTATTTACATAAAGGGTATAATGAATTATAAGCAGATTGGTATATTTAATTAAAAAAAATTCAAATATGAAATTATTGTATAAATTGCAAAATATGGTTACATTTTCATACTGCTTAGACAGCGCAAGGAAAACAAACTTACATTAACATTTATATTATTAGTTACAATATTTTTAATCTGTATAATATGTAAAGTTTAAATACAGAGAAATACACATATATAGATAAAAACTAGTAATTATAAATTATACGAGATTTTCCTTAGTAGCAATTAATCGCAAGGAACCGTGATGCTATTTAGATTACAGTAACAATACATAAATAGATTTACAATGTATATGGACGCTGATAAGCAATACTGTGTCAAGCCATGCGGACTTTATTTAGAAAAAATGGTATCTAAAAATGTCAAACGGTATAATTAATTAAAATCTATTCATTTTAATGAAAAGTTTTATCTAATAATAACTTTTGCTAATAGATTATTTTATACTGTAAAATATGGACTACTCTTCAATACTCGAAATTTAAAATGAAGGAACTTTTTTCGTACTTATTAAGTTTAGATGACTTTGAAAATTTTTTGAATATAGTTAAATACGTATCGCAGTTTGTCTTTTTATGGATGCGACACATTTTTGATTATCAGCATTCAATCTATCTTTGTTAAAAAAAATTATATATTTTTAATCTAGATATTTGAAACTCAAAATAGAAATTTATCAGGAGGATAAGTTCCGATTAAGCTACCGTTAACTTTAATCGTAACCGGTGAAAATGGCGCTTAGTGTTCTTATAAAAAACATTAAAATACTCTAATATTATTGTACTAATATTATTGTATAAATTGCAAAATATGGAACGCACTTGAAATTTAAACCAATAAATTACGAAACTTATTTCAGTACTTATTTAATTTATATGACAAAATTTTTTTTTTAATTAATGTTTAATAGGTGATGCAGAATCAAAATACATCAATATCTCCGAATTTGACTTTTTGCGGGTTGACACATTATTACTTATCAGCATCCAAATATATATAATTCAAAAGTGACTGGCTGACTGACTGACAAAATCAAAAAAATACTTTATTCAAGTAGGCTTTTACGAGCACTTTTGAATCGTCATACATGAAAAAAATTACATTAATAATGAAGCTACCACCGGGTCGGAACGCTTCTACCGAGAAGAACCGGCAAGAAACTCGATAGGTACTCTTTTAAAATATTGTCAATACAACACAGTTTATGATTACAAATTAATTATTTATCCTGTACGAAATTCAGCATATACTAAGCCCACATAGAGGTCAGGCATAGTGATCTATCAACGCACAGCCCAAACCACTGGACGGATCGGGCTGAAATGTACCATGGTACTATGCAGGTAGATGTTACGACTTTTTTTTTTTTTTGTTTACGCAGGGGAAATCTCCGAAAAGATACCCGATTCCTGGGGGGGAGATCGGGTTATGTGGAGATTTATACCCACTAAAACCCCTGCGATGGCCTTTCTCAGCACGGAAATGGAGAGGCCTCGGGATCGCTTGCGCATGCGCATCCGCTGCCCCTCGTGCGACGCTCCGCTCGTGGCTGGCGGAGCTCGTCTCAGGAGGGCAAAGTCTAATATTGCCCTCCCAGATGTTACGACTTAGGCATCCGCTAAGAGAGGATTTTAATTAATTCTAATCCCAAGGTGATAAAATCTTTGTCATATTTAAACCGATCAGGCTGAGACTTTGCATTCATTAAGCTACTATGACGTAGGCAATAGGCATCCCCTAAGAAAGGGTTTTGATAAATTCTAGCGAATTGTACAGCCATTATCGTCAAAACTAATCAGACGAAATCGCGAGCACCAGCTAGTATTATATAAGGTATATATGGATGCTGATAAGCAATAATGTCAACCCACAAAAGGTCGAATTCGGAGATATTTATATATCCTTATAATGCGTTACATATTTCAAATTATTAAAAAAAAAATCAAGTAATTTAAACTAAAAAAGTATGGGAACAAATGTGCTACATTAAAGTTTAGAATATTTAAGTGTCAGTAATTATAAATATATTATTAGATAAAATTTTTTGTTATACCAATCTGCGCTTAATTCATTACACCATTTATCAAAATAGAAAAGACATGATGCATACATGCGTCTTTAAAAAAATTGTTAAGAATAGGTTTGACATCTTTAGACGACATTTTCTTAAATCGAAGTACGTGTGGCTTGACATGGTATTGCTTATCTACGTGAATATATAATCTGTATGTAGGTATATGTGTTTTTAATAGATGAGATTATGATATACGTCCATTTAAAAAATTCTATATATTTTTTCATTTTTGAAAATTTATACTACTAAAATAAAAAGAACGCGAATTTCAGCCTATATTCAAAATTATGGTACCATTTATTTATTGGTACATTATTCTAGATGGTCATAGACTATATTTTACGTATTATTTAAAACCAAAATCAACATTAACGCGGAGGAAACCGCGAGCAAACGCTGGTAATATATACATTGTACATAAACAGAAATTTAATAAGCCCATTAGCACATACGTCACGAGATTTTAAGACCTGCAGTTAATTAACGTCATTATGTATATTGCAGTTATTAGCATTTATATTAATTCAATGTAAAAATAAAATTTTATTGTTTATTGACTTAACCACCTAGTCATACAAACCATAGGTACTTAATATTATGAAGAGTATAATTTGTTTGTGAGTTTGTACGTAGAATAATCTCTGAAACGTAAATTAGTATATGGATGCTGATAAGCAATAATGTGTCAACCCACAAAAAGTCAAATTCGGAGATATTGATGTATTTTGATACTGCATCACCTATTTTACATTATTAAAAAAATGGAAGTCATATAAACTAAATAAGTACGGAAAAAAGTTTCTTAATTATTTGGTTCGAATTTCAAGTGCGTTTCATATTTTGCAATTTATACAATAACCTCAAATTTTTGATAAAACTTTTTATTAGATAATATATTAAATATATTAGTCTGAATTTTATTCATTACATCTTTTATCAAAAAATAAAATAAAAGATGGATATATACTCCTATAAACATATTTATTAAAAATAGGTTTGACATCTTTAGACGCCATTTTCTCAAAATGAATTCCGTGTGGCTTCACATAGTACTGCATATCAGCGTCCATATATAATGTAACTCTAACGGTTTTAACAGCGGACGCCATAATAGCCCGCATATAGTAAAACTTCTTACTTACTTGACACTTATCGTTGTATTTTGGACAATTCATACAATCTATACTAATATTATAAAGAGGTAGAATTTCTTTGTAAGTTTGTATGTAGGGGGTAATCTCTGAAACTACTGATCCGATTTGAAAAATTCTTTATGCACTAAATAGCCTGTTTATTGAGGAAGATATAGGCTATATTACATCACGCTACGACTCACAGGAGTGAGACCGTAATCATAAACGCGAGTGAAACTGCGAGGATCACCTAGTTATTAATAAATCTGTTTGAAGAAGTATATATTCATGTTTTCTTTTCTATCTTGATAAAAATAATTAATAAAAAGCTGAATAATTAATTTATATATATATGTATGTCATCAATTTCGCTTTTGAAGTCGGTTCTTAAGTTTTTTTGTATTTCACCACTGTGTTGGCATAATTAATATATGCTAGTGGTCGTTCGACGGAATTCGACCGTAGTTCATTAAATTTTCAACCGATTTCAAGATTGAATACAAATAATCTATTATCAATTTGACCACAGACTTTAACAATAAACAATAGATTATATGGACCCTGGTAAGCAATACTGTGTCAAGCCACATGAACTTCAATTTGAGAAAATGGCGTCTAGAGATGTCAAATCTATACTAAATAAGTTTCTTTGAATAAGTATTCATGCATATTTTCTTTTCTTTTTTTAATAAATGAATTAAAAGCAGGTTGATATTTAGAATATTATCTAATAAAACGTTTTTTTAATATATGAGATTATTGTATAAATTACAAAATAAGGAACAACCTTGAAATTCGAAACAATTAATTAATAAGCTTTTTTTCGTATTTATTTAGTTTATATGATTTTAATTTTTATTGAATAATGTTAAATAAGTAACGCAGAATCAAAATACATCGATATCTCTGAGTTTGACTTTGTGGGTTAACATATTATTTCTTATCAACATCCATATATGCGTGTGCGTGTGTCATATATATGTATATGACACACGCACACATATAGTGTATGTATAATGTATATGTATAGTATATAATGTATAGTAGTGAGTGTAATGTTTTTTTTTATTGATTTTATATATTTTTATGGCTAATTAAAAATAATATTGACATTTTCCACTCCTCTATATAACCTATAAGAATGAAAAATTTCGTCCGCGCAATTTTCGTAAAAAAGGGTAGGTACAACCTTTTTTATACGTACATATACATATATAGATTCTGTTTTGGCCACGGCACCCTAAAAAGTCTAGGTCGTTGGACTTATTAATTAAATTACTTATTTTATAACATATGACCTAGATTATGTCATAATTTTATCTAGTCGTACTTGTCACAATTTAGTAGGAAATGTTAAAAATAAAATGTGTTTAATTAATTAGTTTTTTTTTTGTAGCTTTTAGTAAAATTGTATTTTAAAATATAGTCGCGATACCTAAGACGACAGCAAATGCTGAGTGAATTTCCTTTTTGTGGCATCGTACTGCTGTGTAGGCAGCATTTTGTTTTTATTTATGTATGCCTCTTTTTGTAATCTTTCTTAGATATTATTTAATTGTATTGTTATTTTATGTTCTTGTTTTTTTTTTGACGAACGATGAGGGAAACCGAGTTCAAAAGAAAAAGATACAATTTATCTTAATATCTTCTTCTTGTCCTAATACAGTTATTTCCATTTTAAAACCAAATCACTAAACCGATTTTGATGAAAACGCCACGTGACCAGTCAAAAAAATCAAAATAGGCTTTTACAAGCAATTTTGAATCGTCAATACAGAGACGAAAAAAATTATGAATATACTGCGGGTTCGGAATGTAGATTGATGATGATGAGAACCGACAAGAAACTCGATAATTACTAATAGGGAAGTATATATATGATAATACTATGTCAAGCCACACAGACTTCATTTTGACAAAAATTAAGAATTTTTTTCCATACTTATTTAGTTGGTGTGACTTCAAATTTCTTTTTAATAATGTTAAATAGGTGATACTGTCTCAAAGTACAACAATATCTCCGAATTGGACTTTTTGTGGGTTGACACATTATAGCTTATCAGCATCCATATACCCTTCAAAACGAAAAAAGAATGAACCCTATCGGCCTAGGTATTTTCGACTAATTAGTGTAATTTTTTTTTTTTAATAAACGCATCACACTCAACGGCCCCCATTAAGACCTTGTGGTCTTGTGTCGGGGGTCCGAAAACACACACAACACTAACACAACCACCCAGACCACGACAAACATCCGTATGGCCAATACAGACGTTTGCCGTGAGCGGGGATCGAACCCGCGGCCGTTAGCGCTTCAATCAGTTGCAGTGACCACTGCGCCAACGTGCCTGTCAAATTACATATAGAAAAAAAAAAGTCCCCGTCGAATTCAAACCTTTACCGTTTTGATGTCGGTTAAAAATGGCGGCAAGCGTTGTGTTGAGATGATTTTTGATTTACTTCAAAATGATGTGTTTTATTGCGTTTAGTTTTGTCTTTTCCGCTTAAAACATTTACAGGAATCTTTTGCCACTTAGTCTAACATCTACACTATTATTATTATAAGGAGGTAAATTTGTTTGTTAAACTGTTATGTAGGGCTTATTTACTGAAATTACAAAACCGATTTCAAAAACTCTTTTTGCGTTAAGAACTCGTTTATTGAGGAACGTTATAGGCTATATTACAGCACGACTGATTGGAGTGAATCAGTAACAATAAACGTGAGAAACAATGAGCAGCTAGTATTATAATAAAAAAGCGAATTTTGTATCGAAGTAAACTCGAGAAAGAGAAACTATTTAAAAAACTGTGCCATAATTTGTAAAGTACGTTATTCTAGACGGTCATAGGCCATATTTTATGTAAACATGCGTATTATTTCGCGAGCGAAGCCACGAGAAGAGGTCATTGAAGAAATAGATGAAATTTCTCCAAATTAATTATTATATAAAAGCGTCACTACATCACGAAAGGTAAAACCGCTAGCGATCCTTGACCGCGATGGACGGTAAACATTACATGGAAATGATGAAAAAAAAAATTCACTAAAAAATTTAAACCGATTACCATCTCTAAGGCTATAGAAATAAAAGTCATCGACTTTCTAAACGTTTTCGACACTTCCACGAGTCGGCAAGTTCGAATTGAGCAATTTTTTAATTTTATTCTTGAGACATTTTGTTCTTTTATTATCTATACTAATATAAAGAGGTAAAATTTGTTTTTAAGTACGTGTGTGGGGGTCTCGAAAACTATTCATCCGATTTGAAACACAATTTTGGTTTAAACAGGCCGTTTATCGATAAAGGTTATAGGCTATATTACATCACGCTATGACCCACAGGAGCGAAGCAGCAACCATAAACGCAAACCGCAAGGGGCAGATAGTCGAATATATTTATCGCTACCTATCCCTCGCGGTTTCATTCACGTTAATCGTTACTGCTTCACTTTTATAAGTCGTAACGTGACATAATATGGCCTATAAATTTCCTCAATAAACGGGCTATCTTTGTATAGTTTCATCTAAATCCGATTTGAAAAATTCTTTTACCGTTGGTTAGCCAGTTTATTGATTAAACTTGTAGGCTATATTACATCACGATATTACCCACAAGAGCGAAACAGTAACCATAAATGCAATGAAAACCGCAAGCAGCAACTAGTATATTACGTCTTCAGTAAATTTGAATAACTAAGATTTAAAAAAAGGAGCCAACTTTAGAAGCATAATATTCAATTCCGTTTACTTAAATGATTTAAAATCCAAACTTCTAAACCGATTTTGAAAATAATTATACTGGAACTATCTGAAAGTATATCCTTTTAAATAATAAATGAATTTTTATCATCAGTTTATCGATGAAATAGTAATGAAAATGAGTATACAATTTAGGAATCTCCCAATTTAAGGCCGTTTAAAAAATTATGCGAATTTTGAATTTTTGTCCTTCAAATAAGGCATTGCTTTTGCCAAAAAAAAAGTTGTCTTTATATCTGCTAAGAGTGTTAATTATGCTCTTTACATGGGATTGTTTAAAAAATTGCATTTTTCGTATTTCATTATCACTTCTATACAATGTGACAATCAAATTAAAAAATACATTTTTTCATTTTAATTTAACATTCAGTTTTAGAATGTTAATTAAATTATTTAGTTTTATAATGAATAAATAATACTTAAGTCCAGCGCTGTTTTTTTTAAAGATTTTTTTAATGTAAAAATAATTTAACTATACGATGTTTGATAAAAAAATTATGATTTTCAATATAAAATTTATAAATATTACACTGACTGTGTGTTACATACTTAAATGATTTAGGTAATGCGGCGGCATTTTTTCCGTTGCCCCAGGGTGGCACTTAGGTTGAGTAAATGCAGCCTTGCTTAAGTCAAATTAAAAAATATATATAGACTGTCTAAAATATAATAAATATAATAACTCCATATGACTAAAAATGTTACAAACTTCAATCAATGTTCAATCAATTGCACAATAATCGTTTAGTAAAATGTTCAGTAGAAATACTTTAAGCATCTACTATTAAAATTATGGACGTTTAAAGTAATTTATTAATAAACCTTTAAACAATTAAAAAATCAAAAACCGGACTGCATAACAAGACCATATGCAGTCAGCAGTATAAATGGATGCTGATAAGCAATAATGTGTCAACCCACAAAAAGTCAAATTTTGAGATATTGACGTATTCTGATACTACGTCACCTATTTAACAGTATTAAAATAAAAATAAAATAATCTAAACTAAATAAGTATAAAAAAAAGTTTCTTAACTCAATGTTTCGAATTTCAGGTGTGTTCCATATTTTGCGATTTATAAAATAATCTCAAATATTTTAAAACTTATTATTAGATAACGTATTAAAGAAATCTATATGCTCTTTATTCATTATACATTTTATCAAAATAGAAAAGGAAAGATGAATATATACGTCTTCAAACAAATTTATTAAGAATAGGTTTGACATCTTTAGACGCCATTATCTCAAAACAAAGTCCGTGTGGCTTGACACAGTATTGCTTATCAGCGTCCAAATATCGGTTCTGTGTAAAAGCCTAAAAGTGAGAATCGATACTAACCAACTTTAAATCGTTATGGATCCTAAACTTTAATCTTAAAAATGATTTTCAAATACCTATTCAACGATAGTCCACACGATATAGTTCGTCGATTTTCATTTTATATATCTTTCACATTATAGTGCCGAATAAATCGGCCATTTTGATTTTTCCAATTTTTTTTGCTTTCTATAACACTCGCACCGTCATAATCAATCAAACAGGTTCTAAAATCCCAACGTACATAAATACATACTCTTACATAGGCTGATAAACACACTATCCTCCTTTGGTTATAGTCCTCCTAGTGTTATAACACTCGCACCGTCATAATTAATCAAACAGGTTCTAAAATCCCAACGCACATAAATACATACTCGTACATAGGCTGATAAACACATTATCCTCCTCTGGTTTGCGCAGTCGGGTAATAGAAAGAATTTCAAAATAGGTTAAGATATGATGGAGATATGATGTAACAAACATTACAAATTAAGAACGTCTTTTTTGCATTTACATTAAAAAGTATAAAAATATAATTGATGTAATTAAAGAATTTATGTCATTAAAAAAATTATTATTTAATCGTAACGTTTTATTACTGAGTTAAGTTTTTTTGGAACACTTTTAATAGACTCATAAATTACTCTTTGAAATATTTATCATATAATTTTAATTAATTGATATTATATATCAAATTTGTTGGTTGGACACTGATAAGCAATACTATGTCAAGCCACATGGACTTCATTTTGAAAAATGGCCTCTTAAGATTATACCTATTCTTAATAAATCTGTTTGGAAAGGTAGATATCCACATTTTCTTTTCTATTTTGATAAAAGGTAAATTGAATTAAAACAGATTTGTATAATCAAAAATATTATCTAATAATAAGTTTTCAAATATATGACATTATTTTATAAATTGCAAAATAGGAACGCACTTGAAAAATTAAAAATATTAAATAAAGAAAGGTTTTCCTGTATATATTTAATTTAGATGACTTGAAATGTATATAGGTGACGCAAAATAGAAATACCTTAAAATCGGAATTTCATCAGCATCCGTTTATTTTTATTTAAATAGCGGGCAAACGAACAAACAGACGATCGTTGATCTATACTAATTTGATAAAGAGAATCTAAATATATATAATTCAAAGGTGACTGACTGACTGACATAGTGATCTATCAACGCACAGCGCAAACCACTGGACGGATCGGGCTGAAATTTGGCATGCAGGTAGATGTTATGACGTAGGCATCCGCGAAGGATTTTGATAAATTCTACTGCCAAGGCTATAAAATAGGGTATGAAAGTTTGTATGAAACTTTGTAAATTTTTAACCGATCGGGCTAAGACTTTGCATGCTACTATGACGTAGGCATCATAGACATCGCAAACAAAGTCGCGAGCACCATCTAGTTTGTTTATAAGTTTGTATGTAGGAGATAATATCTGAAGGTACTGTATCCGATTTGAAAAATTCTTTTAGAGTTAGACAGCCCGTTTATTAGGAAAGATTATAGGCTAACATTAGAAACTGCTTTTTTTAAATTATTCTAAAACAATAAAAAAAAAATGAAAATTAAAAATATACTTTATTCAATTAGGCATTTACAACACTTTTTCTCAAATTAAAAAAAATAATAATGAAAAGGTACCACCGATTCGGAATGTAGATTCTACCGCGAAGAACCGTTTAGAAACTCGATAGGTACTCTTTTAAAAGTTAGTTAATACCCACATTTATAATTTAGAAATATGTATATTAAACATCCTGTATAAAATCCAGCTAAACTAAACCATTCATCAGTATTTAAAATATTGTAATTGTACTATTAGCTAATTATATGTATGTATATATATATATATATATATATATATATATATTAGGCTATTATATATATATATATATTAGTATAGTCCATTTTTCTTTACTCGTCTTATTTTCGAATATTTTTTTAAATTATAATTTTTATTTATAAAAAAAAAACTATTCAGTTCAATCATTCGGTCAATAATTTCTCATCTCTAAAACTTACGTGTGATTAGAAGTAGGCCATATTAGTCTGCTAATACAAGTAAAGAAATATAGACTATAGAATATTATTATTAACGTGTAGTAAATAATTTAAATGATTTAATAACTTATTATTTATTTATTTTATTATAAGGCATAACTATTTTTTTCACTCTTTTTTTAAATGACATTAAAATTGGCGCGCAATTTGTTTCATATATTTTCTTTATTTGAGATTGAGCAAGATATTAATGCATTCTGCCCAATAAGGTTGAACATAAAACAAATGTTATTAGACGTTATGAACAACATTTAAATCAATATTAATCAAATAAATACAGTTTTAAAAATACTATTTACATGTTATAAACTCTAATTACCATTTATAAACTCGAATGGCATTTCGGTCAAGGGTACGTTATAAGGCCTAGACATCTTGTGTGATAAACAAACAACAATTACAACTTATTATATACAAGCTGCCTATCGCGGTTTCACTCGCGTTTATGATTTCTGCTTCGCTGCTGTGAGTTGTAACGTGATGTAATATAGCCTATACCTTTCTTAATAAACGGGCTATCTTACGTAGTTTTAGAGTTTATCCGTTACATACAAACTTACAACATATTATACCATTTTATATTATTTGAAAAGATATATCTATTACAATCTTCCTTTAAAAATATGTATTTTAATAGCGAAATTCCATCTAAATCGAATCAGTCCTTTAAAGGAACCCAAAAATACGTTAATAAAAAAGTAATACTACAAAAAGATTATTATTATTTAACGGAACCCTAACAAATAAACTAATTCAGAACAGTTATTATAACTGCAGCTAACGTTACGTTTAAAGTCACGCTCTAGTTAAGTTGAAATAATATTTGGTATAGTTTAAACTATCTACTTATAATCTTAACGATTTCGCTCTAGGCGACGTCTTACGTAGGCGATTCGAAGCGAACACGATGGCGAAGCGATTCGATACGACGCGGATGCTTATTTTATATGCATGTGAATGTTTTTTTATGGAAAATCGCTGGAAAACGAGCAGGGAGGACACTCGATGTTAGGTATGGGTTGCCAGCTGAAAAAGGAATAAGGGGAAAAATTGAATAGGAAGTAGGGAAAGGAATAGAAGGAGGGGGTTAGGCTTCCGGCTCTCTCACTCACCGTGCGAAACGTGAGCACAAATTCAATATTCGAAATATTAAATTAAGAAACTATTTTCCGTACTTATTTAGTTTTGATGACTTGAAAATCTTTTGTTGAATGCGTGACGTGTTATCAGAATACATCAACATCTCCGAGTTTGACTGTTTGTTGGTTTACTTATTATTGCTTATCAGCATCCAATTATAGATATTATTTTATTAAAATTAATTGGATGCTGATAAGCAATAATGTGTCAACCTATAAAGAGACAATTTCGGAGATATTAATGTATTCTGATAGAGTGTCACGTGTTTAATATTATTTATAACATTTTAAAGTTATCTAAACTAAATAAGTACGGAAAAAAGTTTCTTAATTTAATTTTTTGAATTACATGTGCATTCCATATTTTGCATATTTATTAAATAATCTTAAGTATTTGAAAACTTATTATTAGAAAACACATTTAATATATAAATTTGCTTTTAAATTATTATACCATTTTATAAAATAGAAAAAAAATGGATATATATGTACGTCTTCGAACAAATTCATTAAGACGCCATTTTCTCAAAATGAAGTCCGTCTGGCTTGAAACAGTAATGCTCATCAGCGTCAAATTGTCATATGTACCAATAAATCGAAGGTACCAAGTCGTAAATTCTAATTTTTTTTTCTTTATTCACAGGGGCAACGGATGTGTGTCACATAATGGGCCACAAGCAGTACTTGGCCGTGGGCCAGTCGGCCCGGAACAGGCTCTTCGGGATACCCAACAAGAAGCCCGTGCCTCTGAATATGCTGATATCGCAACAGGGAAAGTTAAATCATGGTAAGTTCAAAAAAATCCTGTAGTTAATAATATGAAGGCGTTAGTTTGTATATCGCCATGTTGTTTTCTTGATATCAACAGTCCGTTGCTAGGTAACTCTCTAAATCTTGTATACATAACCAAATGAGAATACAAAGTGTTTCACCATGTGTATTCAGGTGCGGATCCAGGATTTTGTTAGTAATTTAATAGTAGTTAATATTTCAAAAAGTGAATCAATACGTGTCGGGGGAGCGGTGGTAGATGCTACGTCGATTTTTTTTTATAGTAAGATATATATATGTCGAAATACATAAAATAAGATATAATAATTTTATTTTAATAAATCTTGTTCTATTGCCCTCCCCTTCTTCATTGAATCTGATTCAAACTGCGTTATAAGAATCGAAATTTAAATGAAAAAAAAAAACTAATCTTTTTTTCATAAATGATAAACATATACTTCTATCTATGTAAGCCTACAAGAACCAAAGTTTGTATACAAACAGACAAAGACAAAATAATTTAGAGATTATAAAGAACTATTCTATCAAATTCGATAATTCGACACCGTCTTGAAAACTTTCAACGGATCACCGTGGTTTAACTGTATTTTATATTTAATATTTCACGCTTTGACAAAAAACCGTTAACACAGACGTATCTCTGCAAAAGCAAGTTTCAATATAAATAAACTTGAGCAAATAGATTAAAATAAACAACTAAGACTTTAAAAAAAGTACCCCACTTCAAAAGAAAAGTATGTAATTTCGTTTACATGGACGACAAATGTGTCAGTTATTTCGTAATTTAAAATCAAATGAACGAACCGATTTTGATAAAAAATGTATGGGACACATCTAAAATATACCCTTTCGAATAAAAAAAAAATTTCAAAATTTAAAAATGACAGAGTTCTGAGCAGGGGCGTAACTATAGGGCAGGGCTGGGTGCCACAGGCCCCTGACCCGAGAGGGCCCCGATCTAAACGAATTTAATTAATAAAAATCTTATTAAAATTAAATTGTAATTTCATTATAAATGTGTGTAAAACTTGAAATATAATACTTATAAGATATTTAACTGAAATGCACACAATGTAATTAATAGTTTTGGGTAACTACTTAAGTGGTGCATTAAAACTAAGTTTGAATCCAAAGAATTTTGCAATGGGCCTCGGATGGTATAGTTACGCCTCTGGTTCTGAGGTAACTAATATTAAAAAATACGAATTGTGTATTTATGTATGTATATAGTATATATGTAAGTCGATTCTATTGTGACCTCGTATAGTCTAAACGGCTTGATTGATTTTAAAGTGTAATGTGTCATTATATTCGTATTTTGTCCTAAACGTTATAGCTATGTGACGTCAGCGAAAAATCAACATGGCGGATGTTAACTCTCAAAACCGGCGAACGATTGTAACCGTCTATACAATTTGAGCAATTTGTAGTGCGAATTATTAGGCACTCGGGATTTTTAATTTATTAAATTACTTAAATCTTGTTAATTCATAGAATCGTGTAGAAAGCATAAAACATTCGACCTACTAACACTGCATATGAAATATTAACGGCCCGACATGCAATTTTTGTGCATTGCTTCATTCTAACGCATATTTATCATTTATCATTGTATGGGCTGAGTGAAAAACGCGAGCGTTTTATGTCGCTACCACAGTATTAATAGGCCTTAATCCCACGAGTGTACTGGGAAGAGTTTTGCACGCACAACTTTTTTTATGTAAAGTAGTAATGTAAAGTAACAGCTTGTTAATATCCCACTGCTGGACATAGGCCTCCTCTCTTATTAAGGAGAAGGTTTAGAGCTTAATCCACCACGCTGCTCCACTGCGGGTTAGCCGGATATACATGTGTCAGAATTTCTCCCGGCACATGCAGATTTCCTCACGATGTTTTCCTTCACCGCCGTGCTCGAGATGAATTTAAACACTAATTTAGCACTTGAAAAATCAACGGTGCCAGCCAGGGCTTGAACTCACGATCATCGGTTGAGATCAACGTGTTCTAACCACTAGGCCATCTCGGCTCACTTTTTTTTATGTACGCAGGTAAAATCGTCGAAAAGATACGATAACGATTCCTGGGTGGGATCAGGTTATGTTGAAATTTATACCCACGAAAACCCCTGCGATGGCCTTCCTAAACACGAGAATGCAGAGGCCGAAGGATCGCTTGCGCGTGCGCATAAGCTCGTGGCTGGCCAAATTCGTCTCATGAGTACAAAGTGTGGTCTTGCCCTTCCCCTACCGAAATGTTTTAATATCTATTTAATTTTTAATATCTATGACAAATAACCAGTAGTATGTGAAAAAGCTGAGCATCGAGCAGGCACCAGACTCCTGATGTTAAGACATCTGATGTTGAGAGAGAGCCAGAGAAGCCACAAATACTTTGCCAGCTTGAAAAAAAATATAAAGGATGAAAGATAACACATTGTTCCAAGGAATAGGTTAGGCTTCTGTCTCTCACCCTAAAGCAGTTTTTTACTTACTTACTTTAAAAAGTTTAAAGCCTATATTTAAAAAATCTTTAATAGATAAAGCATATTATATTATACAAGAATATTTTGACGACAAAGAGGCGTGGATTTGATACGCGTTGATTTTCTATCACGATAACATAATCAAAATGTAATAAAAATACATAATGTATAAATGATTTTAAAAGAGATACTATCGAGTTTCTTGCCGGTTCTTCTCGGTAGAGACTACATTTCAACCGGTGGTAGCTTTATAAAAATTTAAAAAAATACGACATGTAACTTAACGATTCAAAAGTGCTTTAAAAGCCCATTTGAATAAAGTATATTTTGAGTTTGAGTTTCTCGTCGATCTTTTTAAAGAATGAGTTACTGCTATTACGAGCTGTAGCCCCGCTACCGCTTATGAGTTAGCACAGACAATGAAAACACGCGATGTTTTAATATTCAGCCCGCCGTCCGTGGCATCAGATTACGCCTAGCGGACTTATATTGTTTATATTTCGTAATTATATGACAATTCCTAATTGCCATTTTAGCATATTTTAACAAAAAAAAATCATATATATTTCTTTAACTAATTATTTTTTATGACTTTTCCTTTGGGACTACAGTGGCTCAGAGATAAGTTAATTAAAACTAGAAATTAATGGATGAAATTAAAAACCCGACTGCGTAACAAGACCACAGAGAATCGTTACTAACCAACTTCAAACCGTTATAGATTCTAAACGGTAGTTCTGATTGAAAAATGATATAAGATACCTAAAAATCATTTTTAATTACCCATTCAACGATAATCTAATTAACACAGATCGTCGATTTTAATTTTTTTCTATTTCACATTATTTCGTTCGAAATCGGTCATTTTGATATTTCTAAATTATTATAGTCTCTTTGACATTCGCACCCTTATGACGAATTAAATTACGTATCGTTTATCAAAATCGGCCCACGCGTTTAGTCTAATTAGTGCCACAGATATCCAAACCCACAGATATACATAGACTGATAAACACGTTATCCTTTGCGTCGCCCAGTCGGGTAATTAGTATGTCGAAAAAACAAAATTGACACAATTATATAAATATATTTTTTCCTTAAATTAACGCGGGTGACACCGCGCAGCGCGAATAGTTTTTTTTATAACTTTGTATATAGTATAACGAGATATTCTCTGAAACTACTGATCGGGTATCAAAAATTCTTTATGTATTAGATAATCCCATTATTGAGCTAGGTTATAGGCTATATTACATCACACTGAGACTCATAAGAGCGAAGCAGTAACACGCAAGTAAAACCGCGAAGAGCAGCTAGTCTATATATATAAAATCACTTGGGGTGACTGATTCATCAACGCAGAGCCTAAACCGCTGGGGTTACGAACTCGAAATGTGGGCAGTAGGTGGCTTTTTGGTTGTTGAGGCATCCACTAAGAAAGGGTTTTTTGATTATTCATCCCTAAGAGGGTGAAAAGGGGTAAAAACTATTATTCCACACTGGGGTGCAAGGGGGTTGTAAAGTTTGTATGGAGAAAATTTATTTTTTGGGCCGATTATCCTTAAATTCAGCATAAACATGACTTAGGGAGAATAACTAAATACATGTATCCCAGAATTTTAAAATCATCCATTATAGTGACGCTAGGGTGTATTAAATCCTGGAACGGTAAAAATTTCGCTGGTAGATTTATTTAGCTGAAACTTTTACAGCGTATTTCTATCAAGACTCACGTATGAATTAAAAAAGAGCTTTTCGATATTTCACCCCAAAACGGGTGCAAAGGGGTAAAAACGTCTGTATGCAAAATGTAATCCTGTGGTCATATTAACTTAAAACTGAATACTCATTCTTCTTTATGCTAATAATGAAATATAAAACACAAAATCATCGTATCAATGTCAACCCCAACCCACAGAGGTGCAATGGGGTAGTTTAGTTTAATATTTGAAGAAAAAAAAAATTCTTTAAAGATCAAAGGTGAAAATAATTCAGCATAAATTAAATATTTATTATATAAACGCGTTTAGTAGTTAAATACCTTGGAGGATGGTGTTTTACCAGTTTTTTTTTTAAATGCTTCTATCAAATTCCAAAATATACGCGGACAAAGCCGTGAGCAACTGCTTGTCTTATATATAAGGCATAATAACGTGTGTATGTATATAATAAAGTACATAATACATCGTGAACTCAAATCACGTATAATGCATGTCATTAACTTAGTTGTATGAAAATTTACTTTATCGGATTATTCCAATGATAAATATATGATTTCCAACATTTTTGCAGAAATATGGATATATAAATTAACGCTGATTAGCAATAATGTGTCAACCCACAAAGGATTCGGAGATATTGATGTATTCTGATAATGCAATTCGTATTTAACATTATACAAAAAAAAAACTCAATTCATCTGCATTAAATAAGTACGGAAAAAAGTTTCTTAATGTAATGTTTAGAAAATTAAAGTATTTATATTTTGGATTATTCAATAATTTCATATATTTAAAAATCTATTATTAGAAAAAAACCCTTTACTTGCCTATCATCTAATAATTAATTATACTTTTATTAAAATAGAAATGAAAAGATTGATAAATTCATCTTCAAACAAATGTATTAAGAATAGGTTCGACATCTTTAGACCCCATTTTCTCAAAATGAAGTCCATGTGACACAGTATTACATATTAGCGTCTATTTAACATTATTAAAAAAAATACAGCAAAATAGTGTCTTAATTTATCCTTTTTTGAAGCTAAGAATCATCTCGATAATATCAACTTTCAAACGAAAAAACCGTATCAAAATTGGTCAATTTATGAGAGTGCCACGGTGCCACAGACAGACACGCGTCAAATGTATAACATCTCAATTAAGGTTAAGAGTTACAAAAAATGATATAATAAAATATATTAACTAGAAAATATAAGTTCTTTATCAAAGTTTATAAATAAAAAACTAATTTATCAATATTAATGTAATAACTACATCATAATTATTCCATTGTCAGTCAATACAGACAACTATATAGAAAACATACATATAAAACATATAAACTCGTCTTTCTGTTTATTGTTTGGAAATATTATTATAAAGAGGTAAGTTTTATTTGTAAGTTTGTATGTAGTGAGTAACCTCAGAAACTAGTGAACCAATTTGAATAATTATTTTTAGATATATATTAAAATCCAACTCGAACGCGACCGATTTTTATCAAAAAAATTCAAAATATATTTTCTTCGAGTAGGCTTAGGCTTAAGCTTAGCGCTTTGAATCTTGTTAAAAGCTTATTTGGATGCTGTTAAGCAATAATGTGTCAACCCACAAAAACTCAAATTCAGAGATATTGATGTATTCTGATGATGCGTGAGTTATTTAACACTAGCATCCGCCCGCGACTTCGTCCGCGTGGAATAGTTACTTTGGGCTAATTATGTATTATTTTAGAACAAATTTAGTTAGCATAAAAAAGGTTATAGTGAGCTAACCTTAAAATATAGACATATACTGTCGCGGACTTTTTTTTAGAACTTTTAAAGGGGAATAATTCTGTCATACATGTTTTTTGCGAAACTTTAACCGTTTACGCAGCGCACGCAGCGTAAGCTTTCTCAATAGGAGAATATCCCCCAATTTTGAAACATTCTTCATTAGTGCTACTTTTGGTCTGAGTGTGATAATAGCCTATAGCCTTCCGCAATAAATGGGCTATCTAACGCTGAAAGAATTATTCAATTCGGACCAGTAGTTCCTGAGATTAGCGCGTTCTAGCAAACAAACAAACAAACTCTTCAGCTTTATAATATTAGTATAGATTATTAAAAAAAAAATTAAGTAACTAAATAAGTACGCGGAAAAGTTTAGTGATTAAATGTTTCGAATTACAAAGGCGTTATTAAGAATGGATTTGACATCTTCAGACACCATTTTCTCAAAATGAAGTCTGTGTGGCTTGACACAGTATTGCTTATCAGCCTCCATTTGTTGTTATAGTGCTATCAGAAATACACACTCCGTCCAAAGGGTCTTGTAAAAGTAAAGAAACAGCCTCTAAATGTCCCACTGGTGGGCAAAGGTCTCTCCTATTGAGAAGGTTTAGAGCTTATTTCACCACGTTGCTCCGCTGCGGGGCGGATATACATGTGTCAGAATTTCTCCCAACAGATGCAGGTTTCCTCACGACGTTTTCTTTCAGCACGAGACGAATTTAAACACAAATTAGCACTTGAAAACTAAACGTCGCTAGGTGTGGTTTTGACCCGCGATCATCGGTTGAGATCGACGCATTCTAACCACTAAGCCATCGCGGCTCGTCTTCTATCAGCGTCCGTTATACATTACAGTATTTGGTTGTCCGAGGTTCGAACTATTGCAGACAATTGGGCTAGACTTTTTAATCTCTTTATCTATTACAATTCAGGACAGACAGACGGACGGACAAACATACCAACGGATAGATGCTTGATAATTGGCCTAGAAACTTACCTAATTTACACTGTCATCTATACATATAAAATCACTTGTCCTGACTGATTCATCAACGCAGAGTCTAAACCGCTGGGGCTACGAACTCGAAATTTTGGCAGTAGGTGGCTTTTAGGTTGTAGGCATCCTAAGAAAGGGTTTTTTGATTATTCACCCCTAAGAGGGTGGTAAAAACCTTTGTATAGCCGCGAGTAAATGCTAGTTGTAAATATAAATATACAATAAAAATGGCGACGCAATCAAAATGATAATTAGACAAAAACATTTTAAAAAATACGTTTTTTTTTTGTCTTTAACAACGTCAGTCTGAGCTTTTTTTGTGTTAATTAAATTTTTATTCGCAAAAAGTATTAAGTTCATTACCATGTGTTTTTAAATTATATTGGTTTTTTTTTTTTGTCTTTCGGTTTTGCATCGGCGTTTATCCTTATTGTACTGTTCTGTGGGTCGTAGCGTGATGTAATATAGCCTGTAATTTTCCTCAATGAACGGGCTATTCAACGCAAATAGCATTTTTCAATAGTTTCAGAGATTACCTCTTATATACAAACGTACAAACTTTATAATATTAGTATAGTAACACTGAAGTGCTAGTTTACTTGGAATGTACAAAATTACTCTATGTATTATATAAGTACAAGCAGTCCCTCCCCCCCCCCCCCCACTTCGCCCGCGTATACTTAGGAATTTGATACCTAACAAATTTTCAACCCTATTTTTAACCCCTTAGAGGATGGATTTTCAAAAATCCTTTCTTAGTGCACACTTACGACATTTAAGGAACAATTGTGCAAATTTTCACGTTTCTAGAGCCACTTTCAGTTCTGCGTTGATCGATCAGTCAGTGAATATGTCAGCTAGTCAGTTTTGATTATTATTATATATATACATATATACATATATATATATATATATATATATATATATATATATATATATATATATATATATATATATATATATATATATATATGGGATAACAAAAAGTAAATAATGAGAGCATATTATATACAAGATACGAACGTTTTTTTTCGATATTTTTTTGTTTCATTTTAGCTCTATCATAAAAACCGTTTAAATATTAATAACGAATTGCATGGCGAAATACTAGCTTTTTGTTATTTAATAACCGTGTTTAAATTCATATTATGTAGTTAAATCTATACTAATATTATAAAGCTGAAGAGTTTGTTTGTTTGAACGCGCTAAAGTCAGGAACTACGGGTTCGAATTGAAAAATTATTTTTGTGTTAGATAGTTCATTTATTGAGGAAGGCTATAGGCTATAATACATCACGCTACGACTCATAGGAGCGAAGCGGTAACCATAAACGTGAGTAAAATCAAAAGAGACAGCAAGTGTTACATGAATTTATATCAGTTATTTATACCAAATTATCAGTCTGTCTCCAAAATCTATACGGTTCTAGTTGGCAGTCGGTATGACCTCAAACTATATGCACGAGCGAGAGGTGCGAGACCTCCTATGACGAGCTCCGTCAGCCACGAGCGGTGCGCACGGGTAAAGCAGCTGTGCATCCCCAAGCGATCCCGCATCCTTTCCATTTTCCTGATGACCATCGCAGGGGCTTTAGTGAGTTTAAATCTCCACATACCCCAATATCCCAGAAATCGGGTATCTTTTCGAAGATTTCACCTGCGTAAATTATACAGAACTGATATTAATTTATTAATGCGTTACTGTTGACTGCGGACGGTCTTCTTAGGCAGACGTGCTTTTCATTTTGTCAATTAATTTATTTTATTTATTGTTTATTGTTGTCAAGAGATTGCTACGTACCCAATAATGCGACCTCGTACCACTGGGAGCAATCACATTACAAATTGGGAACCAGTGGTATCCACACTAATATTATGACTGGTATATTTTTGAACACTTGACAAGTGGTCTCCTGGGTAAACAAAAAAAGGTCAGAAAGCTATTGACGCGATTTTATTAACAGAAAAAAAGATAATATTTAAAGGCATAAAATTAAAGTTCCGTGCAAAAAGCATGAAATTGTCAGGACGAAGTCGCGGTAGCTGCCCGCCGTAATATAATGAAACTAGTATCATAATAATTACCTGCAGTAATACAGAATTTTCCACGACACATTTCAATTAACAATAACGCTTTAATTTAATTACGACAAAAACTTAACAATTTACATAATTATCGTGTAAATTGATTAAGATTAAGTAGACGTTGGTTATAAATAACATAAGATTATGTACAGGTTTCAACACGTTAATATTGGATTTTTAACATTAGGCGAGAATTACATATTTAATTTTTACACTCGTAATTTGCATAAAGCAATCTGTAACCTGGTAACAATTACTTTACTTTATTGCCGTCAAAAACAAAGAAACTGACATTAAATTCTTTTAGGCGTAAGTCGAGAATTACATTAGTAAGTTTTACTCTCGAGAGCGATATAAAACAACCCTGTAACCTAGCAACAGATACGTCGTAAGTGGTTACGAAAGCAGTGAATATCAAATATAAGACATTGACAGTAAATTCTTTCAGGTGCAAAGCAATGACAACTTATGTAAATCTTAATTGAAGTCTGAGAGCAAACATTATAGTAATTCTATAGGTTAATACAATACTGCTGGTATGATGACTTTTTTCCCTGTAATGAAAACCAAAACTCAAACCAAGCTACACAGACTTGACGAGTCAGATTACCGGGGTTGCACTGTAAATTGTTGAAATGAAATTAAAAAATAAGTCTGTAAATTTCTCACTGAGCAAACGCCTCCTCTCCTATTAAACAAAAGGTTTAGAGCTCAATCCACCACGCTGCTCCAATGCGGGCCGGATATACATGTGTTAGAGTTTCTCCTGGTACATGAATTTCCTCACGATGTTTTCCTTTATCACCGAGCTCGAGATGAATTTAAACACAAATTTAGCACTTGAAAATTCAGCGAAGCTAGCCGGGGTTTGAACCCGCGATCATCGGTTGAGATCGACGTGTTTTAAAACTAGGCCACTCCGGTTCAATTGTTTACCAAGTTTTTACTTTTTACAAAAGTTTTTACTTCAAATAACATTTTCACCAAAATTTATTCTGAATAATTATCCCATTAAACTTAAAGGTAGTCATCATATTACAAGTCTACAAGGCGCACGATTACATGCGCATGTCGGAACTAATTATCCGAAGTCATTTTAATGTTAATTTAAAAAAAACTGTCAAGCGTGAGTCGGACGTGCATATCAAGGATTCCGTACAAACACAATACACGATATAACACCATTTACTTTATAAATACTTATGTAAAATAATTAAACGCATCCCACTCAATCGTCCCTATTAAGATCTCATAATCTTGTGTCGGGGGTCGGGAAACACACAACACAAACACAAACACCCAGACCACGACAAACATCCGTAAGGCCAATACAGATCCCCACCCGTGCCGTGGATTGACAATACTTACAAAGAACTGATCTATCTCTTTGATGCGTCTTCGTTCCCCATATCCCATTAAAGAAGTTCGCCTACCTCATGAAAAATGTAAACTCGTCGAAATGCAGCATATGTAATGTTGTAGAAGACGTAGTCCATATTTTAGTGGAGTGTGCTCGGAACGAAGGCTACAGACGACATTATTTTAGTGATTGCTTCACTTCCGTTGGATATTTTAATAGTTTACTGGCCAACCTACATTCTACTAAAGCTATTCGTATGTTGCGTGTAGTTGGGATTTGCATTGAGAAAAGACAAATCTCTTCTTAAGAAAAATCCCAGCACCATACTTTATCCATTGCTTTGTCAAATAATTTTAATTATTTCTTATACTTTGTAATAGAAGTAGAAATTGTATATATTACAGAGTGGCATAGTCACAATAAGATGACTAAGCTCTTAAAATAAAGATAAAAAAAATAAATACAGACGTTTGCCGTTAGCGGGGATCGAACCCGCGACTGTTAGTGCTTCAGTCAGTTGCAATAAACGAGATAGTCGCTATAACAATATATAACACTTCGTGCCTCGCATGCGACTCGCGTTTGACTATTTTCTATTATTTAAGAAAATTTCAACTTTCTACATAGTACTAAGGCCTAGCTGATGAGAACAAACTCATTGTACCTGCTACTCGACTGCGTCGAGTAAGTAATTCTTTTTGTTGGTTGATGTATAAGATTTTATAACTGGATCCCAGAAAACGTTCAAAATGCTTCTATAGCAAAGTTCCAAAAGATTGTAAAGAAAAGTTTTCTGTGTTAAAGGTTATTATAATATCAAAGATTTCATAGAGGATGACACATTGGGAATAATGCGATCGCTTCCAGGCTGCCTTAATACATTTTACGTATCTTGACGTTGTTAAAAAAATTAACAAAAAAAAAAGTCCCGCTGAGTTTGTTTCGCGTTTTTTTCTCATGTCTGAGGTTATTTTTTTCCGAAACCGCGGTAGATTTATTTTCTTGACGTTGAAAAAGAGAATGTAAATTCCTATTTTGAATAAAAATACTTTGATTTTTTATTTGATTTTACCTGCTTCATTACCAGCTATATTTTATTAAAGTTCTTAAGATATAGCTAACAGACAGACGAACAGACAAATAGACAGACATAATGGGGTCCCGTTAGCACCCGAATGCGGAACCCCAAAAAACACGTTGACTCAAGACTTCCGGAGAGATGTGTGTCAAGTGCAAGACGACCCTGGAACGGCCTTGGTCTCTCGAAAGTGGTAACACTACATTCTCGGGCGGGATGCGCTTGCTAGTGATGTGATTTATCGATTCTATTGTTTATCTATACAGATAAATAAAATTGATGTGTCTGTTTGGAATATTAACGTAACAGCTTTTAATTAAATGCATATGAAAGTATATACGATACTTACATCAAAAATACAATTTTTTAAATTGTTGTCTGTCTTTTTGTTTTGGCTTATCTCTGAAATGGCTAGAGCGATTTTTAAGTGTAATTAGATATGTATTCTTTTTGGAGTGTCATTAGCTATGTAAAGTCAGCATACAATCAATATGGCGGACGTGAGCTGTCAAAACTGCCGAATCGTTGTGTCATTTTGTAGCCTAAATAGTTTGGTCGATTTTGAAGTGCAAGTTTTTTTTTAATCTATTTATTTTTATTAGAGGGTTTTTCTATAATCAAGAATATGGCACCTCAAAATAGCTTTTAACAGTATTTACATTCTCCGCTTATTATAACCATATTTAACCATATTGTATAGCATCTTCGACTCAGCTGAGTTCAGTGAAGCCAAGATACAATTACACGATGCAAAATTTAGGAAATATGGTAAAGCAACTTGAATTTGCTTCCTCTCTGCTTCGTTCCGTACACATTCCGTCAATATCTGATACATATCTTCTATGGTTCCACGTTCGCTACAATTGGTAGACTGAACTCTGTTCATAAGGTACGCAAAACTGGAATAATATTAGAAGGCAGACAAGTTATTATTATTTTTAATTACCACGTTCACTGAGGAAGCCAGAAACCCGTCTTAACTTCGCGTGGTTTACGGGATCTCATGCACTCCGTAATGTACCATTTTATAGTGCGTTAAATGCGATTGAATAATCTCGTTAATCCATTATAAAGACGAGCTAAAAGCGTTTATGGTTACTACTTCGCTACCATGAGTCATAACGTGATGTAATATAGTCTACACCTTTCTTAATAAACGGGCTGTCCTACGCGAAAATATTTTTTTAAATCAGTATTATTAATATTAGTATTAATACGACACTAGAGACACTTCTTGCTCGCGCAATTAAAGACATCAGTGTATGCGGCCGAAAAAACCCCTTTTAGCTCAGAACGTGTTATAGTTTTGTTATTAAACGTGCCTAAAAATATCCTGATTCTCGATTAATTAAACACTAATTACCAGTTCCGCAAAGCGAAAATTAAATAATATTTTTCCTGTCAATAACGATGGATTCGTTATCGATAAAACCGCATCACTAGTAACATCTTTAAATTATGTTTAATGTCGGCGTCCAAAAACTCAGTACATGATTATTATATACCCTTTTAAAGATAATGGACGACCTAGCTTGACCTAGATGCAAAATAATTTCATCTCCGAGCGAGTCAGGGCCGCGCGGTATAACCTAGATTGTGACTATACCTACATAAGTTGTATAAAACTACTAGTCGGTAACCGCGACTAGGTCTTTGCAGGATTATTTACTACTATTAACTATAATTATTAATATACCCCCATTTCGAACCCATAGAGCCATTTTTTCGCGTTAAAAAGTAACCTATATCCTTTCTCAGGTTCTAGAATATATCTGTACTAAATTTCATTTAAATAGCTTCGGTAGTTTAGACGTGATTGCGTGACACACAGACAGAGTTACTTTCGCGTTTATAAGTAATAGATATGTTAGAAGCTCATGGACTTTGGCACCCAGAATGCCCACATCTTTGGACGAAATTGAAACAACCAGCTAACGACTGATTATGACAGGCGAGAGTATTTTTACTCTAACAGAGCAATTGACGAGGTTGTCAAAGTTGAAAATGGGTACAGATTTTTAACGTCAAATAGTATTTTTTAACCACTAAGCTCAGCTCAGATATGATACCTTCTCCAACTTATAATCAATCAATCAAAATCAAAAAATACTTTATTCAAGTAGGCTTTTAAAAGCTCTTTTGAATCGTCAAAACAAACAAAAAGTACTTAAATTTAGGAAAAGCTACCACCGGTTCGGAATGTAGATTCCACCGAGAAGAACCGGCAAGAAACTCGATAGGTACTCTTTTAAAATTGTGTTACTAAGTACATAGATTTAAAAATTACAAATGTACATATTAAACATCTTGTATGAAATTCAACTATACTAAATCCACGCATTATTATCATTTAAATAATCTTGTACATAATAATATGCGTTAGCTATTCAAGACTTTTTAATATTCATTGAAAACTGCAAAAATTATTATCGAGGGTTTTTGGGCTAATATTATTCCTACATATTTATCTAGCAAGAGTAAATATAAAAAAATTAAACTCTTATATTTAAAGAGATATAGGGGTAACAACCCCTAACATTATATATTTATTTCTACAAAACTTGAGAGACAATTTAATGCAATTTACAGAAAACATTGCTACGTATTAAAAATGGCTAATAATTTGATAGACACGTTGATGCACTGGTCACTGTAACTGACTGAAGCGCAAACGGTCTTGCGATTGGATCACGGCAAACGTCTGCATTGTTCATACAGATGCTTGTCGTGGTCTGGGCGTTTGTGTCGTGTGTTTCCTGACCCCCGACACAGGATCATAAGATCCTAATGATAGCAATATCCGAACATATATGACTATTTCCTTCTACAGCACACAAACTGTACAATTCGGAGATATTGATGTATTCTGATAATACGTTATATATTTAACATTATTAAAAAAAATGTAAGCAGTCTTAACTAATTAACTGCGGCGAAAAAGTTGCTTAACTTAATGTTTGGAATATTAAATTGTGCTAAATATTTTGTAATATGCAATATTAAAAAAAATATATAATTAGTTAAAACTTTTTATTAAAACAATCCGTTTTGAAGTCATCAAATCTTTTAACAAATTAGAAACGAAAATAATACTTTTTCAAATATATTTATTAAGAATAGTTTTGATATCTTTGGACGCCAATTTCTGAAAATTAAATCCATGTGGCTTGACACTCTATTGCTTATAAGTGTCCATTTTGAAAATATCGTTTGTCAGTCATTTATTGATGACTATCTTTCAATCTTTAATAGATAAATCTTGTTCCAAATTTACGTCGAAGGTTAACCAACTTAGAGAAACATCTTGACTGATTGGCTATGTACATCGTGACTCCTAACCTAAAGACCGCTGATCGAACCGTTCCAACGACTCATACTTGACCGGGTTGTTTACCCGACTGCGCGACGCCAAGGAGGGTATTGTGTTTATGTATGTATGTACATATGTGGGTTTGTACCTTCGTGGCACTATATAGACCAAACGCGTGAACCAATTTTAATAAGTGACACATCATTTGATTCATCATGAAGGCGCGAATGTCATAGAATATTATAACAATTTGAAAAAACAAAATGGCTGATTTTGGACGCCATTATATGAAAAATAAAAAAAAAAATGAAAATTGACGAACTATGTCAAGTGGGGTATCGTTGAATAGGTATTTAAAAATCATTTTTAGGTTTCTCATATCGTTTTTCAATCAGAACTACCGTTAACAATATATAACGATTTAAAGTTGGTTAGTAACGATTCTCACTGCAGGTGGTCTTGTGACGCAGTTAGGTTTTTAACTTTTTAAATTAATTACTTGTGTTCAACTGACTTTATAAAAGGTAGAATTTCTCAAGTCGCCGTTTAAGTGATTTATTTTGAAAATTGTTATTTTTTTCGGAAAGACTACTCAAACTACTCAATCAAAATTCGCTTAATAAATTAATTTTTAAATCAATGTAAATATGAAATTTGCATGTTATCCAAGAGAACGAAATTCCATATTGCTTTTAAAGTCGGTATAGTTTTTTTAAGTCTTAGTTATTTACTAATCAAATGCTATTTGACCTTATTAACCATTTATGGTCGAGTCAATATCAAATTGCGTTAGAAAAATCTTTCTAAAATCTATATCTACTTATTTTATTTTTGACTAGTTGCCCCTCGCGGTTTCGCGTTTATGGCTACTGCTTCGCACCTATGAGTCGTGGCGTGATGTATAACCTTTATAATGTAATACTTAAGTTACTTTCATAGTGTAAGTTATGTCTTATGGCTTTAGTGTAATCCCATAGACATTAAAACAGTGTTTTTTCAAAAAAGAGCCATTTCAGCTACTTATAATCTCGGAGGTATTCTCACGGTTGCGTCACAATATATTTACATTTATATTTAATATATATTTTAAAATAATAATTGCTTTTATAAAAACAGTGACATTGTATAAACTCTAAAAGCAAAACTAAACTGATAACACCTAGATTTCGTCTTCATAACGTCAGTGTCGTTATTGGGCTTTGGTTTTTCCATATATAATTATATCCCGTAACCAGTTTCACATTAGCCACTTGGATGCTGCTAAGCAATAATGTGTCAATCCACAAAAAGTAAAATTGGGAACTATTGATGTAGTTTGATAGTGGGTCATCTATATAACATTATTAAAAAAAATCAAGTCTTCTTAACTAAATAATTACGAAAAAAAGTTTCCTAATTATAACGTTTTCAAATTTCAAGTGCGTTCCACATTTTTAAACAATATTTAATAAAACCTTTTTATTTGATAAAAATTTCGATTATACCAATCTTATTTTAATTCAATTTAACTTTTATTAAAATCAACCATAAAACCCGTTTCCGATTATATACAGAGGGCTATTTTGGGGTGGCTAAAAGGAATCATCCGGCCTGGTTTCAGACAGACATACACTTAAGAAGCTTAGCAATAGGGACCCCTTGACACCCTTAGTTACGGTACCCTAAAAAAACCGCCAGAAAGACAGATGACAAAGAAAAACTTGCAAAATGTGATAATTATAGTGATTATAAATGATAAAGACCTTATTTTTGAGATTGCTTTGTTTCAAAATTTTCACATGCTTATAATTTTAATTTGCGTCTGTGAAAATATTAACAATGAAACTTTAACGATTCACTGAAAATCCTGTCTATATTAAAACCTTAATTTACAGAAATACTTTTTTTCGCGGCTTTCGTTAATGTTGACTTTGTAATCAGAGAGGTTACTATACCATCAGGCTCGTGATAAATTCTTTGGATGGGGCCTCCACATAAAAATCGTCACGTTATAACTTAATTTTAATGAATCACTTAAGTAGTTACTTAAAACTATTAATAATATTGTGTACATTTTTGTTAAATATCTGATACGTTTTATTGTCAAGGGCATAGGTAACACATATTTATAATGAAGTAATAATTTACTTTTAATAAGATTTTTATTAATAAAGTTCTATTAGGCCGGGGCCCTCTCGGGTCAGGGGCCTGTGGCTTTTTGCCAACCCAGCCACCCTATAGTTACGCCCCTGATTGTAATTCCGGGAGATATTACAAAGTCTACGGAACCAAACTAGAAGCTACATGTACCATACCTATAACGTATTCGCAAGTGTAAACAATATGTTGACAAAGTTTCATCACGGTTGAATGGAATGAACGAACAGAACGAATGTACAACACTTCGCATTTAACACAAAGTCATTTTATTTATTTTGATATCGAAGACAAATTGAAAACATTTTCGACTATCTAAGTCGGTTAAAAATCATAAATCAATGAAGTATTTTACAGTGTACAAGATTACAGGAACGATATAGACGCGTGGAGATAATGTGTGTTGATTTTCTAGCAAGATATTAAATTAAATTTAGTTGTAATTGTAAAATACACTCTGTATAAATTAATTTTAATATAATCCCGAGTTTCTTACCGGTTCTTCTCGGTAGAATCTATATTCCGAACCGGTGGTAGCTTTATATGTATATGAAAGACTAATTTGTAAATAGTTGTATCAATAATGCTTACTTGAATCTATTGTAATATTATAAAGCCGAAGAGTTTATTTGAATGCGCTATTCTCAGTAGTTGTTACTGGTTGGAATTGAATATGTGTTTTTATGTTCGAGTTTATTGATTGAGGAAGTCTATAGGCTATATTACATCACGCTATGACTCATACGAGCAAAGCAGTAACCCTAAACGCGAGTAAAACCACAAGGGGCAGCTAGTAAAGTATAATTGGCCCTAGCTTATTTCATTATGTCGTTGTTTCACTCTTATGAGTCGTAACGAGATTTAATATAGCCTATTTAACCTTCCTTATTTAATAGACCATCTTTTGCAGACATATTTTTTTATCTGATCAGTAGTTTCAACTAATACTACGAGTAGCTATCCTTCACAGTTTCACTTGCGTTAGTGATTACTGCTTCGCCGCTATGAGTTGTAGCGTGATGAAATATAGCCTATAACCTTTATTAAAGAACAGGCTAACCATTTATTAAGACGGGTATAGGCAATATTACATCACGCTACGACTCACAGAAGCGTAACAGTAAACAAAAACGCGTGGAAACCGCGAGTGGCCGTTAGTATATTAGTATTGAATATAGATAATAATATATAAATATGTTTCATGTGAAAGTTCTAAAATAAAACCGATATCCGCAATACGCCCCTAATATTTGATAAATCGAAAAAAAAATATCATTCACCATTTCCTTTCGTTATCTGTGACAGGAAAGGGATATCTTATATTGGACTTTAGAGATACGTTGTTATTTTCTCTTCTGATATATTAGGGTCATATCTTGTTACCCGACTGAAAGTTAGAAAGAGGGTAATGTTTTAGCGCATGTTTATGTACATTATTGTACCTATACAGGTCCATTTCATTGTGATCCTCTGTAATGTAAACGTTTTGATCGATTCAAGTTCAAATCTATATTTATCCCTACTAATATTATAAATGCGAAAGTAACTCTGTCTGTCAGTCTGTTACGCTTTCCCGCTTAAACCTTTCAACCGATTTTGATGAAATTTGGCACAGACAATCTTTAGACCCTGAGATAGGACACAGGCTACCTTTTATTGCGAAAAGCGAAAAAGCGAAAGGTCACTCACTCACTCATCACGAAATCTCAAAAACTACAAGTGCTAGGAGTTTAAAATTTTGCATAAGGATTCTTTTTAGAACGTAACAATAAAAATGGGGCTTAGAAGGTTGTATGAAAATCCTATGTTAAGCGCGAATAAAACCGCGAGGGGCCGCTAGTTCATTATAAAAGGGTAAAGTTTGTGTATAAATTTGTATGTATTCTCTGAAACTACTGATTCCGATTTGAAGAATTTGGCGTAGGCTATATTACATCACGCTCCAACTCATAGAAACGAAGCAGTAACTATAAACGCGAGTGAAACCGCAAAAGATAGCTAGTATTAGTTTAAATTAAAAAAATAATGCGGAAAATATTATTTTCCTATATTATAAATTATTTTCTCGTAAACAAATTTAATTAATTCATTTATAAAATCCTTGAATGTTTATTAGTAAGATTTTTTTTTATTAAATTCGTTATAATTTACTGCGCATAATATTAGTTATGAAATTAATAATCTGTCGAATTAAAAACAAACTTGAATGATAAATCATGTAAGAAAATTATCATTAAAAAAAAATAAATCTATATTAATATTATAAAGCTGAAGAGATTGTTTGTTTGAATGCGCTAATATCAGGAACTACGAGGTTCGAATTGAAAAATTCCTATTGTGTTAGGTAGTTTATTTATTGAGGGCTGCTATAGGCTATATTACATCACGCTACGACTCATAGGAGAAAAGCAGTAACCATAAACGCGAGTGAAAGCGTGAGGGGCAGCTAGTGCTTTATAGTACTATCTAAGTATGGCGTTAGCCGTAAATAAAGACAAAGGACAATTTATTGTAAAACCACATTTTCCTTTAAATCGTATGTCATCAATTCACAGAATTCAAGTATTTTTAATATCTTTATTTTCTAACATCGATACTTAATATTAGTAAGAGGTAAAGTTTGTTTCTTTGTAAGGAGTACTCTCTAAATGTACTGATTCGATTTGAATTACTTTACTGTGGGATAGCCTTATTATTGAGAAAGGTAAGTATAGGCTATATTACATCACGCTACTAGGAGCGAAGCAGTTTAAATAAACGTAAGTGAAACCGCCAGGGGATGCTAGTGAATTATAAATATTTGAGTTTCGGTTTTCTAATTATATAGTAATTTTATTAATATAAATAAATGATTGTCTGTTTGTACTCTGTACGATCCGAAACAATTTTTTAAATTAAAATAAACTGGGAAATGAACAGACTTGCTTGATGTTAAATGTTCACCACCGCCCATAGACATTTGCAATACCAGAGTAGCCACAAATACGTTGCCAGCTTAAAATAAATAGAAGATGAAGGAAATAGAAAGTAAAGAGAGGAATGTGTAAGGGGATTAGGTTTTCGGCTCTTATACTATACGAAAGATGTTCTGTGATAGGGAACCCCGATTGAGCACGTATACGAGCTGTAGTTAATATGCTACAGATAGACTCTATCACAGTCAAAACTACATATCGAAGATTCAAATAGATGCGTTATTAAACGGATGTTGATAAACAATAATGTATCAACCCACAAAAAGTAGAATTTGGAGATATTGATATATTCTGATAATGCGTCACGTTTTTAGTATTATACAAAAAAGAATTCAAGCCATCTAAACTAAATATTTACGAAAAGAAGTATCTTAATTTAATGTTTTGAATATTAAAGTGCGTTCCACATTTTGTAGTAAACAATAATCTCATATATTAGAAAAACTTATTTTTTACATAATCTTTTTATTGTACCAATCTGCTTTTAATTAATTAAACCTTTAAGCAAAATAGAAAAGAAAGATGGATAAATCACCATCAACATCTCCAAACAGATTTATTAAGGTGCCATTTTCTCAAAAAGTCCGTTTGACACAGTATTGTTTATCAGCGTCCAAATATAACGACATAAAAAACTTCGAGATATAATATATTTTACCTATTATTATAAATGTTTATATACATCCTGATAAAAAATTGCCAGACATTTAAATTACTGTGCAACAAAAAAAGTTAGGCAGATGCCTGTCTTTATATTTTATACAATTTATATTAATATTTCTAAGTATAATAATATTATAAAAGAGTAAAGTTTGTTTTGTGAGTTTGTATGAAGAGGGTTATCTGTGTAATTACTAATCCGATTTGAAAAATTATTTTTGCTTGCCCATTGAGATAGCGCATTTGTTGAGTAACGTTATAGGCTATATTACATCACGTTGCGATTTATAGTAGTGAAGCAGCTAGTATTAACATAACAAGAAAGAATATGTTTTGTATATGCGAAGCCTCCAAAACCACTAAAACTATTTTTAAAATTATGTTACCATTTGAAAGGTACACCATTTCAGATGGTCATAAGCTATAATTTATGTATATATGCGTATTATTTAAAAAGAAAATCTATACTAATATTATAAATAGATAAAAGTGTGTAAGTTTATTAAGGAAGGTTTTAGGCTATATTACATCACGCTACGACTCACTGGAATGAAGCCGAATTAAAAAGGAGTGAAACCGCGAGCTATTCATATTTTAATTAACATTTTTAAAAATGTTTGTGTCCGAAGTTTTTGTTTGATAGACGGTAACTCTGTCTGTCAGTCTGTCAGATTATCTTGCCTAAACCGTTGAATCGATTTGTATTAATTTTGATTTACAATCTATACCACTTCATCAAAAATAAAAATGAATAAAATGAAAAGGCCTCTTTGTTTCGCGAAAACAAAAAGTGCAAAGATACTAGATAAATGTTTTTAAACAGACAAACTAAAGATCAAATAATCTACACTAATATTATACATAGATAAAATTTGTTTTTATGTTTGTATGTTAAGGGTTAACTTTGAAACTGCTGATCCAATTTGAAAAATTCTTTTTACGTTGGATACCCTGTTTATCGAGGAAGGTTATAGGCTATATTACATCACGATGCGACTCATATGAGTGAATTGAAAAGAATTTGAAAAGTTTATCTTGCATTGCTCTTGCATTACATGCTCGTGTATTATGGAAGATTGTAGGCTATATTACATCTCGCTGCGACTCATAGGAAGCAGTAACGACAAATGCGATTGAAACCGCGAGATGCAGCTAGTAATGTACTAATTGTTATACGAAAAAAATATAATTTCTTTTGGCATGTTCAAAAATTGAAATATAATTTTATTGGCTATCATTATGTAAATGTTTTGCGTCAATCGATTTGCGAATATTTTTCTCGAGTCAGGTACAAAAAATTAAAATTTATCTGAAGACATCTCGTTTGCCTGCTATTTAAAAAAAAACTTTACAAAATTAACCTTCGAATGCATTATTTTTTTATTACATCAAAATAAAAAAGAATTTATATAAATAGATTACCAGACTACAGACTAACAAACCATACAGGAAAAACTACATATACAGCCAAATTAGACTTTTTTTTTTTAATTGTAGGCTTTTAACACGTGTCCAGCTAAACAGTGTTTAAAAATTAAACATTGCTTAAAATATTATCTAAATAGCTTAACAGCGAATAAACTCATAAAAAAACTTATTGATAAAATGTTATACGTTACATTTGACAGCTGAAATAGGTTTTAGATATCTATTAAACTCACTTACACGTATGTTAATCTATATCTTGACAGACACGTTGGCGCAGTGGTCACTGCAACTGACTGTAGCGCTAATGGTCGCGGGTTCGATCCCCGCTCACGGCAAATATCTGTATTGGCCATACGGATGTTTGTCGTGGTCTGGGTGTTAGTGTTAGTGTTGTGTGTTTCCGGACGACACAAGGTCACAAGATGTTAATGGGGGCCGTTGAGTGTGATGCGCTTATTATCTAAAGCATGTTTAATTAAAAACTGTGCTTAGACGATTCTGTAGTACGGATTTTTCTAAACACGCGTTTAACGTCTGTTTAAATCTTTTGTAGTAAGGCAGTTAGCGTTTTATTTTTGATACAATGCATTTAAAATATTCACTACCGCAATACATGTATGTATTTCCATTTATAATATATTAGTCCCTTGTGGTTTTACTCGCGTTTATGGTTACTATTAATCACAAAACTACTTTGCTGTAATCTGTGAAAACATCTACAGCTGTCTGGTATCATGCAGTACTACTTCGCTCCTATGAGTCGTAGCGTGACGTATAACATTAGTTATCTGCTAGTGAAAGTCCCGTCAAAATCGGTCCAGCCGTTTCAAACATAATAGACACACAGACAAAATTTGTTAAAAATTTTGTTTTCGATTTAAGTACCACATATACTTTCATATGTATTTAGTTAAAAGATGTTAATTTAAAATTAAAAACTTCAATTTTATTATTTGTTTACACGAAAGCACTGTTTACTAATATGTAACACAAATTATCTCTACATCGGTTATTAATTAAACAATGTTACGTGTAACTATGATTACATAACAGTTTCATCATTTCTAGACCATCTCGCTATGTATGTCACCCGGTTATGCTCACTGAACACACGAGTTTTAATATGAATATGTGAATAAGTTAACACTAGTGATCGACCAGTGGTTGAAATTCGACCACAATTCATTTAAATACGTTTGCACAGTATTAAGGTTCTATTGATACATGAACACTGAAAAACAATACTGTGTCAAGCCACCCGGCATTCATTTTGAGAAAATGGCGACTAAAGATGTCAAACCTATTTTTAATAAGTTTTTTTAGTGTTGTGTGTTGTATTGTCTCAGTTATTTTGGTTTAAAAACGAAACTACTAAACCGATTTTGATAAAACTTCAATAAAATGCAAGCAATTTAAAAGTAAAAAGTTTATCCTATCAAATATCAAATCAAATCAAAATACGTTTTATTCAAGTAGGCTTTTACAAGCACTTTTGAATCGTCAGTACAGAAACAAATAAGAAAACAAAAAAAACTAATTAATTAATTAATTTACCACCGATTCGTAATGTAGATTCTACCGAGAAGAACCGGTACGAAACTCGATAGTTACTCTTTTAAAATTTTGGCAATGCAATACAATTTATTATGAATTACAAATTCATTATTTATCCTGTGGTTACTCTTTTAAAAAGTTTTATAAGGGTACATAAATTTATGAGTTACAAATATATTAAATACCCTGTGTGAATCCAGCTTATACTAAATCCAAGCATCTTTATCATCTATATAATCTTGAACAGAATAAGGAAGGAACGAAGTTTATGAACAAAGATCTCTATTTAAAATTAGTGAAAAGATTTAATAAATCTTCCGATGAGAAATTTCATGTATAATGTATTGACAAATCAATTGTTTCGTCCGTCCTTGTGATAAATTATTTGGAATCACGCCAAGCTGTGACAAACGATGTCTGTCTGTATCTTTGTTACACTTGACCTTCAGTCTGAGTAATGTTTCGAAAGTGCATGCGATAGTCGAGGATATAATAAATAAATAAATAAACGCATCACACTCAACGGCTCCCATTAAGATTTCATGGTCTTGTGTCGGGAATCCGGAAACACACACAACACTAACACATACACCCAGACCACGACAAACATCCATATGGGCAATACAGTGCTGTGAGCGCGAATCGAACCCGCGACCGTTAGCGCTTTAGTCAGTTGCAGTGACCACTGCGCTAACGTGTCTATCATAATGAATTAAAAGCAGATAAATACAATTAATAGTTTTATCTAATATTATATTTTTAATAGATTATTGCATTTTTCAAAATATTAAGCACACTTTAATATTCGAATCAATAAATTAATTAACTTCTTCCGAACTTAGTTTTTTATTTTGTTTAGACTATTCGATTTTTTTTGAATAATGTTATATACGTGACGCATTATTAGAATACTGTCTATTTTTTTTTACTTTTCTTATTTGGCAGACGAATATGGCGTATTCCTAGCCACAGATAAGAGTTAGATACGAAATTATCGATTGAATAATTCAACTGAAGCATTTTTTATAATGCGATATTGTAATGAAAAAGAAATTGTTACCAAATAAATACAGGTAAAGAAAATTAAGAAAAATAGAATATAAATTAATATCTCCGAATTGAACTGTTTATGAGCTGTAGAAAAAAATATTCGTATCGCTTAGTATATTGCTATCATCTTAATAAACGGATCACACTCAACGGCCCAAATCTTATGACCCTGATGTCGGGGGTCCGAACACACAACACAAACACAAACACCCACACACAAACATCTTTATGACCAATACAGACGTGTGTCGCAAGCGGGGACCGAACCCATATTAACAGTTAAAGTTTTAACTATGCTAATATTATAAGGAGGAACAGTTTGTTTGTATGTTTGTATGTAATCTCTGAAAGTACTGGTCCGATTTGAATTTTTTTTTGTGTTAGATAGCCTGTTTATTGAGGAAGGCTATAGGCTATATTACATCACGCTACCAGGCGTATAAACTAAACAGTTACCCTAAACGTGAAACCACAAGAGGCAGCTTGTCTATACTAATGTTATGACCACGTTAAACTACCCATATAAATTAATTATTTTTGTATAGCCCGCTTATTATTAACAGGCTATATTACATCACGCTACGACTAATAGAAGCGAAGCAGTTTTTTTTGTTTGAAAGGGTATACTCCCAAGGTCCCATTGTCATTCGGTCAGGACATGTTCGTAAAAGGTTTTACTTGACACCGACTTCAAAATTTTGTTGAAAATATATATTTTTCCACTTCATTATTATCTTTATCCAGTTCATTCAAACTCAAACTCAAATTCAAACTCAAAATATACGTTATTTAAATGGGCTTTAACAGCACTTTCGAATCGTCAAGTTACATGTCATATTTTAATTTTTGATTTTTATAAAGCTACCACCGGTTCGGAATGTAGTCTCTACCGAGAAGAACCGGCAAGAAACTCGATAGTAACTCTTTTAAAATCATTTATACATAATGTATTTTTATTACATTTTAATTATGTTATCCGGATAGAAAATCAACGCTTATCAAATCCACGCCTCTTTGTCGTCATTTGTATGTATTAAATTCGTTTTTGAAGTCGTTTTATTTTATTGTAAAAAGTTTTTATTATTTGTGTTAAGCAATGTCGGAGCTCTGAGGTCACATATATAAAACACTACGAAATGAGACTTTCTTTGGAGTCGGTTCCTTTCTTTGGAGTCGGCTAAAAATATAATAGTTCGCGTCAAAGCCGGCACAGTACATAGGAACGTTTCGTTTGTCCCATTGTTTGCTGTAACAGCTGATTGACCGCCTTGGCCCTAATCACTATAGCGTATAATTTGACACTTGGATGTCTTGTCTGTTTATTCACGATTGAATTTTAGTGAACCGATTTTGATAATTTTTCGCACTTCATAATTCGGATATATACATTTACAAACAAATATATTAAAAATAGGTTTGACATCTTTATGCTCCATTTTGAAAAATGAAGTCTGTGTGGCTTGACATAGTATTGCTTATCAGCGTCCAATTGTACATAGAACCTTTAATATATTGGAGTTTGGCTGAAGTCCACCGACTATAGTTCGTGTATTTGTAATTTCTAAATGTATGTATTAACAAAATTTAAAAAGAATAGCTACCGAGTTTATTCTGAGGTTACAAACATTTAATTTTGTATTGGATTAATCTAAAAATATAGACTCTAACAAAAAAATATATGTATGCTAATATTAAGCTGAAGAGTTTGTTTGTTTGAACGTGTTAAACTCAGGAACTGCTGGTTCGAATTAAAAAATTCTTTATGTGTTAGATAGTTTATTTACTGAGGAAGACTATATTCTATATTATATCACGCTACGACTCATAGGAGCGAAGCAGTAACCATAAACGCGAGTGAAACTGCAAGGTACAGCTAGTGTAAATATATATCCATCTAATTTGATAATTTTTGAAGTCGGTTAAGATTTAAAATTTGCTAAAATCACTAATTACAATAAAATGTTAAACATCTTAATGCGGCGAACAATTAAATTGTACTATACGCGAATTATGACGAAATCGTAGCTGGAATGCACAACTTTCACATTTTTATTGCGAAATTGCGAAAGAAAGTCTAAAGGACTTTCAACTTTTACATATTTGTATGTACTTTCATAGAATCCAGAACTATATAATAAGATCTTATATCTACGTGTTTTGTTCAACTCTGTTCGAGAAGTTACCTGAATATGACAATTTTCTACGCAATTTACAATGAAAAGAATAATATTATAAATGTAGCTAGAGGAAATTTACTATAATTGGTCACTGATAAGCAATACTGTGTCAAGCCACATAGATGAATTTTGAGAGAATGGCGTCTAAAAATCGGTCCAACCGTTTCAGAGATTAGCCGGAAGAAAAACAGACAGACTAAAATTTTAAATTGTGTATTCAGTTAAATTCTATTAAGTTGAAATTACAAAAAGATACTTATATTTATATATTTTGTAAATTGTAATAAAGTATAGGCTATGACCATATAGAATTACCTTTAAAATGGTATCATATTTTTTTAATATACTCAGTGGATCCCGAATTAAAATCGATGATCTAAATATATATAACTCAAAGGAGACTAACTGACTGATATAGTGATCAACGCACAGCTCAGACCATTGGACGGATCGAGCTGAAATTTGGCATGCATATAGATATTATGACGTAGACATCCCCTAAGAAAAGATTTTGATTAATTCTACCCCCAGGGGATAAAATAGGGGATGTAAGTTTGTATGAAACTTTGTCAATTTTAAACCGATCGGACTGAGACTACATGCATAAAGTGGCTATGACGTAGGCACCCCTAAAAAAGATTTTGATTTCAGTGAAATGTACAAAATATAAAGATAAGTGTCACATAGGAAAAACCTTGCCATCTGCGAGCTATTCTGGCGCGCGCTGCAAAAACTGTTAGAGTTACACCTATGTAATGTACAATGAAAATGTTTATCTTAAACATTCCTTCAAAAAAACCGTGACACCATACATCTATCTTTTATGTGTAAGTCATTATCGTCACAACTAATCCTGCGCAGACGAAACACGCACCAGCCAGTACAAAATAAGAATATAGAAATCACCTTTAATTTACTATTGTTTTATCAACCGACTTCAGCAAAAGATGATGTCAATTCTATTACTTGTTTTTTAAAGGTATATTAATATCTTAGTTTTGGTCTCGTCGGATTCCCATTAAAATCGCTTCAGCAGTTTGATTTTAAAATCTAAATAACTCGAATAAAAATATAATTCAAATAAACGTAATAACGTTCCTTTTATAAAGTCTCAACTAATTAAACATGATTAATTAAAAAGATTAATTACGTATACATGTGTAATTAATCTTGTAATAAATTTTAACCATCCAACTTAACAGTTAACCACGTAATAACTTGAGATAAATAACACACCAGAACCTAAGTTAGATCGTAATTAAGTTATTTTAAAATGGAAAACTTATTTTTTCCGTTTAAAGGATATGTTGAGTCTAGATTTCTAGGCCGCGTTTGTCTAGCCTTCAGTAATTACCTGGAGCACGCAATGGATACTACTTATTTCAACCGAGTACGCTTGGGTTGAGCCGAGATGGCCTAGTGGTTAGAACACGTCGATCTTTACCGATGATCGCGGGTTCAAACCCCGGCTTGCACCGCTGATTTTTCAAGTGCTAAATTAGTGTTTAAATTCATCTCGAGCTCGGTGGTGAAGAAAAACATCGTGAGGAAACCTGCATGTGCCAGGAGAAATTCTGACACATGTATATCCGCCCCGCAGTGGAGCAGCGTGGGGGATTAAGCTCTAAACCTTCTCCTAATTAGGAGAGGAGGCCTTTGCCCAGCAGTGGGACATATATAGACTGTTATTTACGCTTGGGTTCTGCTTAATAATATGACGGTTAAACATTTATATCCGCGGATTCGGAATACGGATATTTGGTGTTAAGATACGGATACGGATCTTAAATTTCTTACTTGAAAACGTGCTACTAACTTAACATGAAACGATAGTTGACGCCACTTGACACTATGTGATAAGCAAAACATGTTACGATTTCCGTTGTATGGGTCTTGCTCTTGCTTTGATGATAATTAATATGACTCTATTCATAAGTATATACAAAACATTTAACCCCCCTTTGACCCCCTTAGAGTTAAATATTACAAAATCCATCCTTAAAAAAATCTCCCATGCGAAATTTGAAAGTCCTAGCACGTATAGTTTCTATGATTTCTTGATGAGTGGGTGAGTGATCTTTCGCTTTTATATATACAGATTTCTATTTATAGATTAAGGTAAAAGATCCCCCAAAAAGTGACGGAATGTATCAAATATCCGTGGATACGGATACGGATATCCGACACGTCACTAATTCTGTTCAAGACTAGAATTTCATTTGTAAGTTTTAGTCTTGTAATTGAAATTTATGCGTGCAGTGTTTGTAGCTACTCTGGTGCAAAAGTCCATGTACGGTCGATCACTTGACATCAGGTGACCCGCCTGCTCCTTTGCCTAATCTTATAAAAAAATAATAATAAACGTCATTCAGCACACAGACTGAACCGGAAAGCAGTCATTTATAATCTTCAAAAAAATATGTATTGTAATGCTCGTCATTTCAAAAGCACTTATTCAAAAACTCGATGAAATATACCGTATTGAATGCAATTTAAAATGTTACCAGTGTTCAAGATTTCATTATAAAATATATAACGGTATAATATTTCCGATTTTAACAGTCATTGTTTAGTTATATTTAACTGACTTTCAAGAAATAAGGATTAAATTCGTATAAATGTTTTTCGTCTTTATGTTACGATGTATCATCGTCAATTTAATTTTCCATTTACATTTTTACCCGACTTCGCTACGTAAGCGAGGGTAATGTGTTTATCAATCAATGTATGTATGTAAGTGTGTGAGTTTGTACCTTTATAGCACTAAGTGTTAACCAAATGTATAGGCTGATTTTGATAAAAGACACATCGTTTGATTCGTCATAGAAAGTATAATGATTTGAAAAAATCAAAATGGACGGTTTCCAATACATCGTATTATGAAAAAGAAAAATTAAAAATTAAAAATCGACGAATTTAAACGAAACGAAACGTGTTTAAATGGGGTATCGTTGAAAAGGTATTTAAAAATCATATTTAGGTTTCTTATATCACTTTTCAATAAGAATTATCGTTTAGAATTTAAAACGATTTAAATTTTGTTAGTAACGGTTCTGTATGGTTTTGTTGTCAAATGCCCTTACCTGAATCATTACTTATGTAAATTAAGTAATAGAAAAAGCACTCTTTATATATAAAGAAAAAAGTTTTGTAAGGTGTAATAATTTTTAATTAAAAATCTATAAAATAAGCAATACAATGTTAAGCCACACGGACTTCATTTTGAGAAAATGGCGTCTAAAGATATCAAACCTAGTCTTAATAAATTTATTTGAAGAAGTATATATCTATATTTTCTTCATGTAACGTATAATGAATTAAAAGCAAATTGGTATAATGAGAAGTTTTATGTAATAATAAGTTTTTCAAATATGTATAATTCTTGCGTATAGCAAAATATGAACCATACTACAATATTGGAAAAATTAAATTAAGAAACTTTTTCAAAACTTATATATCTTAGATAACTTTAAACATTTTAAAATAATGTTAAGTACATGACGCACTATCAGAATACATTAATATCTCCGCATATGACTTTTTGTGGGTTGACACATTATTGCTTATCAGCATCCAATTTACATACGTTATTTCTCATTGCTTTACACCTAAAAGAATTTACTGTCAGTGCCTTATTTATGACATTTACAGCTTCCGTAATATTTACGAAGTATCTGTTGCTAGGTTTCAGTTGTTTTATATCGCTCTCGAGAGTAAAACTTACATATGTAATTCTCGCCTTATATCTAAAAGAATTTATTGTCAGTGCCTTTATTTTTCACGGCAATAACGTAAGCTATTATATCAATTACAAGTGTTAAAGTTATAAACGTAATTCCCATTTAATATTAATTTACTCTTAACGTGAGGGAGCCTTTAGATAATTTAAAGTTATATATAAATCGATGTTGAATTAAAAATAATAATTATGTAAATTGAAATCATGTAATTCTCAACTAAGAAACAAAATCACTTCGTCTTTATAATACTTATTACGAATCGGACAAACAAACAAATTTTCCCAGTGACATATACATAAAATGATTTGCCTATTACCAAGACAAGAATATCTAATTATAATGGAGAAGTTTAATTGTTAGATACATAATTATACTTCGCGATACAACACGAACGGAATTTTGACGTCATTGTTTCTTTGGCGGGAATTACATTTGTAAGATTTACTCTCGAGAGCGATATAAAACTTAAACCTAGCAACAGATACCTCGTAAATATTACGAAAGCTGTAAATGTCATAAAATAAGACACTGAAAGTAAATTCTTTCAGGTGTAAAGCAATGCGAAATAACGTATGTAAATTGGATGCTGATAGGCAATAATGTGTCAACCCACAAAAAGTCAAATTCGGAGATATTGATGTATTCTGGAAATGCGTCATGTATTTAACATTATTCTAATATGTTTCAAGTAATCTAAGCTAAGCGAGAATTACATTTGGATGCTGATAAGCAATATTGTGTCAACCCACAAAAAGTAAATTTTGGAGATAATGATGTATTTTGATACAACGTCATCTATTTAACATTATTAAAAAAAAATTCAAGTCATCTAAACTAAATAAGTATAAAAAAAAGTTTCTTAACTCAATGCTTTCGAAATTCAGGTGCGTTCCATATTTTGCAATTTATAAAGTAATCTTAAATAATTAAAAACCTATTATTAGATAACTTATTAAATAAATCTATCTGTTTTTGATTAATTATACATTTTATCAAAATAAAAAAGAAAAGATGAATATAGACGTCTTCAAACAAATTTATTAAGAATAGGTTTGACATCTTCAGACGCCATTTTCTCAAAACAAAGTCCATGTGACTTGACACAGTATTGCTTATCAGCGTCCATTTGTAAGATTTACTCTTGAGAGCGATGTACAAGAAACTAATTTAAAAATCAAAAACCCGACTGCGTAATCAGATCACCTGCAGACAGCAAGTATCAGTTCTGTCTAAAAGCCTATAAGTGAGAATCGTTACTAACCAGCTTCAAATCGTTTTAGATCCTAAACGATAATTCTGATGCAAAAACGATATGAGAAACCTTAAAATGATTTTCAAATACCTATTCAACGATACTCCACACGATATAGTTCGTCGACTTTCATTTTATATATTTTTCACATTATAGTGCCGAATAAATCGGCCATTTTGATTTTTCCAATTTTTTTTTATGCTTTCTATAACTCTCGCACCGTTATAACCATGCAAACAATGTACAATTTTGAATTTTATACTTTCTATGATATTTGCGCCGTTATGACGAATCAAACGATGTGCCTCAAAGGCACAAACCCATATACATACATAGACTCATAAACACATTACCCCATGCATCGCGCAGTCGGATAAAAACAACTCTGCAACCTAGTAACAGATGCTTCGTAAGTTGTTACGAGCTGTGAATTAATTTGTGTTAAGGAAAACATCGTGAGGAAACCTGCATGTGTCCTGAAATTCTGACACATGTATATCCGCCCCGCAGTGGAGCAGCGTGGTGGGTTAAGCTAAACCTTCTTAATAGGAGAGGAAGGCCTTGCAATGGGGTTACTGACTCATAATTTTTACGTATTTTAAAATATTACAATTTTGTAGAACATTCTTAACGAATATTTTTTGTTTAAACAATTATATATGATTAACTAACTCATAACGTCACGGTTCGTGTAATGAGTTTCGTAGTTGCTACAGAACGGAAACAGTTCGACAATTTGATGACAGTTATTATGTCCAAGACATGGTTCTTGGTTCAAATGCGACTTTATTTCTGGCAATGTAGATAAAAACTTTATTTGGATTATATACCATCAATTTACACAACATAGTAACAAAAAAGAAACAGCTGACAAAGTCATTGAAAATAAGTAATTTATTGAAAAAAATCAAAAACCCGACTGCCTAACAAGACCATCTGCAGTCAGCAGTATATATATATATATAAGTAAGAATCGTTACTAACCAACTTTAAATCGTAATAGATTATAAACGGTAATTCTGATTGAAAAACGATATGAGAAACCTAAAAATGATTTTTAAATGCCTGTTCGAAGATCTCTTTTATTTCGCTTTTTTATTTCCTTAGAAGGAAAAGGCGAAGGTATTACACAGTACAGCCAAGTCTTGTGTAATTTTTATTTATATTTAATTAAATTCTAAGGCATAAACCCATGTCTTCCGTTTTCAAATATATCTCACTGAATATAGTTCATCGATTTTTATTTTTTTTATTTTTATCATCATGGCTTCCAACGTCGGCCATTTTGATCCATCATTCCGCCATGATGAATACAACGACGTATCATTTATTAAAATCAGCCTACGCGTCTTTTACCAAGACTGATAAACACATTACCCTCATTTACGTATTGTAGTCGGGTGAAAAGTCTTGTTTTTTACTAATGAGCAAAAAACACAAACGCGACGGTTAAGTTAACTAATTGTTTATGAGAGATAGAACCTGTTTTAACGTGTTATCTTCATAACGATCATTAATTACTGTGAATATTTTGAATGTTTTAATACATAGTGACGATCCCATCTTCGCACGGGTGTCATATAGTATTATTCACGTTACAATTTTTTTTTAATTCTCGATTTTTTAAACGACTGCGCGATATAAACGAGCGTATTGTTCTTATTACTCTTTCTATGTATGTATGTGGATTTGAACATTTGTGTCACTGTTTATACCAAACGCGATTGTCAATTTTAATAAATGACGCGTTTTTTAATTCGGGAAGACGACGCGAATGTATTGGAAAAATCAAAATGGCCGATTTTGGCCGCGATAACGTAAAAAAGAAAAATAATAATAATCGACGAACTATGTTAAGTGGGGTATCGTTGAATAGGTATTTAAAAATGATTTTTAGGTTTCTCATTACATTTTAAATAACAATTAACGTTTACGATCTATAACGATTTGAAGTTTGATAACGATTTTCACTTTTAGACTTTTAGACAGGACTGATATTGGTACATTGTTGACTGCAGATGTTAATCAATTGAGTTTTTGTTTTTTTGTATAACTTGTAACAAGCCGAGATGGCCTAGCGGTGAGAACACGTGATCGCGGGTTCAAACCATGGCTAGCACCGTTAAAATTACGTGCTAAATTTGTGTTTAAATTCATCCATTCCAAACGTTGTTCTCAATAGTACAAAGGTACAAACCCACACACATACTAACTAATAAACCCATTACTCACCTTTACATCACGCAGTCGAGTAAAAAGAAACTAAATCATTAGTTTTCGAAACTATCGAGTTTCTTCCCGGTTCTTCTCGGTAGAATCTGCGTTCCGAACCGGTGGTAGCTTCATTATTGATGTATTTTTTTTTTGTTTTTTTTTCATGTATGACGATTCAAAAGTGCTCGTGAGAAACTACTAGAATAAAGTATTTTTTTGATTTTTTAACCAATTTTGTCTGTTTGTTTCAGGTCGCCTGGCAGTCATCACGTTCAGCATATGCACCGTGGTTCTAGGTGTCATACTGTCCTTTGTACCGTGGCTCGATTATATTATATTTAGGGTATGTATATATATTCATTGAAAACAAACTATTTTAAACGGATTTAAATCGCGTATATTAACTATTTATCATCCCGACGTTTCGAGCACTTTACAGTCACTGGTAGACAGTGTACCCGAGACCACGATTTAAATCCGTTTAAAATAGTTTTATTTCAATGAATAATAATCGCGAAAATCTAAGACAACTGTATGTGTATATATTTTTAACTGACTTAAAAAGAGGGGGGTTCTGTCTGTGGCATTGTAACTCTATACCAATTTTGATGTGAACGGCGATGTAATAGAGTTATTAGCTAATAGCTGCTCGCGTTTTAACTTATCATAATGGTTACTGCTTCGCTCCTATAAGTCGTGGCGTGATGTAATATAGCCTATAACCTTCCTAAATTAACGGGCTATCCAAAGCAATAATAATTTTTCAAATCGGATCAGTAGTTTCGGAGATTACCCCACACATACAAACTTACTAATTTTACCTCTTTATAATATTGGTGTACATTTAATTTGTTTACAAGAGATATACATGTACATACAAAAAATAATGTAAAACATAATCAAAATAATTATGCAAATTAGATTTAATAAAGTAAGAATACATATTTAGGGTTCCGTACCCAAGGGTGTCAAAAATACCATATTACTAAGACCGCATGTCCGTCTGTCTGTGTCTATCTCATGAATGTAGAAAATTAAGCGTGAGTCGTATTCACGTACGAGAATTATTTATTATATATATATATTATAGAATATCTTTTGTGAATCGGATTAAATAAAATAAATAAATAAATAAACACATCACAGTCGACGTTCTCCATTAGGATCTTATGATCCTGTGTCGGGGGTCCGGGAACACACAACACAAACGAAAACACCCAGACCATGACAAATATTCGTATGGTCAATAAAGATATTTTAAAGAATAACCATCGATAATACTTTTTGAAAGAGTAAGTATCGAGTTTCTTGTCGGTTCTTCTCGGTAGAATCTACATTCCGAACCGGTGGTGAATTAATTAATTATTTTTTTTTTTTGTTTCTGTATTGCTGATTCAAAAGCTTACTTGAATAAAGCATATTTTGATTTTGATTTTGTCATGAACGGACCCGCGACCGCTAGTGCTTTAGTCAGTTGTAGTGACCAGCCTGCCTGTAATAGGTTAAAATTTTAACAAAATGTGTATTTCCATCACCGTTATAATACATAATAAAAAATCGGTCAATATATATATAAAACTAAACTGACTGGCTGACATATTCACTGACTGATCGATCAACGCAGAGTTGAAACCGCTGGGTCTGAAAACTTGAAATTTTATACAAACGTTCTTTAAATGTCGTAAGTACACTAAGAAAGGATTAGAAAATCCATACCCTAAGGGGTTAAAAAGAGGGTTGAAAGTCTGTTAGGTACAAACTTCCTAAGTTTAAGCGAGCGAAGCTGTGGGGAATTGCTAGTTTATTATATATTATTATAGGCCTTATCTTGATTCATTTAGGTACATATGTAATGTATTAAAAAATAAATACTGTTATATTGTAAAATGGTACGGAACCCTTTACGTGTGGCATGATCGCTCTTGACCGGTTTTATTTATGATTATTGTCACAAAAAATGATATATTTAAATTTTATGCTTCCGTTTATCTGATCATGTGTTACGCAAAAACTTCTAAGTGGTATTTAAGGAACCTAAGTGTAATTATTATTTAGACGCTGATAAACAATACTGTGTCAAGCGAAACGGATTTCATTTTGAGAAAATGGCGTCTAAAGATGTCAAACCTATTCTTGATAATTCTATTTAAAGGAGTATCTATCTATATTTTCTTTCCCATTTTGATAATATATAGTGAATTAAAACAGATTGATGTAATTAAAAAAATGTAATAATAAGTTTTTATATATATTATAAATATGGACGCTGATAAGCAATAATGTGTCAACCCACACAAACTTCATTTTGAGAAAATGGCGTCTAAAGGTGTTAAACCTATTCTTACTTAATTTGTTTAAAGCAGTTTATATCCATCTTTTCTATTCTTTTTTTTTAATGTATAATGAATTAAAAGTTGAGTGATATATTTAATATATTATCTAATAAAAAGTTTTTCAAATACTTCAGATTATTCTATAAATTGCAAAATATGGAACACACTTGAAATACGAAACAATTATTAAGGCACTTTTTCCGTACTTATTTAGTTTATATTACTTGATTTTTTTTTGTAATAATATTTAAATAGTTGATGCAGTATTAAAATACATCAATATCTCCGAGTTTGACATTTTGTGGGTTGACACATTATTGCTTATCAGCGTCCATATATGAGATTATTAAATATTTCAAAATATAAAATACACGTTAATATTCGAAACATGAAATTAAGAAACTTTTTTCCATGTATATTAAATTTAGATGACTTGAAAAATTATTGACTAATAAAGAAATAAAAAAATAATTATTGATTAATTTACATTACCAATATCTCCGGATTGGACTTTTCGTGGGTTGACACATTATTGCTTATCAGCATTCATAATGACATGTTCCAATATTTGTGTAGAAGAATATAAAACGAAAAAAATACAGACTATGAAACCATAAGAAATGGTTCTCTCTTAATAATCATTTTTTGATGTTCATGTTCTTGTGGAGTCTTTATTTGTGACTCTGAATCTGCCAGTGTTCACCGGCGCCGGTTTACATACAGCCAAATATATTATAATGTTATTTAAATTACAAATTTACATCATCTTTTTAAACGTCAAACTGATGAATGTACGAAATATTTTTATTCAAATTAGGAATTTACGTTTTCATCTCAAAACTCAGTGTGACTTGTTTAAAATCTTACTTCCTGGAAGTCCGAGATTTATGAACCGAATGATTAGATTTACAAAATCGAATGAATAAATAAAAAAATAATATTTTACATAGCCTGAATATAAAACAACGTTTTCTAGAAATAAAACCTCCGAACGTTTCCGAGATTCGAATCTATGCTAATATTATAAAGCTGAAGAGTTTGTTTGTTTGTTTAAACGCGCTAATCTCAGGAAGTACTGGTTAGATAGTTTATTTATTGAGGAAGGCTATAGGCTATATTACATCACGCTGCGACTCATAGGAGCGAAGCAGTAACCATAAACGCGAGTAAAACCGCAAGGGACAGCCAGTGATATATAAATACAAATAAATAAAATTTCAGTGTCTGTTTGTAATTTCAAATTAACAGCTTTTAGCTAAATGCATATAAACTTACATACGATACTCACATCAAAAACACAATTTTATAAATTTTTCTCTGTATGTCTGCCTGTCTGTCTATTTGTTCCGGCTAATCTCTGAAACGGTTAAACCGTTTTTGACTACGACAATATTCGAAAAATTCAATACAAAAACTTTTTTCCGTACTTATTTAGTTGAGATTACTTGAAAAATTAACAGAATACATCAATACTTACGAATTTGACTTTTTGTGGGTTGACACATTATTGCTTATCAGCATACGTGAATACGAATTGCTCGTTTAAAGGTATTCGTTATCATCTCGAAACAAAATATTTAATAACTTGACACAGTCGACTACTCGCCGAGCCTTTGACCTGTTCGCTCGCTATAAAAAAATATTAACGTGACACAAAAATATTCATTTTATTAATAACAAAAATAAATTAAACTTAATGGAAATGTTAATACGTAGTTGGTTCCCGTGACTTTGTCTACGCATGCTTAGTTTTAGCGATATCTGAAAGATAGTATTGAAATGTGATCTCGGAGGTAGGGAGTCCCTTAGAAATGTTTTTAAAAAGATAGGCATACTTACAGATCCATCTCAATATATTTACAGCAATATTTTGTACATCCACCAAAATATTAATACTTTTGAAAGGAACAGTTACAAACATTGCTACACACGCGAAGTAAAGATAAGCTAAGAATTCCGAGTTTTAGACTGCGCAAAGATAATCTGCTTTACTACAAAAGATTTAAACAGACGTTAAACGCGCGTCTAAGACAGTTTTGAGTTAAACATGCTTTAGACATAGATTGATATACGTTTAAGTGAGGTTAATAGATGTTTAAAACCTATTTTTGCTTTCAAATGTAACGTATAACATTTTATCAATAAGTTTTTTTATGAGTTTATTCGCTGTTAAGCAATTTAGATAATATTTTAAGCAATATTTAAATCTTAAACACTGTTTAGCTAGACACGTGTTCAACAAGGTTTTAATGCGTCTTTTGTAGTATGACAGAATATGTCTTTTACGGGATAAAGTATACGATTCTACAATAAAATCCCGGAAACAATATTAAATTTGCCACTTCTCAAATTTAAAGGATACTATTCAGTATATGACTACATTAATGATAAACCCGCGTGGAATAGGGCGTTGACATTCTCGCAGGATAACTGTAGCTAATTGTATCTAACAATATTGTACAAAAATATTTTTAAAAGAGTAACTACTGAGTTTCTCGCCGGCTCTTCTAAGTAGAGTCCACATTCCAAGCCGGTGGTAGCTTCACGTGACATCACAAATTTGTCAATTGACGATTCGAAAGAGCTTGTAAAGGCCTATTTGAATAAAGTATATTTTGAGTTTGAGTTTGAAAGAAAGCAAACATAACTATACAGTACATGATCCACTTGTGACTACACTGTGGTTCTATATTGTACTGTACTATCAATTGGTACCCACGACACAGGAATACCTAGTGTGGGTACCACCGGAAATTTCATTGTATAATGTTGTTTTTTTGTTAATAAACATTTTTTCATTTTCATATTTTATTTTTATTGTATTGTCATTCATTTTCCATCTGCATTAAATTAAGTGTTCAAACTATATATCCTATTATTTAGGTGTATAATTACAAAAGATATTTAAGATAAATATTTCCATTATCTATTTATATATAGACGCTGATATGCAATACTGTGTCAAGCCACACGCATTAATTTTGAGAAAATGTCGTCTAAAGATGCCAAACCCATTCTTAACAAATATGTTTGAAGAAGTATATATACATATATCCATCTTTTCATTTCTTTTTTGACAAAAAGTGTAATGAATTAAAAGCAGATTGATATATCAATTCAGTAGTTAAATTGGAACACACATCCATACATACAAATTTTCATATTTATATATACAAGATTTCGCGAATTCTAATTTAATGCGAACGGGGTCAGAGTCAATAACATAATATAAGTAAAAAAACATATAAAAAACTATACATGACTCATGGTTTCACTCGCGTTATTTTCCCGCTTATTATTTTTTTTACTTGTTTTCTTTTTTTTAAAGCTGAATACGAAATTTCCTTTACATACTAATCCCAGTTATTTTGACTTGCAAAGTAAATTATTAAACTGATTTTAATGTAAATTCAATGGGACAAATCTGAACAAATATCCTTTCAAATAAAAAAGAAAACAATTTCCAAAATAGGTTAAGAAATGACCTCCTTTTTTAACTTTATTGAAGAAATCAAAACAGTTTAATTTTTACAGTTGTGTTTTTATTTTTTTTTAACTTATTAAGTCTTCTTGAAACGAATAAGTCACTGACTGTACACATCCACCATTTTGATTGATTTTATTGATATTATATAGCCTATAACCCTTCTCAATTTACTGGCACTCGATGGAACAGGCAAGAAAATTAGCGCACAAGCGAACATACTCGCAAGCTTTATATATTTTTGTTATTGCTTAATTTCAATGAGCCGTAACGTGATATAATATAGCCTACAATCTTCCTATTTACACAGACTATATAATGAAAAACATTTTTCAAATCGATTCAGTAGTTTCAGAGATTACGCTCAACATACAAACTTACATACAAAATTTACTCATATATATATATATATATATATATATATATATATATATATATATATATATATATATATATATATATATATATATATATATATATATATATATATATATATATATTAGTATAGATACATTTTTTAAACATTTCCATTATAAATAAACTGATATTAAACCAAGGTGACGTCAATGGCAGACCTCGTAAATTGACTTGCCCCGGGCGTTGTCTATACTAATAATATTAAAAAAACCAAATTTATTTGTTTGCATGTAGGAAATAACCTCAGAAATTACTAATCGATTAGAAAAATATTTGTTCATTATTTAGCCTATTTATTAAGGAAGGCTGTAGGCTATATTACATCACGTTACCCATGGAACGGAAAGTATAAACGTAAGCGCGAGAGTAACCGCGTTGGGTGGCTAGTCGATAATAAATAAAAAGTTATAAGTGCATTAGTTAATTTAAATAGACAAATCAAGTTTAGTGAGTTTCACGCGGTCAATGGAGCCTAATGGTTTAGGCTTTAACCTCTAAATAATAAATGTATGTGAGAAATTTTACGTTCCGTAGGTCAGTTGGTTACAATATTGATCAATTTTAAATGCCACCCTTAAAGTATTGTCTACCTGCACCACCAGTGCTTCGCTTCTATGAGTCGTAGCGTGATGTATTATAGCCTATTACCTGCTTCGACAGATAGGCTATTTAACGAAAAAATGTTTTTTTTTTTTTATCGGCGAATCACACACATATAATTTAACAATAGCAAAAATAGAAATAAAAATTATAAAAGAAAGATAGGCTACGCCACAATTAGTACTTTCAAAGATTAGACCTACAAACAAACTACATAGAGAAGGCATATATGCATTTAAATAGTGAAAACCCGTTCCAAATAGGATAAATAGTTGTTAAGAAAATCACAAACATACGAATGTAAATACATACAGGTCAATTACTACTTTCTTTGAAATCAGTTAAAATCATTCACCCAACAATTGGCTGTATACGTTTTGGCACTGCCCACCATATATGGATGCTGATATGCAATAACGTGTCAACCCATAAAAAGTGAAAATCGGAGATATTGGTGTATTTTGATACTGCGTCACCTATTTAACATTATTCAATAAAAATAAAGTCATATAATGTAAATAAGTACGGAAAAAAAGGATCTTAATTAATTGTTTCGAAATTCCAGGTCGTTCCTTGTTTTGTAATTTATACAATAATTTTATATTTTTAAAAACTTTTTACTAGATAATATAGTAAATATATCAACCTATTTTTAAATAATTACAGCTTTAATCAAAAAAGAAAAGAAAATATGGATAAATACTTATTCAAACAAACTTATTAAGAATAGGTTTGACATATTTAGACGCCATTTTCTCGAAATGAAGTTCGTGTGGCTTGACATAGTATTGCATATCAGCGTCCATATAGTCTATATTTTTTTTTCTTGTCTTAATTAGCAGACAAATGTGGCGTACTTCTAACCACGCATAAGAGTTAGAAATTAGATATTATCGATCGAATGATTGAAATTAATTTATTAATCATATTTTATAATGAAAAATTATAATGTAAAATAATATTGTGTTGTTACTTTTCCGAGTATTCTTACCAAATAAGATAAGTAATGAAAAAAAGACTATACAGCCAGTACGCACGAAAATATTCGTACGTTATTTTTTGTTTTAAATAATACAAAAAAAATATTCATGAGTTTCTAGTATAGGCCTCAATAAAAATGTTAAAATTGTATGTTTACGACGAATGTTCGAGAACAGGAAGCTTACTTGCCTATGATATACGCAACGGTAATTTTTGTTTTTATTTTAAATGTTGAATTTTCAGACATTTTTAATATTCGCACTTCATAAATTTATTTTTTTTTATTATCATGCCTAAGACTATAATTATGTGGACAGGTTGATTCATTATGAAAAATTATATGGGGCCTATCTGAATGCTTTATGACAAAAGATATTTTCAAACAAAAAAATTGGTTCTGTACTGCGGTTTTTATATATTTAAGTATCCCAAATAAACGAAAACTTCTTACGACCTCACAAACTCAATGTTGCCTTCTTGGGGCAAGGTATTCGTTTTTATACTAAAATCCCACAGAAAGTGTTATCATTTACAAATAATAAATTTAAAGCATATATGGATGATAAGCAATAATGTGTCAACCCAAAAAAGAATTCGAAGATATTGATGTATTCTAATATATTATTTGTAAAACTTATTATTGGATAAAAAATTTTATTACAGCAATCTGCTTTTAATTAATTATATATTTTATCAAAATAGAAAAGAGAAGATGGATATATACCTCTATAAAACAAATCTATTAACATCATGATATCTATAGACGCCATTTTCTTAAAATAAAGTCCTTGTGGCTTGATAAGTATAACAACACGATTATCAGCGTCCATATTAAAAAGTCCTTAATAGCGAAAGCATATTATTCTGCACAAGATTATACAGATGATAAAACTGTTTGCATTTAGTATACTCTTAAAAGCTCCATTATTTTACCAATAAAACCCACATGATCAATATTATATTATCTTTACATCGTTACAATCTCTCTCCAATCTCTCTCTCCAAACATAATGCCTTTCTGTTTTCATTCTTGACAACTGTCCTCGTTTTAAATATATTTTGTTCTCCATCGTTTTCTTTATAAGTCACCTGCCCTAACACTCTGGATTCACACAGGGTATTTAATATATTTAACTAAATATGTATAGTAAACATTTTAAAAGAGAAAAAGAGTAACCTCGAATTTCTTGCTGGTAGAATTAACATTCCGAATCGGTGGTAGCTTCATTATTATTTTTTTATTATTTCCGTATTTACTTAAAAATTCTTGTGGATGCTTATTATGCTTATGTTTAGCTGATGATGATGCTTATATGTAGGAGATGGTTTAGAGCTTAATCCACCACGCTGCTCCACTGCGGGGCGGATATACATGTGTCAGAATTTCTCCCTTCACCGATGTTTTCCTTCACCGCCGAGCTCGAGATCAATTTGAAAATAAAATTTAGCACTTGAAAAATCAGCGGTGCTAGCTGAGGTTTGAACCCACGATCATCGGTCACTAGGCCATCTCGGCTCTTATATATATTTCCGTATTTTTCTTTTAAGGTCGGTTCATTTTCCTTTAATCTAATAACTTTTAATTTTTGTTAACAGGAGTTGAAATTATGGAATGGGTCACTAAGTTACAGCTACTGGCAGCGACCCGGCGTCATCAGGTTGACGAAGGTATACATCTTCAACGTCACAAACCCTCAGGGATTTCTCGAGAACGGCGAGAAGCCAAAGCTGAATGAAGTTGGGCCTTTTGTCTATAGGTAAGTTATCGATATCTATTTAATGATTCAATATATATATATATTGCTGATAACTCTAAAACGGTTTTAACGGTTTTTTTTTAATAATTAATATAACGCGTCTTATCGCGGTAACTAATGGTAGTAATACCTTTTTTATTGCCCGACGCTTCGACGAAGACATCCAGAAGAAGGAGTCAGCTCGTGACCACGACGGATTAAACTTCGTTATATTAAATATGAATAGTATAAATCGCGAACGTTTAAAATATTTTTTTAACCCGACAGACGGAGTTAGACCCTGTGACTATTTTGATGCTGATAAGCAATAATGTGTCAACCCACAAAAGTCAAATTCGGAGATATTATAGTATTCTCATTATGCGTCACGTGTTTAACATTATTCTAAAACGTTACATTAAAGGCAGTAAAATCTTTCAGGTGTAAAATGAGAAATAACTTATTTAAATCTTTATGAAAGTACGTGAGCTAAACTTATAAGCGTAATTCTGGTCTAAAGAATAATACTTCTTACCTCACACCATATAATTTTTTCTTTAACATTTTTTTAAACGTGTTCTGCTTCAAACAACTGGTCTAATTTGCGAAGTTAAAATATGAATTATGATTTGCGGAAATTAAATTCAATAATTCTAATTAGGATAAAGTTTATATTACAACAAAAAATTACTAAAATTACCTGTTTTTTACCGACTCACTCGGAAAAAGAGTAATGTTTTCGTGCGTATATACTATGTATATAGTACTTGGTGATTTTGAGCCAAATACATATATACCACGTATTAAATAGACTAGAAGCTATTATATTCATAATTACTCTAAATCATAACTGGACGCTGATAATCAATACAGTGTTAAGCGACATGGACTTCGTTTTGAGAAAAATTAATCAAAAATCTTAAAATTAATCATTTTGGGAACGATATTCAGATTTTTATAATTAAATTAAAAAAAAAATAATAATAAGTTTTACCCTTAACGATAGCGCAAATATGTAGCCAATGATACGAAATTGAAAAAATAATACGAAATTTGGAATTAAAACGTTTCTAAGGTCAATTTCGCTGTAAATTCAGTTACATGACTATTTCAAGTTCCTAAATTAACTAAATAAGTGAATATTGCTCACCTACATATAAATAAATCTGTGGTAGAGACTCTATTTATATAAGGCCTGAAATAGTGACTCGAATAGTATTATAGAAATAATAATATAAAGATCCATAGTTATGTTATAGTTGGGTTCATGTATTCCTTTATTAATAAGAATATCTGCCCAGTGTTTAATAAAAATATTATTAATTTTATCAGCTAATATTTTCATAGTAAGAACAGAAAGGATAATCTCATAATATTAAGAATACGACTTCGCAAAGTAACTGTTTCCTTCCTAGAGCAATACCATACAGCAAACCAATTTTCAGTTTTCAATGAATAAATTAAATTGTTTATTAAGAAATCGTTAATAGCTGTAGTATATTATTCTGCACAATATTATATTGATGATAATAACGCGTGGATTTCGTGTAGCTGGATTTCATACAGGACGATAACAAACTTTGTAATCCATAAAAAAGTATTGACATAATTTTAAAAGAGTACCTATCGAGTTTCTTGCCAGTTCTTCTCAATCGAATCTACATTCCGAACCGGTGGTAGTTTTTTATTAATTTCAATATTTTTAGTTTGTTTTGACGATTCAAAAATGCTTGTAAAATATATTTTGATTTTAATTCTCATTTCGACTTCTACGCGTATGGTATAAAACGTTATCTCTGGTTATCACTTTCTTACGATGACCTTTCGTTAACGTAACTTCTTATTCTCCACAGTCTTTCGCACTAGGGGTGGATCCAGCCCTTAAATAAGGTTGTGGCCAAGTGCGACTCAGAGTATGAGCTCACTCATATGAATCACTCGACACAAATATGTACATATGTAATAAAAATTCAACCCGTATAGCACAATTCAGGATTGATTGGAACTATCATTAAATTATTGACAAAACTGGGACTGAATGACGCATGATTTTTTTTTAAATAATTTTACGAAGGCATGTGTATGACGTCACAAGTCCATTAGGGTTGTGGGCATTGTATCGCACTGTTTTAAACTCTCCTGTCAATGTGTTAATCTAATTATTTTTTTTATTACGAACTATATTTTTCCTTATTATAAGATTCTAAATATATATTTTTTTCATTCGAAGAGCATTTTTTGTAAGCCAACTCATGTTGGTTTATTTTTTTATATTTAATATTTAGATATATTATATAACCCATAATTCGTAGTTAGTGTAGAATTATGTAAGAGTTAAAAGCTAAAGTAATGTAAATACCAATTAAAAAAAATTAAGCGTACAGTAATTAGTAGAACACAAAAAATATAAAATATAAACTTTTTAACAAAAAAATTAAACAAAAAAAAACTGAAAAGTATAAAATAATAAACCTGTTTTTTTTGTTCAACTTTTAATAACTTAAAGTAATGTAAGTATACCTAAGTATATATCTTTATGTTATTAGCAGTCCCTTGCGGTGTCATTCGCGTTTATGGTTACTGCTTCGCTCCTATGAGTCGTAGCGTGATGTAATATAGCCTATAGCCTTCCTCAATAAATAAACTATCTAACACTAAACGAATTTTTCAACTCAAATCAATAGTTCTTGAGATTAGCGCGTTCAAATAAACTCTGCAGCTTTTTAATGCCTAAATTTCCAAGCATGTTTGAGAAAAAAAGAAAACAAATCAATTTTAATGTTTTTTGCTGATAATTGCATATAACATTGTTATTTATTTATTTATAATTACTGTATTACATATTAATTTTTTTATGTGTTATATGTAAGTAAGATATATGTATTGTACTGTACGTATAATATATATAATACTAACTTCCGCCCGCTACTTCATCCGCGTGGAATAGTTACTTTGGGCTAATAATGCATTATTTTAGAACAAATTTGGTTAGCAAAGAAAGGTTATAGTGAGATAACCTTTAAAGATAGACATATGCTGTCGCGGACTTTTTTTTAGAACTTTTATAGGGGAACAATTATGTCATACACGATTTTTGCGAAACTTTAACCGTTTAAACAGCGCACGCAGCGTAAGCTCTCTCAATAGGAAAATATCCCCCGATTTTGAAACATTCTTCATTGGTGCTCCTCTCCTTTTGGTCATAGCGTGATAATATATAGCCTATAGCCCTATCGAAAGGTTTATAAAATCAAAAAATCAAAATATGCTGTATTCAAGTAGGCTTTTACAAGCACTTTTGAATCGTCAATACAGAAACAAATAAGAAAACAAAAAACTAATTATATAAATTATTTACCACCGGTTCGGAATGTAGATTCTACCGAAAAGAACCGGCAAGAAACTCGATAGTTACTTTTAAAAAGTTTTACAATGGGTACATACATTTATGAGAAACAAATATATTAAGGGTAGTGTGAATCCAGCTTATATTAAATCCAAGCTTCTTTATCATCTATATAATCTTGAACAGGATAATATACTTTAGCTACGAAGGAATTTTTAATATGTACTTTAAATTTCTTATTTGTAAACTGTAACACTTTCTGCGGAATTTTATTATAAAATACATGTATATTATAGTAGAGGAAAGTAGAGGATTTAAAAAAATTGTATTGCAATGTCGTAAAATACTACAATGCATCCCCTTCGTACGTATCGTAAAATTGGATGCTGATAAGCAATAATGTGTCAACCCACAAAAAGTCAAATTCGGGGATATTGGTGTATTCTAATAATTTCAAGTCATCTAAACTAAATAAGTACGTAAAAAAAATTGTTAATTTAATGTATGGAATTTCAAGTGCGTTCCATATTTTGAAATTTATACAACAATCTAAAATATTCGACACAATGAATAAACCAAACAATCTTATTTTAATTCATTATAAATTTTATTAAAATAGAAAAGAAAAGATGGATATTTCGATACCTCCCACGTAAGTTGTTGTAACCCCAAAATTACAATTTTACAGTAGAGCACTTTTAATCCGTTTTAGTTTGAAAGTTACAACAAAATACTCCTTTTTTCAGGTGTATTTTGTTGTAACTTTCCTTGAAAAAAAAAAGATTTTTGGTATCTTTTCACTTTGAATGCATTAAGCAATGCAAATTCGTGTAGTATTCAGTAAAAACGCTAACGGCAATATTGTGGCTTACAATAACTTACGTGGGAGGTATCGATATACTTCTGTAAATAAAATTAAAAATATGGTTCACATATTTAGACGCCATTTTCTCAAAATGAGGTCCGTGTTGAACACAGTATTGCTTATCAGCGTCCAATTGTACAATGTAACAGAATGATATTCGATTTATTTCAAAGATTAGATAATTTTAGAGTATTTAAAATTGGATTTTTTTGCATTAATTTATTCCATTTATTATTCTGTAACGATCGAACTTGTTAACTTTTAAATATGTTTATCATTAGTAAGAAAACGGGTTTTAAGACGGAGGACAATTTAGTTCTAAATATGTTAATATGTGTTTTGATTATATATAATCTATAAATAAAATAATATTATGTATTTAGTTATGTCTGTCTTTAGGTATGCAGCAGTATTTATTCTGGTAGGGCTTAAATGTAATTATGTAATTAGGCTAGCTGTCCCTTGCAGTATCATTCGCGTTTATGGTTACTGCTTTGCTCCTATGAGTCGTAGCGTGATGTAATATAGCCTATACCCTTCCTCAATAAATATAGTTCCTAAAATTATCGCGTTCAAAGAAACAAACTCTTCGGCTTTATAATATTAATATTTATTATTATAGTGACTACATTAAATTCTTAAAAAATTAATATGGTGGATTTTTTGTGGTGTAAGGCAGATCTTTTTTTTTATTACCTAAACCTACCGTTTTAACCGCCTCAAAACAGAGAGAGGTTCTTAGTTTGTTAGTGACTTTTTATATGATTCAAAAATGGTTCGAACGATTTATTTATTTTTATGTTTAATAGGGTAAACTTCTCAATTATTTTGCTAGAATTTTTACAATAATCCGGTTCAATAATCTGGTTTTAAAAATCAATGTAAATGAAATGAAGTATTTAGTTAGTGAAGTAAGTAGTGTATATTTTTAATAAGTCTTATTTGACATTAAAAACGGACACTTAAATTTTATTTCTTGTATAGACCAGTGGTTCTCAGTTACTCTTTCCTATATACTGCTACCAACACCACTACAAGAAAGACCTCAAACACGCGCATCCCTTATTAGGAATGGTAAATAAAAAAAAATATACATGTATTCCAATCAAAATAGAATTTTACTTCATCAGTATAATGTAAACGGCGTCTTTTAACGCCGGCTTAGGTACTAATTGAGCACGTTAACTAAATTTGTTAGCTTAATTTTTTTTTACTGATTTAATTATCATGGTTAAGTTGCTACGCGTAGGTACTCTTTGATGTGACTTCGTGCTGGGGGTACGCTAATTATTATTTGAAAACCACTGACTTAAGAATGTTCGAGACTTTTCTTATGATTATAATATAAACAGTCGAATTAATTTAATTCGCATTCGTATTACGAACGTCCTTGAAGCTACGATTTATATATTCAAGTTACACTAATGTGCTTATTAATGTTAACTTAAATGATAAATATTAACTTATTAATTGGCACTTTTTAGTGATATAAATATTTGTAACTAGTAAAACGCCCCGGCTTCATCCGGGTTACATCTACATATGGACGCTGATAAGCAATAATATGTTAACCCACAAAAAGTCAAATTCGGAGATATTAATGTATTCTAATAATGCGTCACGTATTTAACATTATTCAAAAAAAATCAAAAAGTTTCTTCATGTAATTTTACGAATATTAAATTGTGTTACTTATTTTGCAATATGCAATAATCTCGTATATTTTAAAAACTAAATATTAGAGAAAACTTTTTACTATACCAATTTGCTTTTAATTAATTATACTTTTTATCAAAATAGAAAAAAAAGATGGATACATACATCTTCAAAGCAATGTATTAAGATTAATTTCACATCTTTAGACGCCATTTTCTCAAATTGAAGTATACACGGACTGGATCTTTTCCATTAGAGAAAATGGCGTCTATATGAGTATGGACACAGTATTTAATTATATATATATATATTAAGCAGCGTCCCTATATACACGGTATTCGACTTCTAGAAAAAAGGCCTTAAAGTAGGGAATTCTGTATAACTCACATAATATTTTGCATGAAAAAATTCATATTTTTTCTATTTTGAGTGCTTATCTTTCGTGCAATTGGACTTCTTGCTTGTGTAATAACTAAAAAGTATTTATATTTTTACAAGCTTATATTTACCTTGCAATGTATGTATGTATGTAACTATATTTGTTCGGGTGCAGTCTTGAAACTCAATTTTGAAGCAGATATTTCCAATCGATGAGCTGAAATGTTACGTACGTAACGTTATCCTAAATTTAACATGGCGGAACACCCAAGATGGCGGCCTAGTTGTATATTATGGACTTCTAAAATATACGAGTAGGTATCAAATGATAAGACTTACTGAGAATGACTTGAAAAATAAAGTGACGTCACGTCCAATATGGCGAACTTCTAATGATGGCGGACGAAGGTTTTTATGCTTTTCTACAATATAGATATCAAATGGACTTGCTGAGTATACAAATGCTAGTTAAAAAAATATGGGATTGTACACTGAGTTGCTTCAATACGTCTAGAATTTTGGTGTATTTGGGGTTTTGTTGTCCTCGACGAGTAAAAGCATTGAGGTGGCTTGTAAATAACAATCTCCTATATTATAACGTAATATATAACGAAGCACTAATATTGACAAACGACCTTGCAAAAATGATGCGATATAAGAGATGAACAGATTGAGAAACCAGTCCAGTGTTAACTAAAAAGAAAAAAATAAATAAGAACAAGCTTTTATTTAAATGCACAAAAACAATCAATTAAATATTCCTTTAAAAGTTTTTTAAACAATTTATCTAAATATATATAACTCAAAGGTGACTCACTGACTTACTGACATAGTGATCTATCAATGTACAGCCCAAACCACTGGACGGATCGGGCTGAAATTTGACATGCAAGTAGATGTTATGACGAAGGCATCCGCTAAGAGAGGATTTTGATTAATTCTACTCCCAAGGGGATAAAAAGGGTATGAAAGTTTGTATGAAACTTTGTCCATTTTAAACCGATCGGGCTGAGACTTTGCATGTACTGTTATGACGTAGGCATCACAGACATCGCAGGCGAAGCGAGCACCAGCTAGTGTGATATAAAAGCTTGATGCGAGATTTATTTGTGTAAATAAATAAGTAAATTAAATAACTAGATCAATAGTACTGATACGATTTAGCTAGAATTTTCGGTATTCAAATATTTCAACAAAGGTTTTAGTATATAATATATTAAATATTTCTATCTTTAATGTCTTCCAGCAAATGTGATTGCTACGATCGTTTGTCTATTTATTAATTTATTTATGTTAAGTATAAATTTTATAAATATCTATTACATAATTAACTTGTTTATATTTTTACCAATTCATATATTCAAGCTTGGTTAATTTAATAATAATTCACTTCTATATGCTCTGTACAAAGAATTTTCTTTAGTTTGCCATTTACCAGATGCTGCAATGCTACTTTTTTTTATGCGTTTTTTTTTCTAAATCAGCAGGTTACAGTACCAGTCTGCATTTAATTCATTATGCTATTTATCAAAATAGAAAGAAAATATGGACAAACAAATTTATTAAAAATACATTTGACATGTTTAGACGCCATTTTCTCAAAATGAAGTCTGTGTGGCTTGACATAGTATCATTATATCATATATCATTTATCAGCGTCCATATGTAAATTGCAAGTCTTGTGCACACAAGCAGGAAGGAACTATACTCTTCATCTTGGTCAATATGACCGTGGCAGACCGATTGAATTGAAAAAAGGGATAATGACGAACATTTTGACGTGACTATTTCCAACTCCTTATTTAGCTATGTTTATTATAGAATCTATATTTTAGGTGGATCTGGTATAGGTCAAGAAAAATCTAATATAAAAGATTAAAAATTTAAGATATGCATCCCGCCCGAGCATTCAGGTGGGTATGTGGGACTCCTGACACTAACAGACGCACCAGACAACCCAGTAAAACCCAGCGATATCATCGTCTTGGATGGGCGCCACGGGATCGCTTTCGCATGCACCCTTGTTACAGACCACCAGACCGGTGGTTTTTTAATTAACTAGTATCCAAATTACCACTTAAATATGGTATTGTCTTTATTGTCGACCCCCACCGTTTACACCAGTCCTCACTTGGACTATTATAAATACAAATTAGAATGAAGTCCTGCTGTAAAAATAAAGCAACAGACCGTGAAGTCAAAATAAAAGCGAAGCGTCTTTTCATATTTAGAATAATTTTAACGTAACTTTTTCATGCTAATAACAATATTAAATACTTCTTATTAACCTGTTTTCTTATTGCGTTTTAATTAATTTTGTACTTAAAATTTTAGTTAAAGTTTTTGTTTTATATTTATATCTGTTAATTTTATAGTCAAGGTTATATGGACGCTGATAAGCAATAATGTGTCAACCCACAGAAAGTCAAATTCGGAGATATTGATGTATTTTGATACTACATCACTCATTTAACATAACTAAAAAAAATTGTAGTCATATAAATTAAATAAGTACGTAAAAAAGTTTCTTAATTAATTGGTTCGAATTTCAAGTGCGTTCCATATTTTGCAATTTATACAATGATCTCAAGTATTTAAATAACTTTTTATTAGATAATATATTAAATGTACCAGTCAGATTTAAATTCATTATACCTTTTACCGAAAAATAAAATAAAAAATGGATAAACACTTCTTCAAACATATTTGTTAAGAATGGGTTCGACATCTTTAGACGGCATTTTCTCAAAATGATGTCCGTGTGGTTTGACACAGTATTGCTTATCGGCGTTTATATTATCTTATAAAATTTAGTTAGTTGTTTTGTCTTTGCTGGATGTATTTTAAAACGCGCTATAATTTTATTCGATGCAACAAATATAGTCGATTTTTCTTTACGTGTCCACAACAACAATGCCTATAACGATAATCACGAATTTTCGAACAATTTGTTTTTGAAAAATGATTTAGTTCTATCATTAAATCGATAATTTCTTATGTAACTCTTATCTGTGGCTAGAAATACGCCATATTTATCTGCTAAATGAGACAAGCAAAGAAAAATAGACTATACATTGAATTGTGTTTTATTTTATTAAGGTTTATACCCAAGATATCGTTTTATTACAGAGTTCTCCTCAGAGGTCGTAAAATTTATTTTTGGGATCAACTTCTTTGTTAATTTGTTATAAGTGCCTAAAAGTTAAGATTAAATTATTTGCCGCTTGAAAATCAAAATCAAAAAAATACTTTATCCAAGTAGGCTCTCACGAGCACTTTTGAATCGACATACATGAAAAAACAAAAAAAAATTACATCTATAATGAAGCTACCACCGGTTCGGAATGTAGATTCTACAGAGTAGAACCGGCAAGAAACTCGATAGTTACTCTTTTAAAATATTGTCAATACAACACAGTTTATGATTACAAATTGATTATTTATCGTGTACGAAATTCAGCATATACTAAGCACACGCATCTTTATCGTCAACGTGATCTTGTATAGAGTAATATGCTTTAGCTATTAGAGACTTTTTAACATATGTATGTATGATTTCAATCTATTCATCGAAAACTGCAAACATTTCTGAGGGGTTTTTTTTTATAAAAACGAATACCTTGCCCCAGAAAGGAAACACTTACATAAGCTCTATAATTGGATACTGATAAGCAATAATATGTCAACCCACAAAATGTCAAATTTAAAGATACAGATGTATTCCGTATAATGCATCACGTATAACTAAATCGGTACGGAAAAAAAGTTTCATTAACTAGTGTTTAAAATATTGTAGTGTGTTCCATATTTTGGATTATGCAATAATCTCATATTTATTTAATTTAAACATGTTACATTAATAGAATTCGAATAATATAAAATCCAGCGAAGTTTCCACCAGTTACTACCACATAAGATGCACTCAAAAATGATGTTACAATAGTTGACGAAAAAAGGACAAAATACATACAATATATTTGAAAAAGTTATTATTTGATAAAACTCGTTACTATTCTAATCTGTTTTTAATTCATTTTACTTTTTATTAAAAGAAAAGATGGATATAAACTTCATCAAACAGGTTTATTAAGAATGGGTTTGACATCTTTCGACGCCATTTTATCAAATGAGGTCTGTGTGATTTGACAGAGTATTATTATGAATTGCAATAAATCCAAGACAAATATATAATAATATAAATAAATAAACGCATCACACTCAACGGTTCCCATTAAGATCTCATGGTCTTGTGTCGGGAGTCCGGAAACACACACACCACTAACACAGACACCCAGACCGCGACAAACATCCATATGGCCAATACAGACGTTTGCCGTGAGCGGGGATCGAACCCGCGACCGTTAGCGCTTCAGTCAGTTGCAGTGACCACTGCGCTAACGTGTCTGTCAAATGACAAATATGTTTGATATTCCAATAATCATTCGTTTTTTAATCGATCTGAGCGCCTTTGAATTTAGAAGTTTGTATATATCACAACTTCAAGTGAATGCAGCTCTGAATACAATTTACAACTAGATACATTTATACGTTACTAAAAAAATATTGAAAGACAAACGGACAGAAATTTTTAGTTGTTTGCTTGTATTGAATAGGCGCCGAAACTACTAGATCGATTTGAAAAATTCTGTTTGCGTTGGTTAGCTAGTTTTCGCGACTTCATCCTTTGTCTGTGTTGCCATAATAGCAGCAAGTCTCAGCTCGTTCGGTTTATGATTGACAAAGTTTCATACAAACTTTAATCCCCTATTTTATCCCCTTGGGGGTAGAATTAATCAAAAGCCTTAGCCTACGTCATAAGATCTATAAGCATGCCAAATTTCAGCCCGATCCAGTGGTTTGGACTGTGCGTTGATAGATCACTATGTCAGTCACCATTGAGTTATATATGTTTAAATATTACATCACGCTTCAACTCAAAGAACCGAAGCAGTTACAATAAACGCGAGCGAAACCGCGAGACAGGTAGTACAGTAATAAATGAGACAAGAATATTTACCCCTTTTGGGCGCGGAATTCTAAAAAAATTAACAAAATAAACTAACATTTTGTTCGAATGTTGTCTTATATAACAAAACTAGTTTTTAAAGGTTATAAAAATGATAAATTATACATTTTTAAAGTTTACGTTTCAATTTTGCCGAATATATCCTTAACGTTATCTTTGGGGTCACCTTCTTAAACCTTTTTATTTACCTCTGGGATTTTTTTTAATGTAATAATATTACTTTATTGGATAAAAATGTAATCTTTAATCGTTCCGGGAATGTATAAGCTCATTTGGACTCTGATAAGCAATGCTCAAGCCACACGGACTTCATTTTGACAAAATGGCGTCTAAACAAGCCAAACTTATTCTTAACAAGTTGCTTGAAGAAGTATTTATTTATTGTTTCTTTTCTATTTTGAGACAAGGTAAAAGTTTCATCCGATAATAAATTTTTCAAATACATGATCCGTCCATTTATACGACTCCGATTTCAGACGATTAAATATTGACCATTAAAAAATAAGGTTAAAATTGTACTATACACTATACCACCCCAAGTGACGTGTTTATCTGTGTCTGTCTGTGGCACTGTAACTCCTTCAAAATCAAAATAAAAAAAAAACTTTATTCAAGTAGGCTTTTAAAAGCACTGAATCGTCAAAATAAACAAAAAGTACTTAAATTAAGGAAAAGCTACCACCGGTTCGGAATGTAGATTCTACCGAGAAGAACCGGCAAGAAACTCGATAGGTACTCTTTTAAAATTGTGTTATTAAGTATATACATTTTAAAAATTACAAATGTTTATATTAAACATCCTGTATGAAATTCATCTATACTAAATCCATGCATTATTATCATCTATATAATCTTGTACAGAATAATATGCTTAACGAATGGATCAATTTTGATGCAGTTATTTCATTTTGGATCTGATGTAATTAGGATAAACGCATCACACTCAACGATTAGGATGGTTCTTAGCTTTAATTTATGAAGATCGTATCAGACATTTGAAGGTTATCAGCTCTTTTGTGGTTGTTGAAAGGATCTAACCAACTTCTACTGATAATCGAATCGATATGATATACAATGAAGGAAAAATAATATAGTTCCTTAAACTTGACCTGATCTTGCAGCATCATCTGAAATCAGCAGGATACACAACTCCTCGTCAACTTACAGAAATATCGTGTTTGGTCTCGTTGAAATGGTCTACCCACTGCACGACGCGAGGGAGGGTGATGTGTTTATCGGTCTATGTATGTGTGTAAACATAGGGTTTGTACCTGTGTCGTACTATTTAGACCGAACGCGTAAACCGATATTTTGATACACGATACGATTTTGGACACCATTATGAAAAAAAAATCGACGAACTATATCAAGTTGGTATCTTTGAATAGGTATTTAAGAATCATTTTAAGTATCTTATATCAGAATTACCGTTTAGGATCTTAAACGATTTAAATTTGGTTAGTAACGATTCTCACTTACAGGCTGTAGACAGAACTGATATTGATACAGTACTGCTGACTACAGATGGTCTTTCCACAGTCATGTTTTGATTTTTATATTAATTACTTGTTATAGACGTCCATCATATTTCTAAAAACTTTGTTTATCCATTAACAATAGTAATACATTATAATAAATTATAATCTTAAGAACAAAGCCAATCTTAACCTTTATGGCAAAAACAAGTCACGCGGGTTGAAACTACCATTGAATTTACCATAATCTATACTAATGTTATAAAGCTGAAGAGTTTGTTTATTATCGTTGTCTTAGATTTTCGTGATTATTACCCATTGAAATGAAACAATTATAAAGTGGATTTAAATTTTATTCACGGGTACACCTACCCGTGATTAAAATGACCACGAACGCTCTCAAGTGCTCGAAACGTTGAGATGATAAAAATAGTCAATATACGCGATTAAATCCGTTTAAAATAGTTTTATTTCAATCAATTTGTTTATTTGTTTGAACGCGCTAAACTCAGGAACTACTGGTTTGAATTGTAAAATTCTTTTTGTGTTAGATAGTTTATTTATTCAGGAAGGCTATATTACAACACGCTACGACTCATAGGAGCGGACAATAAACGCGAGTAAAACCGCAAGGAACAGCTTGTATTTGATATTTACAAAAAAATTGTCAGTTCTTATGTAAGTTGATTTGGTCTCATGTTTTAAATTACATTGTATTGATATGTTTGAATATTAATTAGCATGTCAGAATATATGTCACGTAAATATTACGCGAATTCGCGAAGGACATCTGGTTTCAGATCTTTTTTGTGTATAAAAAAAAAAAGTTATTTTTTACTTTTAATTCTGGTAACGCTGGTAATTTTTCCAAAACTTGCTATATGACATGTATAACAACACAGCTAGACCAAACGTTCCGTGCTACGTAAATGTCATAATTCTGTGATTAGGTATTACCTTTAACAGAAAAGTAACTAGTACCAAATACAGTACGCAATTCATAAAAGTCTATTCAAAGACTAATGAGGCTCATAATTGATGCTGCTAATGTTTCTGAGGTTAGCTGTAACAAACATATATAGGTATACATGACAGACCATTATGCGGTCACTTTTTCATTTAGGGGCTGTTCATCACTTGAGCCTTAAGGGGCGGGGGGTTGGCGTGTCCGGAAAAATATCACCAAATACAAAAAAAAAAAATATCACCAAATACCACGAGCTTTCGACTGACTTCATAAGAAGGAGGTTCTCAATACGTTTTTTCATGTGTGTTACCTCAGAAGTCCGTCTTTTTTAACTGATTTTTTTGAAATAGGTACACTTTCAAAATCTAAGTCGAAATCAATATACACTTTATTCAATTCTCACGAGTACTTTTGAATCGTCAATACATAGAAAAAATTTCATCAATAATGAAGCTACCACCAGTTCGGAACGTAGAGTAGATTCTACCGAGAAGAACCGACGCGAAACTCGATAGTTACTCTTTTAAAATTTTGTCTATACATTTTTTTTTGTATTACAAATTGATTATTTATCCTGTACGAAATTCAGCATATACTAAGCCCACGCATCTTTATCGTCAACGTAATCTTGTTTAGAGTAATATGCTTTAGCTATTAGAGACTTTTTAACATATGATTTAAATCTATTCATCGAAAACTGTAAACATTTCTGGGGGGTTTTATTATACAAAGGAATACCTACCCCAAAAAGGAAACATTTACTTTGTGAAGTCGAAAACAAGGTGTTGTAAGTTTATCTTTCTTTCTCGTGTTAATATTATCTCTATTTCTCTCAAAAGAATGAATATTTTTGTGAATGTAAACTATATTGTTATAAATTTCTGTGATGCAACAGTAAGTAAGATTTTACTAAAAATATCTCGAATTTTAAATTGACTTGGAATACTCATTACAGTTATTTTATAATAATAACGCATCACACTCAACGGCCCCCATTAAGATCTCATGACCTTGTGTCGGGGGTCCGGAAACACTCACAACACTAACACAAACACCCAGACCACGACAAACATCAGTATGGCCAATACACACGTTTGCCGTGAGCGGGGATCGAACCCGCGACCGTTAACGCTTTAGTCAGTTGCAGTGACCATTGCGCCAACGCGTCTGTGTTAAATTTAATAATTAAAATTAAATTAGTATTCCAAGGAATCAAAATTTCGTATCATCTTTGTTAAGTCGGTTAACTTTTATGTAAATTGTAAGTTATTCAAAACAAGCTTTTATTAAAACGCTTTCAAATTAAGTTAATAAACATTGAAGGTAATAAAACTTTATACAATTTATGTAAAACCTTATCATGAGCACTAATTTATGCTTAAAGTAAAATTGGAGTTATTTACTTTGTTACATAAAACAAAACATTAAAAAGTGAAATTATAATTAATTTACGTAAATAAAGCAATTTATGTACGGTTGTTGAAATGCGTGAAAGTTACCAAAGCAATTATTTATTCAATTGAAACTAAATAATACACGTTACTTCTCTTGAGATTATTATTTGATAATATAAGAATAATGTACCTATTGATAAGCAATACTATGTTAAGCCACACGGACTTTGTTCAGAGAAAATGGCGTCAAAAGATGTCAAACATATTCTTGACAAATTTGTTTGAAGACATATATATCCATCTTTTCGTATCGATTTTGATAAAAGGTATTGCGAAATCAAAGCGACTCGATATAATAAATAGTTTTATCTAATAATATTTTATTCGAATATATTAGATTATTGCATATTGCAACATTGAACACAATCCAACATTCGAAACGTTAAAATAAGAAACTTTTTTCCGTACTTATTTAGTTTTAATGACTTTAAAAATTGTTGAACAATGTTAAATGACGCATTATCAATAGGTATCTGAGAATTTGACTTTTTGTGGGTTGACACATAATTGCTTATCAGCGTCCAAAGGGTAAGAGTAAAACTTTGTTTTCCTTCGTTTGTTGTTTTCGTAGATATAACCGACTTCGACACAATTGTCGGTATATTATATCCTAAATTCCCCTCGCGGTCTCATTCGCGTTTATGGTCACTGCTCCGCTCCTATGAGTCGTAGCGTGATGTAATATAGCCTATAGCCTTCCTCAATAAATAAACTATCTAACACAAAAAGAATTTTTCAATTCGAACCAGTAGTTCCTGAGATTAGCGCGGTCAAACAAACAAACTCTTTACCTTTATAATATCAAGTATAGCTAAATGATTGTATGGTTTTTTTTACCACAGCAAACAATGTAATACAATGGGTTATTTTTTTTGTTCACAGAGAAGATATGGAAAAAGTCAACATCAAGTTTCACGACAATGACACAGTGACGTACCAACATAACAAAATACTGAGGTTCATACCCGAACTGTCTGTGGACAAAACGCAGAAGCTTGTCGTACCCAATATACCACTTTTGGTAAGAACGTATATATCTAAATAAAAAAAAATCTAAATCAAAAAATACTTTATTCAAGTAGGTGAATCGTCAAAACAAACAAAAAGTACCTAAATTAAGGGAAAGCTACCACCGGTTCGTAGATTCTACCGAGAAGAACCGGCAAGAAACTCGATAGGTCATCATCTACCTAGCATTACCCCGGTTATACCAGGGTCTGCTTTCTATTCTAGTCCAGATATTGACGAGTTACTGATTTTTACACAGAGCGACTGCCATCTGACCTCCCCAACCCCTGAGGACAAGCCAGTAACTATTTAGACTAGAATAATTTCCCTACTACGAGTAACGATCATTATCAGGTGATTGTGATAACAACCGGGACCGACAGCTTTACATGCTCTCTGAGGCACGGTAGGGAGACCCACAAGGACAAACATCCAGACCTAGCAAACAAATACAACTATATACATATGTACAACTATAAATATCTGCCCCGAGCGGGGATCGAACCCGCAACCGTCGGCGTTAGAGGTACATTCAGCACCACTACACCAGAGCGGTCGTCGATATGTACTCTTTTAAAATTGTGTTCTGTACATCCTGTATGAAATCCAGCTACACTAAATCCATGTATTATTATCATCTATATAATCTTGTACATAATAATATGCTTTAGCTGTTAAAGTCTTTTTAATATACAATTTAAATTTATTCATTGAAACTCCAAAACTTTTGTAAAAAAAAAATAAAAACGGACACCTTGTCCACTTTTTTAAGCCCCCGACGCAAAAAGAGGGTTTTATAAGTTTGACAGCTGTGTCGGGAGAGATTGAATTTTTGGATGGTGGCCAAGATCAAATTTCAAGAGCGGCGAAATTTGGTATATGAGCGATTATTTTTAAGATTTTCAGTTTGAAAATTATTATAGTTTAGTAAACTTCTTTCTTTTTTTTTAAAGAGTGCTTTTTCTACTACTAAATTTACATAGGTAATGATTTAGGTAAATAGGCGGCATTTTTCATTATGCCCCAGGACAGGACTTAAGATAAATTCTTTTTTAGTAGTTAGCTAAAACATGTACCTTTTCAGACAGTTACCTCATTCTCCCCAAACCTCGCGGGTTGGCTGTTCAACTTGCTCGTTTCCGGCTTAGCGATTTCGTACAGGGAACGAGCTAAGCCGTTCGTACACGTTACAGCTGAAGAGCTTGTTTTTGGGTAAGTTTACGTAAATTACATTTAAAATCGACTTCCAATAAATGACCTCCCCCCCCCCCCCATTAGTTATTTTAAAAGACAAATTTTATCCACTTATTTACCATTTAAAACCAAATTTTTGAACCAATTTTGATGAAATTTCTACAGGACCAATGAAAATGACCTTTTCAAATAAAAAATCCGAAAAATATTAAGATATATAACGGAATATGGAGGTAACAAACGTTAAGAAAACATGCACTACGTGTAAAAACCTCCTGATTTTTAAAACATACCATTGGTTTATATCATAATTTATACAAATAAGTAAAATTGAAATGTCTGTTTGTAATATCAAATTAACAGCTTATAGCTAAATTTTTCACTCACAGATAGAGCTTTTGTTATAAGGACTTAAGCTATTATTAAAAAAAAAATATTTATTTTAATTAATAAATATTTTTTCCTCAAATTAACGCGGGTTAAACAGCGGGGCACAGTTAGTGAAGTTATAAGAGATTACATATTATTTATTTATTTCAGGTACAATGATCCCCTAGTTACCCTCGCACATTATTTCTACCCTAAGGGTATGAGGCCGAACAGTCAAATGGGACTGTTACTTGCTGTAAGTATATACAAAAATATATATAAATATAAAGAAATAGCAGGAAAACGTTTAGCCGTGAATAGGACGCTGATAAGCAATACTGTATCAAGCCACGCGGACTTTATTTTGAGAAAATGGCGTCTAAAGATGTCAAACCTATTCTTAACGAATTTGTTTGTTAAAAGGATTGATATAATAAAAGTTTTATCTTATTATAAGTTTTTCAAATACATTAGATTAATGCATATTGCTAAATATTGAGCACACTTCAATATTCGAAACATTAAATTAAGAAACTTTGAAATAAAACTATTTTAAACGGATTTAAAGCACTTTGCAGTACGGGTAGACCCGTGATCACGAACGCTGCAAAGTGCTCGAAACGTCGGGATGATAAAAATAATTATACGCGATTTAAATCCATTTAAAATAGTTTTATTTCAATGAATAATAATCGCGAAAATCTAAGACAACGATATTAAGAAACTTTTTTCCGTGCTTATTTAGTTTAAATGACTTGAAAAACATTTGAATAATATTAAATACATATCGCATTATTAGAACACATCAATATCTCCGAATCCGAATTTGTGTGGGTTGACACATTATTGCTTATCAGCATTACACTTATAAGTATTGCTCTCAGACTTTCCTGAAGATCTACATAAGTTATTTCTCATTGCTTTACACCTGAAAGAATTTACTGTCAGTGGCTTATTTTTGACATTCACGGCTTTCTTACTAAGTTAAAAAGAAGTTAAGTAAGAGCCTGTAAATGTCCTACTGCAAGGGCCTCTTCTCTCGTTTTAAGGAGAAGGTTATAGAGCTTAATCCACCACGCTTCTCCACTGCGGGGCGGATATACATGTGTCAGAATTTCTCCCGGCGCATGCAGGTTTCCTCACGATGTTTTCCTTCACCGCCGAGCTCGGGACGAGTTCAAACACAAATTTAGCACTTGAAAACTCAGCGGTGTTAGCCGGGGTTTGAACTCATCATCGATTGAAATCAAGGAGTTCTAATCACTAGGCCATCTTGGCTCATACGGATGTAAAAGCACAACTTATAAGTGTTAACTTATAAAGTTAATTCTCACCTAGACGTGCGATATCTAAGTTAATTTTATTTTTATTTATTTCAAGAGAAACGGAACGTTAGATGAAGTGTCAACGATTTACTCCGGACAGGACATGGAGAAGTTCGGTTACCTGGACAAACTCAATGGCTTGGACCGCCTCCCGTACTGGCCTGAGAGTCCCTGCAACAATATCAGGTAAGGGCAAACGAGTTCCGCTAGGTCAGTGGTTCTCAACCAGTTGTACATATACCCCCAGGAACATGATTTAATTTTTTTAACTAGGATAATCAAATTAGTATAAAAAATATGCAAATAGATTGGCGAATTCATTTGCTTAAATTAGTATTTGCTCTCCGTATTAGAGATGTTCACGAATTTTTGCTCTATCTCAGAGAACCACTAGCCTAACCTATGATGAACTTTATTTAATAAGTGCGTTCTAGAAAGTACCATTTTTTGGATTAGATAAGAAAAACGTAGAAACAAGACTCAAGTAAATAAAAAAGTTAACCTGACTACTTAATAATAACACCTCGTTTTTTAAAATCGGTTAAAGTGGCTACAAAAGTTTCACCAGTTTTGACAGCTAACGTCCGCCATGTTGATTTTTTGCTGACGTCACATAACCTATCACGTTCCTGGTAATAATACAAATTTAATGACCTTACCATTTAAACTTTACAAGCCGTTTAGGCTACAAGTGATAATGAAAGACATATATATACATAGAACCAAACATGTGCGCGGTAACTTTACCCTCCTTTTGAGTTAGTTGGGCAAAAAATCGCGAACTTATATCATTCGCGACATATTCTACAAGGAAATAGATGTGTTTTTTTATTGACACACGTGAATCACGGACAAATGAATGTGTGTACGATACATATATACGTATAGGTTAAAGATTAAAAGATATAATCTTTACGACATGTTTATGGGGAAAACGTGATTTTATTATCTTATAAATTAGGATTATTGTTTCTGTAATATTGTTAGATGGATGCGAAACAATTATGTATTTGGATGCTGATAAGCAATAATGTGTCAACCCACTAAAATTCAAATTCGGAGATATTGATGTATTTTGATACTGCATCACATATTTAATATTATTAAAAAAATTAAAATAGTCAGTTTAATTTATATAATTAAATAAGTACGGAAAAAAAATCTTAATTAATTGTTTCGAATTTCAATTGCGTATATTTTGCAATTTATACAATAATCTCAAATATTTGAAATTTTTTCATTAGATAATATATTTAATAAATAAATTTTCTTTAAATTTATTATACCTTTTCTTAAAAATTAACAGAAAAGGTATACATATATGCATATACTTCTTCAAACATATTTATTCAGAATAGGTTTGACATATTTAGACATTCTCCCCAAATGAAGTCCGTGAGGCTTGACACAGTATTGCTTATCAGCGTCCATGTATTTATTTATTTAGATGCTCGAACAGAATGCAATCAGAAAAAATAATTACAATCTTTATCAATTAGGTTTTATAACTATAGATGTAGTGCGTTCCTAGTATTTAAAGTTTAAATCTGTACCCATTTCCAACTTTGAAAAATCAAAATCCATACATAAAAAAGTTACCACCGATTCGGAATGTAGATTTTACCGAGAAGAACCAGCAAGAAACTCGATAGTTACTCTTTCAAAAAATTTGTCAAAACAATTTTTTATTAATTACAAATTGATTATTTATCCTGTACGAAATTCAGTAATACTAAGCCCACGCATCTTTATCGTCAACGTAATCTTGTATGTGAAAAGCTCATTAATTGACCTTTTGGTCCAAAGATATTCTCGCCTGACATACTCAGTCAGCTGGTAGTTAGACAGGCCTCCCTTTCCCACTGAGCCACTGTGGGTACTTGCCCAGGGCCCCGCGATCGAAGGGGGCCCCATAGTACTTATAACATTATAGAAAAGTGATTGATTTTGCTTCTCTTAAAATTTGAAAAATACCTCTTCGATCAATATTGTCTTTGAATATTATACATATATTCACTGTCTGTGACAATAAAGAAATAAAAATAACAGTTAAATCTAAAAAAAATTCTTATTTACTCTTAATACGTATTTTAACAAAGTAGTCCTCTATCAAAGTAATAAAGGACGCATTTTCCAAATGTGCACAAAGCCTTCAATTGCTTATGTTGCTAGGTAACGTCGTCCAAAGTTTTTAGCATTCTGGTTGTAAAAATTCATGAGTTTATTATGTTTAGCCATATAATATCGTATGTTCCTAAACATAATCGTGATTATTAGACTATTATATAGTTACAGTTTTTTTGTCCAAAAATTTATAATAATAACAAGACAATAGTTTTATAGTCCACGTCTTTATTTTCCAACTCATGTAATAACATCGCCATTTTCTTTCTCTTGACAACCTTCCTGGTCACGTATTAGTCCCTCGGTATTTTACCTGAGTTTAATTATTGTATTTATCTGACCAACGATCACAGCAATCGCGAAACATTTGGATGCTGATAAACAATACTGTGTGAACCCATAAAAAAATCAAATTCTGAGTATTGATGTATTCTCCAAATGCGTCACGTATTTTAAACTATTCACATTTGTCAAGTCATCTAAAGTAAACAAGTACGAAAAAAAGTTTCTTAAATTAATGTTTCGTTCTATTGAAGTTTGTTTCATATTTTACAAAATACAATAATGTCGTATTCTACTTTTTATCGTATTATATCTTTTATATCATATAAATTGTGTAATGACTTTTAAGTTGATAGTAAAACTTTTAGAGAAAGTTTATTTTATTCTTTTTAGCGCGTTTAAATGAAAGTTTGCTTCTAATTTTTTTTTATTGTGGTCATATTGAGAAAAAGTTGGCAAATCGGCAGTGTAGCCTTGGCAACATTTGTGATTATAGAACTATATGAAAATAGAACCTTAACATAGTTCAATATTATAACTTAATCAAAATATACTTTATTCAATTAGGCTTTTACAAGCACTTTTAAATCGGTAATACAGAAAGAAAAAATAAATAAATTGATGAATTTTCCAATGGTACGGAATGTAGATTACCGAGAAGAATCAGCAAGAAACTTAATAGGTACCTTAAATTATGATAGAATTTCGACCGCTCGGCGACTAATATAAATAAACATGACAATGACCCGGTTAATGAAATACTATCGACATCCGCTCTTAATGTGTTTTGATGCATTTTTAATATAACGGATACAAATATTGATAAATTTTGTAATGTACTTAAATAAAATTTACTTTTAACTTTTTAGGGTTCGCTTGCAATAACTTGAAACCCTTTCATGTTGAATGAGTTAAATATGACAAGATTTAAGTGATTTAATAAATTTAAATACGAATCCGAAATTTTATTAAACATATAAAGCCAAATACAAATAGCCCTTTATTTTGACCATTTATCGAAGGTCTCGAGATCATTATGATTTGATCATTTATGAGGGCTCTATCGTATAGGCTTTGCATTCATGAGTCAGTCAGTCATTCAGTCAGTCTGGCCAAGGAATTATAAATCTATAAGGAACCTCACCGTGATTCCGGATTCAAACTTAACAAAATTATAAGCATAATATTAAAATTATTTCTAATATAGTTTGTGTATTTTTTTATATCGTATATATAACATGAGATAGGATCTTACAACGGAAGTTGAAAATTACATCAAATATATTTTAATATTTTTTGCCATTAAAATTAAATTTAGATAAAATTCTTATAATTTTATACAATAATGAGCAGTCGCAATCGTAATCATATTCATGCTAATGCAACCTTAAGATGGCGGCTGGGGGTCGGGTGTTGCACTTAGAAAACCTAACATACTCGTAAAACAAAGTTCATAATAATATTATAAATTTAAAATGAACTCTGTCTGTCTGTTATGTTTTTACGCGTAAACCACTAAATAAATTTTAATGAATTTTGGTAAAAACGATTGGTTAGACCTTAAAGAAGTACATAGGCTAATTTGAATTAAATAAACCGTTAAAGAAAAAGAGGCTCACCGCATAGGGGGCTGTCCATTAATAATGTGAGACCCAATTCTGGAAAAAAACACCAAATATCGCAAGGGGGATGGGTGATTCTAAGATATCACGTGTATTTATTTTCGAAACTTTTATAAGCTATATACACATATACATATGCATAATTTTTCAGAATTCAATGCGATTATATCTGACGACATCTAGAGTATTTAAAAATTATAATATCTTACTTAATTATTCTAAATCTTATTGATAACATAGTCAGTGTCTTAACTAAGATATAGTTAAAGTTAAATTAATAAAATATTTTTATATATAAATTTTTTGTAAATAATACAATTTTGATATTTCCGAATTTTACTTTTTGTGGGTTGACACATTATTGCTTATCAGCACCAATATATATATTGACAATAATGAGTAAGAGAACACACATAAACCAACCAATATTTGTACGAACTGACCACGAGCAAGGTGCAAACTCGAAAACGTCGTCATTAAGTTATATTCCTCACCACTGTGCATACATTTTGATAATTAAATATCTTCGTAATGGGGAAAACCTAAGACGTCCTTTATCGGATGAATCTTTAAACATCAATTTACGTGACTGCGAAAAATGTTTATGCAATTTTATACTAACATTATAAGGAGGTAAAATTTGTTTGTTAATTTATAGAGGGCTTTTTGAAGGATTTTAAAATTTATTTTGCGTGGAATAGCGTGTTTATTGACGAAGGTTATAAGCTATGTTACATCACGCTACGACTCACAACAGCGAAGCAGTGACCATAAACGCGAGTAAAACCGCGAGAGGCGAGTATTATCTATAAAAATGTTTGTTTGTATCTTATGCGCTGCTATTACGTTCTGATTGCGAAAACTTTTCAATTTACTGTTTATACTTGCGTTAAAGTTATAGCCATAAAGTTATAGTTAGTAAAATTAACTTGAAGTAGGTGGCACGCGTCTTATAACAGCCAGGTAGAAAATTTCTTAGACCACAGATTTTCAACTAGTTGGGAGCGCCTCCTTGGGTGATATTTTTGTGGGTGCGGTGACTTCGGTTGAATGTTTTTTTAATAATGTTAAACTTTCGCGATGACATGGTTAATTAGATATATATTATAAAAATTACATACAATAAGTAGAAACCACAGAGTATCATTAACTTTAATTATTTCTGTTAGTGAATTACCTACTTGTCATCTAAATATAAATAAACACGTTCATTTATATTTTCATCGTTTGTGTCCTTTTCAAATTTTAGACTTCTAGGGGGATAGAGGTGTTTTAGCTTAACGTTAGGTGAGGCGATGGTACAAAAGGTTGGGAATCCCTCTTTTACGACAGTCGATCGGCATTATAAATATTCATTGACGCAAGCGAAACCGCGAGCAAATAAAACCTTTTTGTTCCGCATTTAAAATAAAAAAAAACTTCCACTCGCATTTGATAAACAAAGGTTATACTGAATTATTTATGTATAAAATTCACATATTAATTAATCTAATACATTTACATAACACGAACAGACTTTTTTTTTTTAAATAGACACGTTGGCGCAGTGATCACTGCAACTGACTCAAGCGCTAACGGTCGGATTTTCGATCCCCGCTCACGGCAAATATCTGTATTGTTCATACAGATGTTTGTCGTGGTCTGGGTGTTTGTGTTAGTGTTGTGAGTGTTTCCAGACCCCCGCCACAAGGTCACGCGATCTTAGTGGGGGCTGTTGAGTGTGATGCGTTAAAGAACAGGAATCTGATGTTAAGTGATCACCCATAGACATTTGCATAGAAATGACAAGTGTGTTGCCAGCTTTAAAAATTAATACGGGATAAAAAGGCAAAAGAATTAAGGTGTTAGTGCTGGGTCCTCACTCAGCGTACGAAACATAGCAATACTAGCCAGATTTTCGCGATTATTACTCATTGAAATACAACTATTTTAAACAGATTTAAATCGCGTATATTAACTTTTTTTTCATACCGACGTTTCGAGTGTTCGTAGTCACGGGTAGACTAAGGTGACATTTGTCTATTTGAAGTTTTAGATAAAGATTATTTACAACTACCGCCAACGGTTTGAATAACGTTATTCAATCAATCCGTTTAAAATAGTTTTATTTCAATACTAGCTATTTTACACTAGTATTATATAAAAATGTGGACTTCCCAGGTCGAGTTTATAAGCGACGTAGTAATTAAGGCTACAGTTACATTCACATTTTTAATACCTTAGACCAGTGGTTCCCAATTAGATTTTCTTACACACCTCTTCATAAAAGAGCAAAAAAAACAAAATTCGCGGGAATGATAAATAACATAACAGAATCAGTTAAATAATTAAAAATAAATCCTACAAAGTATCACTACCATCACTTAACATATACTACCATTAAAATTCTTGAACAACAATATAATGTAGCGTTGGCTTGACAAAGCTCGCGTACAATTATATTTTAGGAAACGAACTACGACAATACACATCAATTAAATATTTTGCCTTTTTTTAAGACTTTATTATTTAGTCAAGTGGTTGTTTTACGTACCTCTGAGGGGTACTCGTACCACTTTGAGAACCACTGTCTCAGACAAACAAAACCACAGTGAATCTCTAGTATATCGTGATGTATGTCTGTACTTTCCACTTAACAATTTAGTCAGTCGGTGAGTCAGTTTAAGTTATTGTCACATTCATATTTAAATGACTGATTCTATTTGTTTAAGAACATAAATACGTTTCTAAACATTCCCTCATTTCAATGCCAATGGTTGTTTATTCTAAATTATTTTTAAATATATATAAAACATTGTCATATTATTAAGTTTGTTTGTAAGCACTGGAATTGTGTAAAAAAAATATACATTCATTGAAATATTGGCTCTTACACCCCTCTGGTGTAGTGGTGCGGAATGTACCTCTAACGCCGACGGTTGCGGGTTCGATCCCCGCTCGGGGCAGATATTTATAGTTGTATAAATATTTGTTCCTAGGTCTGGGTGTTTGTCCTTGTGGGTCTCCCCACCGTGCCTCGGAGAGCATGTAAAGAAGTCGGTCCCGGTTGTTATCACAATCACCTGATAATGATCGTTACTCGTAGTAGGGAAATCATTCTAGTCTAAATGGTTACTGGCTTGCCCTCAGCGGTTGCGGAGGTCAGATGGCAGTCGCTCTGTGTAAAAATCAGTAACTCGTCAATATCTGGACTAGAATAGAAAGCAGAACCTGGTATAACCGGGAAAAATGCTAGGGAGATGATGATTGAAATATTGGCTTTATTATATCACGTTAAGTATAATTAGATATAACTAAGAATTTAAAAGCAAAATACATCAGTCTATTTCCTTGAATGACATTCTCGTAATTATTCCGCTTATTTATACAAATATTATAAAGCTGATTGTTTCTTTGAACGCGCTAATATCAGAAACTATTTGTTCGATTTGAACAATTATTTTTGTGTTAGATAGTTTATTTATTGAGGCTATAGGCTATATTACATCACGCTACGACTTATACGAGCGAAGCAGTAACCATAAACGCGAAACCGCGGGGCAGAGCTAGTGTTAATAAACATGCTATGACCTAGGTATACTAATACGATAAGTGAGTATACTACATGACCTACGAACGTTTTATGAAATAATTGGAAAATCTTTATGATTGTGATTATGTTTTATTGCGTTTCGTGTTTGTTTTATTTACATAAAACTAACTTACATATATCCTGGCTTTACATGAGTTTTAGTATTTCCTACTTTACCATATCGGGGTTTCGTTTATGGACGTGTTAGGGGCGGGCTTAAGGGGTCCGGACCCTCTTAGTATACGACCTACTTAAACTTAGTACATTGCAATGGCAATGATAATGTTTTATATAGTATAGCTGGATTTTATACAGGATGTTTAATATATACATTTGTAATATTTAAATGTATGTACTTTAGTAACACAATTTTAAAAGAGTACCTATCGAGTTTCTTTCCGGTTTTTCTCGGTAGATCTACATTCCGAACCGGTGGTAGCGTTTTCCTAATTTAAGTAGTTTTTGTTTGTTTTGAGGATTAAAAAGTGCTTTTAAAAGTCTACTTAAATAAAGTATTTTTGATTTGATTTCATATAATTCCTAAATAACTGAGATTAGCATTTAAAATCATACCATCTAACTGCGTACTGCCCGGATAAAAGATCTTTGTACATTCTGGACTTACAACTCCCTCTTGGACCCTACCCTTGGACGGTTCCCATATGAAAGCTCTAACAACGCCCGTGGTGACGTTTATGATCTGCGCATGAAGAACAATTTTAATGGTATTTTTGACAGTCGTAATAGAACGTTTAGAACTGTATCGCATAACGCATACTTACTAATTAAAAGTAACCGAGGGACTTTACCTAGGTAGAGCCTAGTTGTAGGCTATTGATTACAGCTCGAAAATAGACAGTACCCCACTCTCACAAAAGATCGGCGAGCGTAGCTAATAAAGCTGCATTTCTTTTTGTCTGAAGGAGTAGATACTATGTTTTTTTAAGCTTTTGCGATTTATACCATTCATATTTAATATAACGGACGGACGAAGTTGCATTGGTCGTGGTCACGAACTGTCAGCTCAGCACGACGAATGCAACGAATGCAACTCGAAACGTCGGGCATTAAAAAGGTATTACTACCATTAGTTATCGCGATAAGTCCCGTTATATTAAATATGAATAGATACTATAATATGGACGCTGATAAGTGATACTGTATCAAGCCACACGGACTTCATTTTGAGAAAATGGCGTCTAAAGATGTCAAACCCATTTTTAACAAAGACGTTTGAAGAAGTATATATCCATCTTTTGTTTTATTTTTGAATAAAATGTATAATGAATTAAATTCAGACTAATATATTTAATATATTATCTAATAAAATAGTTTTTCAAATATTTGAGGTTATTGTATAAATTGTAAAATATGGAAACGCACTTGAAATTCGAACCAATTAATTAACAAAATTTTTTCCGTACTTATTTAGTTTATATGACTTCAATTTTTTTAATAATGTTGAATAGATGATGCAGTATGAAAATACATCAATATCTCCGAATTCCACTGTTTGTGGGTTGACACAGTATTGCTTATCAGCGTCCATATATGTATATATCAGTTATAATTTCTTGAACTAAATAACAATTTAAAATAGTTACACGTATCATATATTGCGGTTGATTACCACACACCAGGTAACACTGACAGCCTAAACAGAAATCACAAAGCGACCTGTTATTTTATCTATATATTAATAAAGCGATAATTTTGTTCAAATTCCGCGAATGCAGGACTATAAAATGTCGCATACTTTTAGTTTATATAGAGTAAAGCGAGGAATGCTAATGTTTACTTTCAATTATACATGACGGCGCATTCGTAACAATTGTTGAATTACGTCAGAACTAGACAGCGACTCGTCACTGTTAATATCTGGCGAGGTGTCCTGTCGATGGTCAGCACGGCTGTGTGGACGGCATTCAGCTTGTGACCGTCATCATGGTTCCAGGAATCGCTTTTGTTCCGTGTAGCGTTGTTCAATTCAATTCTTTGGTTTATAGCTTTTAGTTGTGCCAGTTAAGTACATGTTGTTTCGCCAATGTCACGTGGAATGGAGAAAACACGATGGAGATTGATCGGTGGGGTCGAGAATCCAACCTTGACTAAATTTTGAAAACACCCTAAAATAGTGTGAATTTCATTGTTAGTCCTAAAACAACACAAACAAGTTATATATACATATAATAAATATATAGTATACAAAAATACAACTAATATTAATGGGACAATCACATGTTTTATTTACAACTTAATTTTATTACATTTAATATATTTACACAGAAACGAACACAGTGGACTAAACACAAACATCAATAAACATTCAACATTTATAGGACGGGGGATTTTAGGAGAGAGAACGAGATAGAGGGGATGAAGAAGTCTGGGACAGTTAAACAGGATATGGGATGGGGGTAGCGTTGTTGTTGGTTGCGATTGATTTCTAATACTAAAGTGAAGGGTAATTACACAATTGGTTTTGAAGTGCTGTCTTGTTCTCCGATTGCATCTAGAAGATATGAATCGTGGCTAATCCTGACGAAGGAGATTTCTATTCGCCTTTATACATAATAAATACATTAATTCAATGGAAATAAACATAACCTCCACACACACTACCGTGTATTTGACATCCACGAATATACTCTTTTGCTTATTGTAAAGTCTGTGGTCGAATTGATAATAGATTATCTGTGGTCAATCTTGAAATTGGTTGAAAATTTAATGAACTCCGGTCGAATTCCGACCATTAGGCGACAATAGTAAATAGATAGTTAAGTTCTTTATAATTTCGTAATATTTTTTTTTACTTTGACAAGATTATCCTTGCCTTGTTGGTTCAAAGATACTCTCGGATACTCAGTCACTAGCTGGTTGCTAAGCAACGTCGTCCAAAGTCAGCATTTTTAGTGCCAAAATCTATGAGCTTGTAACATTTCTGTAGTTATACAATATCATTGATTTAATAATATATAGTTAGCGGTAAAATTTTGTAGGAGCTATAGTCGCGTGTATCACATTATAAAAGAGCAACACAAACGTAGATGGGGCACTTTTGCTTGAGCACTCGGAAGTGACAGACGTTGACGAGACCTTTATTTAATTGTTATCTTTTATACTTTCCCTTGATATTGGCACGTTAGCGCAGTGGTCACTGCAACTGACTCAAGCGCTAACGGTCGCGGGTTCGATCCCCGCTCACGGCAAATGTCTGTATTGGTCATACGGATGTTTGTCGTGGTCTGGGTGTTTGTGATTGTGTTGTAAGTGTTTCCGGACCTCTGACACAAGATCGCGCGATCTTAATGGGGGCCGTTGAGTGTGATGTGTTTATTTATTTATATTGATTTTATTATTTATAATTTTATTTATTTGGAAATCATAAGGTGTTTTATTTTTTTATATAAAATACCGCTTTACTTACAATATATAAATAAAGTAGCAGCCTGTAAATGTCCCAAAGTTTGCCAAAGGACTCCTCTCCTATTAAGGAGAAGGTTAAGAACTTAATGCACCGCTGCTCCACTACGGGGCGGATATGTCAGAATTTGTCATGTGACATGTGTCAGAATTTCTCCCGACACAAGCAAGTTTCCTCACGATTTTCCTTCACCGAGCTCGAGATGAATTTAAATACAAATTTATCACTTGAAAACTCAGCTCTAGCAGGGTATGAACCTGCGATCATAATACAGAATTTAACGGCATATAGTATGAACATGACATATCCATAGTAATAAAATAAAATTGCCCTTTATACAAGAAATTGAGCAAATTATAAAACACTCTGGAACCTTGAAATTTAAAGTGTACAATTAATGTTAACCCACTTAACGCATTTCGTTGACTTTTATTTCTTTCTCACAATATGGCATCTGGCTGTCGCCATATTGTATATTGTTTACCGTCATGCCATTAGTAATATTGGCAAAATTATGGCAAATACATTGAATTTAGAAAAATCTAAATCGGTCCACGTATTTGCTGTCTAACGCCACCAAAGAGTATATATGGACGCTGACAAGCAATACTATAGCAAGCCACACGGACTTCATTTTGAGAAAATGGCGTCTAAAGATGTCAAACCTATTCTCAACAATTTCGTTTGAAGACGCATATATATTTTATATTTTGATAAAATAAAAAGTCTTATCCAATAATAAGTTTTTCAAATATTTTACATTGCATGTTGTAAAATATTGAGCACAATTCAATATTCGTAACATTAAATTTAATTATTTATTTACGTACTTGTTTAGTTTAGATGACTTGAACTTTTTTGGAATAATATTAAATACATGACGCATTATTAGAATATATCTCCGAATTTGACTTTTTGTGGGTTAACACATTAGTGCTTATCAGCATCTTACGTATTGAGTGGTTACTACGAGCGAGTTCATATTCTGACTCGCATGGCCGATTTTCAGGTGGCTGTACACCCAACATTTTAAGAGACCTGAATCCGCCCCTGATATATAAATAACTCAACCGCCCCCATTAAGATCGCGTGACCTTGTGTCGGGGGTCCGGAAACACTCACAACACTAACACAAACACCGAGACCACGACAAACATCCGTATGGCCAATACAGACGTTTGCCATGAGCGGGGATCGATAAACATATATCGTTCTTTGCGTACAGTCGGTTAAAAAGTAACCACGTCCTTTAAGGATAATAAACTTCCTATATTTAACCATTAACTGAGTAAATAGATACGTCTGTTTGTTCTCTTGTTTCTATATAAGGAACACGAGAAGAGTATTCAACTCAATTACCACAGACGCATGTTATCTATATTTATTTTGTTAAAAATTAACAATGTTTATTTTTAAATATGTTTTCCTTAGGTATTGTTAATGTAATGCATTTTATGACGTATAGGAGGGGGGAACTTAGGGGTCTGGGCCCCCCACTTCTGTAGTATACGACTTATACTTAGTACATTGACACAACGATAACAATGGTTCATATTATTTCAAATATATATTATGTATATGGAATAAATCAAAAATCAAAATATGCTTTATTCAAGTAAGCTTTTACAAGCATTTTTGAATCGTCAATACAAAAACAAAAAACTAATTAATAAATTAATTTACCACCGGTTCGGGATGTAGATTCTACCGAGAAGAACCGGCAAGAAACTCGATAGTTAAAAAGTTACTCTTTTAAAAAGTTTAACAATGGGTACATATATTTATGAGCTACAAATATATTAAATACCCTGTGTGAATCCAGCTTATACGAAATCCAAGCATCTTTATCATGTATATATAAGTATTTCATTCGAATTAAGATTTCGTATTTTATATTTCGTTCGTTCGTTTTTTAAAATCTCCAAGGAGGTTCTCGATTCGTCGGACTTTTTTATGTATGTTCGACGACTCGAAATTTATGTTGTTTGAAAGGGTATACTTCATCTGGAAGAATCCCATAGAAATTTAATCAAAATCAGTTCAGCAGTTCAGTTTCAAAATCAAAATACCTGAAATAAATAGATAATACTATGTCAAGGCACAGGGACTTCATTTCGAGAAAATGGCGTCTTAATTTGTCAAGACTATTTTTAACATATTTGTTTGGAGGGGTATATATGTATATATATATATCTTCTCTTCTATTTTCGTAAAGTATATTGTGAATTAAAAGCAGATTATTGTCATAAATCTATAAGTTTTTCTAATATTGTATAAATTGCAGCATATGGACTTGAAATTCGAAACATTAAATTAAGAAATTTTTTTAAGTTTTTTTTTTTTAGATCACTTGAAAATTATTTTGAAAAATGTTAAATACATGACGCATTATCAAAATACATCAATATCTCCTAAATCGACCTTTTGTGGGTTGAACCATTATTGCTTATCAGCATACAAATATGTCGTATAAGTAAACGAAATAACGTGTTTTCTTCTTGAAGTCGGTTCCTCTATTTTAAAACTTGGATCATCACATTTAGAACCTAAACGCTAAAATAAATTCATCTATACTAATATTATAAAATTGAGAAGAGTTTGTTTGTTTGTTTGCTTGAACGCGTTAATCTCATTAATTACTGGTCCGATTTGAAAAATTCTTTCAGTGTTAGATAGCCTATTTATCGAGAAAGGCTATAGGCTATACATTATCTCGCTAAGACCAAAAGGAGCGGAGCACCAATGAAGAATATTTCAAAATCGGGGGATATTTTCCTATTGAGAGAGCTTACGCTGCGTGCGCTCCGTAAACGGTTAAAGTTTCGCAAAAATCGTGTATGACAGAATTGTTCCCCTTTAAAATTTCTAAAAAAAAGTCCGCCACAGCATATGTCTATCTTTTAAGGTTAACTCACTATATCCTTTTTTATGCTAACCAAATTTATTCTAAAATAATGCATTCTTAGCCCAAAGTAACTATTCCACGCAGACGAAGTCGCGGGCGTAAGCTAGTATGCGCAATAAAATGAATAAAAAAATAGAATCGTGATAATATTTTTATACGAAGATCTCGTAAACTAATGACTATACGCTAATTTATGCGAGTATACCTAATGAAAATTCCATTCTTTACACGCCACACATTTATACTAATATTATAAAGCTGATGAGTTGGTTTGAACGCGCTAAACTCAGGAACTACTGGTTCGAATTGAAAAATTCTTTATGTGTTAGATAGTTTATTTATTGAGGCTATAGGCTATATTACATCACGCTACGACTCATACGAACGAAGCAGTAACCATAAACGCGAGTGACACCGCAAGGGATAGCTAGTATGAAATGGATGCTGATAAGCAATAATGTGTCAACCCACAAAAACTTAAATTCGGAGATATTGATGTATTTTGATATTGCATCACCTATTATTAAAAAAATGTAGTCATAGAAACTAAATAAGTACGGAAAAAAGTTTCTAAATTAATTGGTTCGAATTTCAAGTTCGTTCCATATTTTGCAATTAATACCTCAAATATTTGATAAAACTTTATATTAGATAATATATTAAAAATATTACTCTGAATTTAATTCATTATACCTTTTATCAAAAAATAAAAGAAAAGATGGATATATGTGTACTTCTTCAAACAAATTTGTTAAAAATGGGTTTGACGTCTTTAGACGCCATTTTCTTAAGTTGAGGTCCGTGTGGCTTGACAACCTCGTCCAAAGTGATCGGCATTCTGGGTGACAGAATCCATCAGTTTATAACATATATATATATGTATCTGATATTGTGTAACATACACATTATCAGAATACATCAATATATCCGAATTTCACTTTTTGTGGGTTGACACATATATATATATAATTATATCGTAACATTATTAATATTGTTTATTATATTATGAATACTTTACACACTTTTGTAAATAAATTCTCCATTTCAGGGCATCCGAAGGTTCGTTCTTCCCGCCAAAGTTAATCGAAAAGAACGATGTGCTCTACGTTTATGACAAGGATTTGTGCAGGATCATGCCGTTTAAGTTCAGGAAGAGCCTTTATAAGGAAGGTCAGTTACTTATCTGTATTTTCACTACTGTTCTTCGATAATGTTCAGGAAAATATTGGAAAAATGATCATTTTATTCATCACTGAATGATGTCTAAATGGCAATACTAATCCAAAAGTTCACTTATATATGAACGCTGATAAACAATACTGTGTCAAGCCACACGGCCTCCATTTTAAGAAAATAGGCGTCTAAAGATGTAAAATCTATTCTTGATAAATTTGTTTGAAGATATTATATATATCAATTTTTCTTTTCTATTTTGATAATAGGTATAATGGAATAAAAGCATATTGGTATATTAAAAAATAAATTCTAATAAAAAGTATTTCTAATAAATTAGATTATTTTATAATGCGAATTTTCGTACTTTCGTAATTGTTTAGATGACTTTAAAAATATTGTAAAATGTGTAACATACACATTATCAGAATACATCAATATATCCGAATTTCACTTTTTGTGGGTTGACACATTATTGCTTATCAGCATCCATATAATTTAGAAACCCCCTCACCGTCCCCCCGCACAGATACCTCGTTTCACGTAACTGTGCTGGTCTGAACACGAGGCGAGTCCGAGCATGGTAAACGATATAATGGTCTACGATAAACAAGAATTAAAACATTAAAGATATATGATATTGTTATAAACTTATGGAATATTCTCATATATAATTTATTATATCTTCACTTGAAGTAGTAAATAAATACATACCGTAACGAAAGTCACGTGTTTTCAACATTTACACTCGTTGTTTTTAACTATTTGAGAAATACATTGCATTAAAAGTACTACTAATTAAGGATTTGATACATTTATTTCACATATATAATTTTATAATAAGGTTTTAATCATTAAAATTAAAGAATTGTCTAAACAATTGAGATGCCTAATTTAATATTCTGTGAGTTGAAGAAATAAATACAAAAAAGTCCCGCTGAGTTTCTTTCGCGGTTTCTCCTTAGTTTAACTTTTCTGAAACTAAAGGATCATTTGCTTGCTTTTCAAAAAGATAATGTAAATTCGGAATTAAAAAAAAAGTTTTGTTTTTAATAGAATGTATTTACTTTCAGGTATCCAAGCCGGCCTGTACACTCCACCGAGCAATTTTTTAGAAAATGCAGATCTGAATCCAGATAACAAATGTTACTGTCAAGGACAGACGTGTCCGCCGCGAGGATTACAAAACATAAGCCCGTGTCAATATAGTAAGTTAATTCCTTAAACCGAGATTTACATTTGGATGCTGATAAGCAATAATGTGTCAATCCATTAAAGGCGAATTCGGGAGTATTCATGTATTCAGTAATGCGTCATGTATTTAATATTAAAAAAAAAAACAAAGTCGTTTAATCTAATATATTTGTAAAAAAGAAATATTATTAGATATACATTTCTATTAGACCAATCTGCTTTTAATTTATCATACAATAGCGACTTCGTCCGCGTGGAATAGTAAATGTAAATCCAAGATATAAACCATCTTCATTTCAAATTTCGGCCAAATCGGTTCAGTAGTTTTGTGTAAAAGAGCAAAAAGTATTGTTTAAATTATTCCTGTGGGAACCTTAATTTTTTTCGGGGTAAAATGTAGCCTATATGTTATTCCAAGATATAAGCCATCTTCATATTAAAATTTTAGAAAAATAGGTTCAGTAGTTTTTGCGTGAGAGAGTAACAAACATCCATCCATCCACACATACAAACTTTCACATTTATAATATTAGTTGGATATTAGTAGGATTTTACTGCAATAGAAAAGAGAAGATGGATACATCTTGAAATAAATTTGTTAAAAAAACGTTTGATATCTTTAAATGGCATTTTCTTAAAATAAAGTCCGTGTGGCTTGACATAGTATTGCTTATCAGCGTCCATTTATAATTTTTTCTCAGACTTTCATAAAGATTTACACGAATTGTTTCTCATTGCTTTACACCTGAAAGAATTTACTTTCAGTGCCTTATTTTTGACACCTACAGCTTTCGTATTGTTAGCTAGGTAATTGTTTCCAGGTTACAGATGTTTTATGTCAATGAGAGTAAAATTTACAAATGTAATTCTTGGATTAGGTATGACAAAAAAGGTCAATAACCTATTTATTAAGTATCGAAATAAACTCGCTGAAATGTGATCCTCGCCTTAGATTTTCGCGATTACTCAATCAATAATTGTTTAGTTAATTTTAATTTTAACCATTTCGTAATCGTGGTCACGTGGTCTACCACGGTTACCGAATGTATTATCGCTAATAAAGATAAAAAATCGCTGTAAAGTAGTAATATACGGGATTGAAATCCGTTCAAAATAGTTTTTATTTTTTTTCAAATGGCTGGCAAAGGAGCAGACGGGACGTCTGATATTAAGTGATCACCACCGGCCATGAACATTTCCAGCACTAAATGAATCAGTCACGTTGAAAGGAAATGAAAATGATCTGATCTTGACGCGCTTCTCTCAGTCTAAAATGTAATAATTATTTTTATTATTCATAAAGATTCATTTAGACATTTGATAATCACAAAAAATATATTGTGTTGAGGCTCGTTGAAATGGTCTTAATGAGTTCTTAGGACTTTTAAAAATGTACATAAGTCAATATCTTTTAATAGAAATTTATTGATTTACAGATGCTCCCGTCTATCTTTCATATCCTCATTTCTATGACGCGGAACCTTCTCTCCTAGAACGCGTCGAAGGTCTCAAACCGGACCAGAAGAAACATGAAAGCTACATTCTCCTACAGCAAGTAAGTTACCCACAAATTTACAATTGAGTTCTATTAAAGTTACTTTATCACACAGGTTTAAGCATACCATCTGGGGCCCGTGGCAAATTTTTTGGATGGGGCCTCCACGTAAAAATCGTCACGTTGTAACTTAATTTTAATGAACCACTTAAGAAGTTACCCAAAACTTTTTGTAATATTTTGTGCGTTTTAGTTAAATATCTGATAAGTTTTATTTTCAAGACCATAGGTTTTAAATATTTCAGATTATTGTATAAATTGCAAAATATGAAACGCACTTGAAATTCAAAACATTAAATTAAGTAACTTTTTTCTGTACATATTTAGTGTATATGATTTGAAAATTTTTTGAAATAATGTTAAAGGTAGCGCTTAATTCAGATCCATCAATATCTCCGAATTCGAATTTTTGTGGGTTGCCACATTATTGCTTATCAGCGTCAATATTTGCCTGACAGTTTTATGTAAGAAAACAGTAAATTATTTTTCCAAAATGTTTCCAGAAAATCGGAGTACCTATAGAAGCACAAGTGAGGGTGCAACTCAACCTGAAAGTGGACCAAGCTCCGAACATCAAAGTCAACAATATACACAAATTCCCGAACATCATATTCCCTGTGATGTGGGCTCAAGAGGTAATCTCGTTTAAATGACATATTTAATCCAGTTATTTTAATTTTTAAACAAAGCACCGAACCCATTTTATGAAAATTCTCGAAGAATGGGAGAGTATCCTTTTAAACAAAAAGAATTTAATGAAATCGGTCAAGCCATTTTTTAATAATCGTGGAGTTTACATAAAAAATAATGACGATCTATCTATAATATTGTATTTAACGCGAGAATAACATTTGTATCTTTTACTATCATGACTAATATAAAACAACTATGTAACAGATACGTAGTGAGTTACGAAAGCTGTGAATGACAAAAATAAGACACTGACAGTAAAACTTTCACTGCCTTACTACAAAAGATTTAAACAGACGTTAAACGCGTGTTTAAAAAAATCCATACTACAAATCCGCGTCTAAGCACAGTTTTGAGTTAAACATGCTTTAGATATAGATTACCATACGTGTAAGTGAGTTTAATAGATGTCTAAAACCTATTTCAGCTGTCAAATGTAACGTATAACATTTTATCAATAAGTTTTTTTATAAGTTTATTCGCTGTTAAGTAATTTAGATAATATTTTAAGCAATGTTTAATTTTTAAACACTGTTTAGCTAGACACGTGTTGAACATGGTTTTAATGCTTCTTTTGTAGTATGACAGTCAGGCTTTAAGCAATGATAAAAAACTTATCTATCTATAATTATATATCTTTATGATAGTCAGATAGCAAAGCGTAAATCTCGCCTAAACCTTAAATTTGACTAAACAATATTAAAAATATAATGTATCTTTTCAGGGCATCGATGGGTTACCCACATCAATATGGAAATGGATATTCTTGGGGACAACATTTGGTCCAATCGCAGCGCCAATCATATCGTACTCCTTAATAATAATAGGTTTCGCCATTTTAATAAGTGTATTCATAAAAGCGTACAAAAACTTTGTGATAGGACAAAACTCATTAGAAATCGTAGAAATAGGACGCGAAACAATTAGGCGAGGTTCGACGCTCATAATAAATAGTTCGCATAAGCTATTGCCCAATAAAGAGGCATCGTACCAACCTTTGAGCCAATCAAACGATTGCACGGCTCACGGTAGCCAAGAAGGGAAATTACAAGAGTTAAATTTTATCGATAAATCAAATAATTTAAGTACAAGCATAGATGAACTAAAATCGATGCTGAATAGGGATTTCGTGAAAGCGAACTTCACGGAAACGGAGCGGGAATCGTTGATACATTCGGAGAATACGTTCATAATGTCAGAGCATCGCAAGAGTAGGATATGCAAAGTGACGGACAGTTTTTAGTAACTAATTTAGTTTAACGCGCGTTAGTTGTTTTTTTTTATATAACAAATTCGTTCGTGCTAAGCGAGATATTATCTGTAGATGTCACGTTTGACAGATGTCAGAGTCAAATCGTAAGACACAATGAAAAGTCAAATGAATTTTTTTCTTCGGCCAAAGCGAAGACAGAAGGTATAATTCTTCTAAACGTCATACTTTTTGTAATCTACGAGTCACTTTTTAATTGTGAGATTTTCAAAGATTCCAAAATGAAATCAACGAATACATTTCGAAATGTAACGATTAAATTTAACTTAATAATTTTGTAATTATTCTTCTTTAGGTATATAAAACTTTGCTCAATTGGTAAATGATTAGAATTAGCCAAATATTAAAGATCGAATGTAGTTATAACGTATAATATACTACATTATTTTATCTTTTAAGAAAAGTATATAAAGACTAACAATTCCTGCTTTATATTCTATAAACAATCCCCCTAATCAACGAGTTTTCTAACGCAAATAGAATTTTCATATCGATCTTGTTCTAAAATTAGTGCGTACGATCAAACATTTTGGCAAATGTCAAATATTATTTAATTTTAGTGATTATCAATATAGGCGTTCCGAATATTGAAAGATATTCGTTTCCGATATTATGCATAAATCCTATAAAAATACAAGGAATAGTATATATATATCATAGGCATATAGATATTTACTGGGCATCCCATAACCAGCTGTCAAAAAAAATATCGTAAAAACGCAAAGGGGAGCTAACAATTACAGTGACAAAGTTGTCTCTATTCCGGATTCTGATTGGTCACGTTTCATCAGTGTCGTCAGCACCACAATTCGCAGGATTGCAAAAAAAAGACAGATATTGTTACTGAACGTGTTTAATCTCTTTTTAGAGCTGTCAAAGACTACGCCCAGTCGAAATTTAGTGTCTATGATAGTAACATGTGTTACGAAAAATATTTATAAGCAAAATAGTTACTTAAAATACAAAAATTGACCAATGCTAGTCGATTTAGTTAAAGTCTCTACTTTGATGATTAAGACTACTTATATTTTAACGTTGCTCAAAAATAAACTTTATAATTATAAAAAAAAATAATTAAATAATGAATTAAGTGGAACAACAATAACAATTTAATGAAATGAATATATTTTTTGAGGAATTTTTAATAAATTGCCTTATAATTAAATCGACAATTGAACATCGGAAAATTATTTGATATTGTCTAAATCGAATCATACATTGATTTATAGAAAATAATTTTCCCGCCATAAATCTGTCATAATAACAGTGACATTTATAGTGTTGCTATATATCCAGTGTTGTAATATAAAAAATTGTAATAATAAATGATTTTTTTCAACCAAATATATTGTGTGTTCTAAAACACAATTCAATTTTGGTCAGACTTAATGTCACATTGCATCCAATGCACTCGTTTAATGTGTAAAAACAATGATATATTATAACTATAGACATTCATATTATTTAACATTAAAAGTCTGTACATTCTTTACATTCATTTCTAATATCCGGTAGCTAAACTATTTTCCTGGTCCTTTAAAAGTGATAGACATTTTGGGCGCCAAAAATTATGCGCTAATATCTATAGTTATAAAATATGATTGTGTAAGTGTCATTTGAACTGACATATCGAATGAGAATTGTATTTTAGAACACACCCGTAGTCTGGTGATGGACTGTTTATGTAATTGGAAGAAATAGATTTTTTTAGTATTAAGGTGGGTGGTCCTCGAGAGATTATTGTTTCCTTCAGCCTGAGATCTCACCGCAAAATTCGTACTCACCTGTTCGTTATTTAAAATACAGTTTTATGTATAATTATGTATAGGATGTTTATTTAATTGAAGCTGGGCTGTAGTCACCTCACTATAGCTCGTATACGGGCAGACTCGAAAAGCCTTACTCTCCTTGAAGTGACTCATATAGTTGGGTTTCAAACGGTGAGTGAGAGAGCCGGAAACCTAATCGCCTCTCATATACCTTTCCTTACGTCCTATTCCCTTCATCCCCCATTACTTTTTAAGCTGGCAACATATTTTCTGGTGTTGTAAATGTCCATGGACGGTTTTCTCTTAAGGTGTTCTGCCTGCTAGTTCTTCAGATATTTATACAAAAAAGGTATATTACTAGCAGGTAAATATTATTAGGCGTTCTCTACACGTTGTATTTTGAATAAGTAATAGATGGCTACGAAATTTGCGACTGTGAACCTGGCAATAATGTACTTAATTTTATATTATTATTTTTTATTTTTTTTTTATTGCGGCAAGGGCAATATTATTATTTGTCATGGTTTAATTTTAGATTTAACATATTACAAAATGAAGTTACCATTTTATGTTTATTTATTAGAAACAATATTGAGGTACACATTATGAATGTACAATATTTAATTTAATTTTCGAGATATGTAAACTCTTTATTGTAATTACCTCATTTAATCTTTTAGGATTATGTTATAATCAATTTTTTACCGTCGAAGCTTGTTTTATAAAAACAAGACATATCTACAATTAGATCTAAGTAATTTTCTAATATACAGATACGCTGGTAAATATAGATTGAAAACGAGTTGCTCTGTTAATTCAGCTCCATATAATTCGACAATCATATGCATGCTTATACAAATTTATTTACTACTTTCATATGAAATTTATCGGATTATACTCTTTGAAAAAGTTTCGAATTAAATGTGAATATTTTGTAATCTAACTCGATAATCCGACACCAACTTGCAAACGTTGGATTGACGGTGGTGAAAGAGATCTGTCAATATGATGAGTTAAACTTAAATTTTGAGGGATTTTATGGAGGCGAGAATGATACTTATAAGCCTGAGAGATATTTATAATGATCTGAAAGAATTTACTGTTAGTGCCTTATTTTTGAGAGCCACAGCTTTCGAACAGTGGGAATTACATTTTTAGTTTTACTCTCCTAATTAACATAAAACAACTCTGTAATCTGGTAACAGTTACCTACTAAATTTACGAAAGCTGTGATTGTCAAAATCAATAAATATTTAATTCAAAATTATCAAAACATCCCTAATATTGAAGAAATATTTTCAAAAGCGTATTAACTATGTAATTATAAGATTATTGCATATATTTTTATATACAATTGTACGATATAAACTTTAGGGCTCCAGGGTGTTTTATAATTTGCTCAATTTTTTTATATACACAATGATATTTCATGCGTTATACCTCGTTTCGCCTAAGTGTGTCGGTCTGAATACGAGGCGACTCTAAATTCGCACATGGTACTAACCGCTTGGCACTAATGGTAGTCGAGTTAACCATAATTAAAACATGTCATACACAAAAGACGCATTAAAACCATGTTCAACGCGTGTCTAGCTAAACAGTGTTTAAAAATTAAACATTGCTTAAAATATTATCTAAATTGCTTAACAGCGAATAAACTCATAAAAAAACTTATTGGTAAAATGTTATACGTTACATTTGACAACTGAAATAGGTTTTAGACATCTATTAAACTCACTTACACGTATGTTAATCTATATCTAAAGCATGTTTAACTCGAAACTGTGCGCGGATTTGTAGTACAGATTTTTTTAAACACGCGTGTAACGTCCGTTTAAATCTTTTGTAGTAAGGCAGTAAATGTATATGATATAATTATAAAGTTATTGAATATTCTCAGCTGTTAAAAGACATTTATTTAGTATTTATTATATCTTTACTTGACTTATTTAGTAAATAAACACATCCCGTAACGAAAATCATGAATTTTCAATAATTACAATCGTTCAGTATTTATGTTTTCATCAATTTGAAATACATCCGATATAAATTTGACATATATAATTCTAAAGAAGCATTTAATAATTAAAATTAAAGAAATGTCTAAACGACTATCCTGATGTCTAATTTTGTGTCCTGCGCAGCGTTATGCGCATAGTTCAGACCAACACACTTACGTGGAACGAGGTATACGTTCAAATATTTAACGTTTATAGTCTATGCCAATTTCTAATTTGACAACTGAACTTCTAACAGGTAGGCAAAGACACTTCGCCATCTTCCAAAAGACATTTTGGGCGCCAAAATTCATGCATTACTAACAGTTGTGAGGTGTATCGATTTTTAATTATATATATTTTATTACATTATTATATCGTTTGTGAATTATTTTCAGGATTTTTCTTTTTTTTTTTTCTCCATTTTTATTTTTACTTTAACGACCTGTTTTTATCTATTACGGTGATGCCACAAACTTTATGATATTGTAATTTGAAAGCTCATATTAAGCTTTAAGAGTAAAGACTTCTGATTAATATTTTAGGTATGTAATGGTTTACATAAGTGCTCGGAGGTAAGACATACGGAGAACGTTTCAATGTATTCAAGAAACTGCAGAAAACTCCCAAATTATTTCATAAAATTATTATAATGCTATAACTAAGTTATCTTATAAATTATGTCTTATTTTTACTTATTTTATTTACTTATGAAAAATATGTACACTAAAAATTCTGCTAAAATTATTAATGTCCCTACACAAAGACGTCATGCTTAATATTTCGAAAAACATTAACCTAACTTTAGGGACTTTTAAGAAACTAGAAATATGCCTTTAGAGATTTTTAAAAATTGAAAATGGTATATCATAAATGGACGTTTATTAGCAGTAATGTGTCAACCCACAAAATGTTAAATTCGGAGATATTGATGTATTTTGATAATGCGTCACGTATTTAACATTATTCGAAAGTTTTTCAAGTCATTTAAACTGAATAACATGGAATACAGTTACTTAATCAATTTTTTGGAATATTGATGTGTCCCATATTTTGAATAATGCAATAATCTCATATATTTGAAATACTTATTATTAGATAAAACTTTTTATTGGACAATTTTCTTTTAATTAATTATACATTTTATCAAAATAAAAGAGAAAAGACGCTTGTTGACACATTGTTGCTTATCACTAATCAGTATCTAATTATATAGTAATTTGGGATATGTAGTAAATACATTGATCGTTCTCCTGGTTACTCCGTGCTGAAACATTCCAATATGTACGTAAGAGGGTATTAAGGAAATTATTATATAATTATACATAGTAATGTTGTAAATAAATAACGTTTAAGGTCGAATTTTTTGTATCCAGTACCTTGTTATAATAAAAATGTGAATATTGAATCGTTTTTTTTTAATTATTAACCCGCAGGTTATTTTTAAACTGGCAACATTGACTCCTCTGGTGCTGCAAGGCTTAAGAACTTGAACCCAGGGCCGTAAAACAAATGAATAAAAAAAAATCTGGTGTTGCAATTGTCCATATGGGTAATCATTTAACGTCAGGTAAACGTCATGCTTATTGGCCCGCTATTATTACACGACTGCGCGACATAAGGATTATGTGTTTATCAGTTTATGTATGTATTTATGAATGTGTGTTTGTACCTTTGTGACACTAATGACGATGACGCGTTGGATAATTTTAATTAAAGACACGTCGTTCGATTCGTCATAACGGCGCGAATGTCATAAAAAGTATAAGAATTTGTAAAAACCAAAATGGTCGATTTTGGACGCTATAATGTGAAAAATAAAAAAAATTAACTATATCAAGTGGGGTACCATTGAACGGGTATTTAAAAATCATCATCATCAAAATCATATTTAGGTTTCTTATATCATTTTTCAATAATATTTACCATTTACAAGTTATAACAATTTAAAGTTATAAGTAACGATTTTCATTTATAGACTTTTAGATACAGCTACTGCAGGTGGTCTTGTTACGTAATTGGGTTTTTGATTCTTTTTTTATTACAAAAAATGTTAACTAAATAATAATTATAACACACGCATTCAAAATTTTTTAAATCTTAATATATATAATTTATTGACTTAACTGACATAGTGATCTATCAACGCACAGCCCAAACCACTGGACGGATCGGGCTGAAATGTGCCATGCAGGTAGATGTTATGACGTAGGCATCCGCTAAGTATTTTGATTTATATAACCCAGAAGGGAATAAAATAGAGGATGAAAGTTTCTATGAAACTTTGCCAATTTTAAACCGATCGGGCTGAGACATGGCAAGAATAAAGCTTCTATGACGTAGACATCACAGACATCGCAGACAAAGTCGCGAGCACCAGCTAGTATAAAATAAAACAAACAGGATGGCATGCGAAAAAGATTATATTTTGCAGCGAACTGTACATGATAATTAAATAAGGTTTATCAAAGCTTTTGACGACAATTTAAGCGCAATTTTTTTTGTAATAATTTATTCATTTTAATTCTAATGATTTAAGTAGTAATTAGAAAAAAGGTATTCGTTTTATATTATGATTAATAATTAGAAATATATTAAAATCTTCATTAACAGACGAAACATATTGGATTATTACATTGAGAAAAAAGGATGGACTAAAATAATATCATAGATAATTTTTTTTATTAAACTATATGATTTTAACAAAATACTTTGTGAGTAATGAATACAACATACACTATTAATATTTAATAATTCATGTGATATATTTTTAGTCTGTTCGATCACAAAATTGGCGGGAAAAGTTTTGACAAACCTCACAATCTCCATAATAATACAAAAAAAAAATACAGCGAGACTGACTTTTAGACTTTTTATTGACTAGTAAAATATTATGCCTTATTATATTAGGTATAATTAATCAACTTGAATTTACTTCTAAACAAGCGTCTTTTAAACTCTATGGTATACTACATTCTGGACATTTTTCACATAGACACAGACTGCATAACGTTGTCTATAGATTAAAAAAAGGACAGCTCATACTGTCTTGTCTATGATAACTCATTTTCGCTGTACAGGGACAAATTATGCAATCTTTGCCTATGTTCCATTAATAATCCAACTCGAAATTAAAAAACGATTTAATTTCAAGATGGACGCCGTTAAAACAGTTTAAAAATACGTTTTTATCCTAAGATATAGGTACAGATGAATTAAAAATTATTATAAAAAATTTCTTATATTTTTTTCACATTTAAAAATTACGTATATCCGTTGCATCGTATAACAGACGTAAATACCGATATTTTTATTAGATATATTCACCACATATAATATATTGACCACGTCAACCGATTTTGGTAAAACTTAGATTAAAATAACCAAGATTACAAGTTAAGGCAAAATTATTTTTATTCACAAGCGGATCACAGATAAATTAAAAAGTTAACGTGGTAGAATATATCATAACCTTCGTTTGAAATTCAATACAAAAAATCAAAAGAAAATATAAAATGGCGCGAAAATACTTAACCTAAAATAATTAGTAAAACTTAAACAAACATATTAGTTTTTAAAATAATTTTATGCAAAAAAAAAACATGGCCACGTATGTTTAATTAAATATTATTTATATAAGCTAGTACGTGTTTCTAATCGATACAGACTATAAACATAACGAATGAAAGCATTCAATAGTTCGTTCATTAGAGAATGAATAATTTTAATAAAAATATCGGTACACTATTCTATATTAGGCTACTTTCACATAATAGGCCGAGAAAATTTAAGTAAAACTTTAACAAAAATATCACTTATCCTATATATTAATACGATTTCTCTCCTTAATACAAAATAATGGAAGATACGAAGCTTTTTACACTCGGAACAGAAAATACAATAGAAATGACATCAATCATTGATAACAGTTTAATAAAATGATATGTAGTTGGAAAAGAAAATTAAAAACACTATTCACTCATCCGACTCTCTTGTAATGTATATTTAAGACAAAAAAAAACGAGCGTTAACTTTTTTTATATGATAGTAGTGGACAAACGACGTAATGTTAACTGATCACCCGCCCCTGGGCATTTGCAGCATTAAACTAGGCGCGAGAAATGCATTGTCAGCTTGTGGAGGAGCTAAGGAGGTTTATTAGAAGATGCGGAAAAGTTCGCTACCTAGAAATACCTATTTCTATCACATTTTTAATATGGTAGAGAGAATAGTCCTGTGTAGTAGGACCAAGTGAGTTTGGCCGCTATTAAAAAAAACATGAGATCAGTTGGATGTAATTAAATTATTGTATAATCAATGGTCAATATTTGTTTATATAGTTTCGGAGATTGGTAATAGAAGGACGTTTAATAAGTTTCTTATATTATTATAATTTGCGATATGTCACTTAACTGTGTATATAAATCGTCAATTTTTCTATAATAAATTAAAAATACCACGATTTCACTTCAGTTTATTAATTACTGAACACAGATGCCATTTCTAATATACTGTCTATTCCGAGTTACTTAAAATTAATTTTCATGTGGTGGGCATTGACGTATACTGGATATTGGCCATGCGAGATTGGGCCAATGTTGGTGAAACATGCCTTGCGTAGACTGAGGACGGCGCGGCGAATATTATTTTATACAACGTAAATTCATACGTAACTTTTTGTAAGAATATATTTTGCAATGTTTAAAGAAAGAAACCATTATAACAGGGATCGCCAAAACGTTTTATTCAGGGTCCGTTTTTCCTATTCAAATAGTATAATCTGAGATGCATGCTATTGTCATTTTTTGGAAATGTTTATAGGCAAATAATGCAAGTTATTTTTTAATAGAAACGAAATCTTAGAAGATTACATGTCTGTATCGTGTTTCACTGCTTATTGAAAGTTAGACGAAATAGGGAAGAAGTTCGTTATTTGAATCTGGACCTTGTCACCAATTATGCATGAATTTACGTTGCATAAAAAATCTTTGCCATGTCGTCTACACTACGCAGGATAGTATTATTTTAGCTGAGCGAAACCTATTTTAATTACAAGGCTTTTCAATCCAACACATTTGGTGATTGGCGAATCAATAACAATCTTTGTTTAGACATCCAATTTTTGTCCAAATTTTTTACCAAACGTTTCTTAGTGCATTCAACATTGGATCCAAAAATTGGCTGCTGGTTATTCGGAACTCCAACTCAGTATTCCAGTGGCCATATAGTGATTTTTTAATCTGTATACAAACTATTTAAAACTTATTGCTCGCCACCGTTTACAATATCGATAGCACGTTTATCGAATACATTAACTTACGAATAATACTTAATGAGAATCGATATTAAGTCGATTCCCAATAATCGAATACTGCGATTTGCGTTTCATCCTTGTCCGATTAATAAAATTTACACCTAATTCTTTTAAAATTTCACGTTATAACCGCGTATACAGTTTTGAATCAAATAGGTTTTTTTGAGTATACATTATTTACTTCGATCGTATAATCCAATTATAACTAATGACAAACTCTTTGATGTATAACGCGATTTTATATATCCATCTCTGTCGTTCTTAGTGAAACAACATGTAAAAGAAAGGGACGATACAATCACAATGTGTTATAAGTTTTGTTACTCTCTCACGTGAACTATCTTTGTGCGAACGCGATGCGACGCGACGCGGCGCGGCGCGAAAACAACAAACGGATAACATCTATTGAAGTGGCCTACGTGATCAAAAAAACGCGAGAAGTTGGCTCGAAATATTCGCGCGAATGAGTTGTATTTATGCTACATTGTAATTAATGCTACCCAAGTACGTATATTATAAAGATAAATGGAATAAGAATTATCATAGACTATTGTGTAATACAAATTGTAAAATTCGTCATAAACATACTTTTTAAAATACAATATTCGTTTCACTTCTTTGCCGTACATACTTCTTGAATATTTGAAGTTTAGTAAATGAATTTTCGAGAAATATACCGTCGGGGATACAGAAAAATTACGTATCTAGTTTTTCCTATAAAGTCTTAATTTGAAGCAAATTTTGAAATTACATTATTGATAATAGTAAGACCTTATAAAATGCATTTGCACTGACGATATGTCAAAATTTGTTTGTGTTAAGTATTATTTTTACATATATCGCTTATATAATTTTTAGCTAGCTTGTTTTATTAATAATGAAATTTAACATTTGATTCAAAGATCGACCATATTGTTAAAGCTAGTTCTGCACTATCCCCGACGATAAGCTTCTGTTCGTCCATTAAAATGCGGGACAATTCGCACGGACGCATCGCACCGCATCGGATCGCATGTCATCGCTTCGAAATCGCATTCGCTTTGAATCACTTATATAGAACGTCACCTAAAATTTTGTTAGGCTACGTGTTAATATTATTACTTTTTAAAATAACTTTTAATAGATAATATATATGAAAATATATGTTAATTTAATGCGATATCCATCAAGGGTTCTTGAATGAATTTATAAAACTTATCAGTGAAGTTGTTTCGGTTTTTCACCATAGAACCTATATTCTGAAACGCCAGTAATATTGTTAAAACTAATATGACAGTTTTCTAAAACGACGTTGTGCGGTGTAAAAGGACTTTATCCGAAGGACTTAACTCCGTTAACCGTCACAAAATAAAACCAAGAGATACTTTTAATGTCTCGTTCAATCTATTTCGATCGTCAAAAAAGAATCCCGAGAAGAATCCTCATCTGTGCAGGCTTATAACAACCTTTCAAAGGCTACTTGAATAAAGGTTTTTGATAAAAATATCTAATGGTACATGCAAGCTTAAACATGTATCTTTGTTACTTTTTGACGCTGTATCGTCTAAAAAAATAAGAATGAAATTTAAAATGGATATAGATTACAACTTGGAGTAACACATAGTCCAATTTTGATTCATATAAATCCTCGGATCATAGTAAAAAGTATTAAAAATTATTTAAATCGCGTTATACATCCTTAGTTTGTCCTAAAATTACGACTAAACTAATATGGCGGCTGTAAAAAAAAATTGAAATTAAAATAATCGAGTATATTAAACATATATACAAATAAATACAATTTCTGTCTATGGACGGTATTGTCTATAGTTTTTTTCTTGTGGTAAAAAATATTCTTAATTCTATTTTTCTTCATTCTGTTCAGTCGGTGAAATTGAGAAAAAAAAAGTCTACATTATTCACAACCGGTTAAAAAATTGACGTACACAATAATTATTAAGCGGTAAATAAAATATATTTTTTTGAATTATATTTTTAAAGCTGTGTAAAAATTATCGGGATTATTTATTTTATGATGTGGCAACATTACCTTAAAATTATGGATTTTTTAAACTCTATTTTTGCATTTAATTCATAAGCGTATATAATTTTCAGACTCAAATATCAATACTAGTTATATCTAGACATTTTTAGGATTCCGTACATATACTTCTTGTGTCCTTCTGTCTATCCATCCGTCTGTCTCATGAATCGTTATAGGAAAGTTGAAATTATCTTTTAAGTTTTTTTTTAAAGATTTTTGTGTGACCATTTCGATCTAAAAATTAATTGTTGACATTTTAAAGGTAAAACATTGCCAGATCAAAAAATAAATATAATAAAAGAAAACGCAATTCCGAAACAGCATATTCTTCTGCGATTTTTTTTACAAAAAAACATGTTTGATTTAAAAAAAAACAGCTGATAAGATTGAAAACAGATTAAAAAGCGCAGAAGAGTGCTCTTTTAATTCTATTATAATTCAGTTACATAATAAAATAGACAATACAATCATATCTCTCGATTTTGAATCGACATTTCAAAGTTTAATCGATTCTTTTAGTACACATTTTGACACCCAAAATGTCTTCCATCTTTGAAAAAAGTTTCCTTTTAACAATGTAAAAATGCGTACAGATTATTAACAAATAGTATGAACTAATAATATTCATTTCTATAATTTCAAAATATCAAATTTTTAATCTCGATTTAAAATCGATATTTTAAATAAGGTCATCGATTTTTTTTCTAGTTTTATTTTAATGATCAATTTTATACGTTTGTATTGTCTATATTATAATAACCATGCGAACAGATTAAAAAGCGACTATTGATTAATTAGTTTAAAATAGTGAGGTAATTATTACGTATACATGGTATTAAATCTACTTATATCTATGGTATACACAGTTTTGTCTTTTTGTTTGTGTCATGTGACGTGCTGTCCTGCTCTAACGGTATAGTGCTGGAAAGAGACGACATATTTTGATAACTACCCTCCAAATTTATGAAAAACATTCCACTCACTCATTCATTCGTTTTAATCAATTAATATTAGACCAATTATATTGTATAAGTTACAAACTATAGTTTTGCAACGCAGAATGTAGTTAACTTCGGACGACGTTGCCTAGCAACCAGTTAACAATTGAGTATGACAAGCGAGTGTATCTTTGGGCCAACAAGACTATTGATAAGCTTTTCAAAGTTGGAAATGGGCACAGATATTTAGATGCTGATAAGCAATAACATGTCAAGCCCACAAAAAGTAAAATTGAGAGATATTGATGTAATATAATGCATTACGTTTTATTCGAAAACTTTTCTAGTCATTTAAACCAAATAAGTACGGTTTCTTAATGTAATGTTTAGAATATTGAAGTAAGTTCCTCCATATTATAGATAAACCAATAATCTCATATATTTTAAAAACTTATTATTTGTTAAAACTCTTTACTAGCCAATCTGCGTTTAATTCATTTTATTTTTTATCAAAATAGGTGAGAAAAGATGGACTTCTTAAAACAAATTGATTAAGAATAGGTTTAACATCTTTAGACGCCATTTTCTCAAAATGAAGTCCATGTTGCTTGAAACAGTATTGCTTATCAGCATCCATTTAATGTCATATAGTATATACATAACACATCTATAGTTACAAAATATCATTAGGACCCACAATCGTTTTAAAAAAATTACTTAATCCGCTTTCGTCGTCCCGAATTAGACATAAAATTATTTTCCCATCCATTCGATACCATTCAGTCGTTCGTTCACTTCATCAGTCGCTCACCTCAATGCATAGTTTGCTGTAGGGGTGGGTAGCTCGTGTTTTCGCTCTGCTCCTCGCTCTGCGACTCGTGCTCGTCCCCGGATTGCTCGCCTTCCTGGTCCTCGTCCTCTGATGATGAGAGAAGACCTGGAATGGAAATGATCATCATTTTTTTGTGTGGAGGTACATTTTTGTTACAGTGTTTCACTCATCACTTAACGTACGGTAACCCTGTAAATTTGGCCGTTGACACTGCTGCAAATGTTAAAAAAATAAAAAAGATAAAGAATCAACCTGAGATGATCTATTAGAACACATCGATCTCAACCAATGATCGCGGATTCAAACCTCGGCTAACAACATTGAGTTTTCAAGTGCAAAGTTTGTGTTTAAATTCATATCTCTCATATATATATGAAAGAAAACGTCGTGAGGAAACCTACACGTGCCGGGAGACATTCTGACACATGTATCCGGCTCGAAGGACCAGTATACCATTCCACCACGGATTAAGTTCTAAACCTTCTCCTTCATAGGAGAGCCTTTGCCCAGCAGTGGGACATTTACAGGCTCTTACTTTACTTTAATATAGATTAGCTTACCAGCTGTAAATTGTGGATTGGTGAGAGCGTCAGGCCAATATCTTTTGCTAATCGATGAACCGTTTTTACTCTTCTTGCCTCCTGCAATAAAAAATATTTAAAATTATTTAATGTATTTTTCTTTACTTGACTTATTTCACCCGGAACGAAAATCACGAATTTTAGAAAAAAGAAAAAATATATTATAATCATTTCATTCATTCGATCAATGTATGTATCTCTTATGTGTGTTTTTTTATTAAATTTCGACATACATTGTCTCAACATTCGTATCTTTTTTTTTATTCAAATTAAAATTCTTATAAGTGAAAAGAAACGTAAAACTTCCTTAGAATCTAACGTACGATCTCTAAGGACGTGTGTCTGTACCTGATTGCCTCTGTCATTTTTTATATACAAATTTTTCGCCTATTGTATTCTAGTAATGGCTTATTTGCGGATCCACACCATATCATTTCGAGCACAGCCTCCGTGTTTATATCTTGAGACTATGCTCCATAACGGATTTTCTTATATATAGTTAGTTACGTCATATTTGTCTACTAAAAAAATAATTAAAGAAAAAAAGACTATTGCGGATTTTTTCCCGGAAATTTCCCGAATATACCAGGGTCTGTATATTCTAGTCCAGATATTGACAACTTAGTCATTTTTACACAACGCTATTGCCATCTGACCTCGTAGACCTTGAGGGCAAGCCAGTCTCTACACTTGTATATATTCCCTACTAGAAGTAACAACTATTAACAAGTGATTGTGATAACAACTGGGACGGCTTAACGTGCTCTGCGAGGCACGGAAACTTACAAGGACAAACATAACGAGACCTAGGATATCTGCACCGAGCGGTGATCAAACCCACATTCGTCGGTGTTAAAAGTATCAAATATTTATATTTTCAAACATTAAAATCCTTTATATATATTTAAAAAACACCTAAAAACTTTTGATACCAATGACAATGAACGAATGAACGATACTAAATATTTGTTAACGTGAGTGTTGTTTAAGTAGTTCTAACATATCAAGTGAATGACAATGAACGAATTAATGATACTGAAAATTTGCTGACTTGCAACAGTGTCTAAATAGTTCTAACATGTCAAGTGAATGACAATGAACAAATGAACGATACCGACCATTTGTTGAAATTAATGTAGTTTTAGTAATTCTAACATACCAAAAGCGAAACGTTTGAATGAAGTTAATGACAATGAACGAATGAACGATACAGACCTGGTTTGTCCTGACAGTCCAGCATCGGCTGTAGTATACGACGCCTCGCGTTTATGAACCAATTGTTCACTTGCAGGAGAGTGAGCCGAGTCTGAGCTGCTAGTGTCCGCTTCTCTTCTTCGGTTGGGTACGGATGCTGCAATGAGGTAATGGAATTTAAAAAATAAATATTGACAGACAAATTGGCGCAGTGGTCACTGATTCGATCCCCGCGGATACGGATTTATTAATAATAATTGTATCTTTGAGTTTAAATTCATCTCGAGTTCGGCGGTGAAGGAAAACATGAAGGATGGCACGTCATCCACCAACCCACAGTGGAGCAACGTGGTGTATTAAACTCTTAAACCTTTCAGTAGGATATTTACGGGCTGTTACTTTTTAGACTTTTGTGTAGCAAAGAAAATATTGGTGAAATTGGCTTTTACCAGTTCACCTTGTTCTGTAGGTTTTATCATGGTAGAGTATAACTATAGCCTACTGAAGATAGCTCGTATACAAACTTAATCGTGGCAGTAACACACTCACAGAATATCGATATGAAGTGTCTAATATAGCCATATTTCGTATGGTCAGTGAAATCAAAAACCCTAACCCCCTTCCCCCATTCCTTCACCTCGTTTTTCATTTTACTCCGTTATTCATTTATAATCTGGCAACAGTTAAGTGAGTGAGGGAGACGAAAGTATAACGCCCCTTCTCTTTCTGATTGTATCTCCTCTGCTTTAAACTTATTTGGCTACGTTACTATTTGGCTACTCGATTACGTCAAATAAGTAATTGATTTGTTGGAAGATATATAAGATTTTACAACAGGATCGCAGAAAAAGTTCAAAAGGATTGTAAATAAACGTTTGTGTTAGAAATCATTTTAATATTGAAGATTTCATAGACGATGACGCATTGGGAATAATGTGATCGAGATTGTTAACAAAAATAACAAAAAAAAAATCCCGCTGGATTTTTTTCGTGGTTTCCTCTCAGGCCTGTAGTTCCGAAACCGCGATAAATTCATTTTTGTTCAAAATGAGAATGTAAAATCTTATTCTGAATAAAAATATTTTGATTTTTTTTTATAATGCAATCGCTTTCAAACTGTCTTAATACATTTTACGCATTGTAACCAATCTTGAGATTGTTAACAAAAATAACAAAAAAAAGTTCCGTTGAGTTTCTTTTGCGGTTTCTTCTCAGGTTAGAAGTTCCTAAACCGCGGTTAATTTTCTTGACGTTCAAAATGATAATGTAAATTCCTATTTTGAATAAAAAATACCGAACTTCTACCCAATTTCCATAAGAAACTCTCTACTTTCCTGGGTCTGGAAGAAATGGCTAATCACTTATAAGACCGCCCGTTGCACTAAACAATTTCAATATTTTTTAAATAACTCTATGTTCTATAATCTGTGGTGTACAATAAAGTATAAATAAAACAAAGAGTATGATCAAAGTCGAAGGATCATGTCCCAAAACAGATTGGCTCCCCAGAGGTCCGGCTACGCTGGGACTCACCACGAGGTGCTGGAACAGCCAGGCGCGCATGACCTGCGTGGCGTGGCGCGGCAGCACGCCGCGCTTGGCGCCCTCCTCCTCGTCGTCCGCGGCGGGCGGCGGCGAGCCGGACACGGACGAGCAGGAGTTGGAGTTCGTGCCTGGGGAGGGCATTATTTGGATGCTGATAAGCAATTATGTGTCAACCCACAGAATCTGATACCGCATCACCTATTTAACATTATTCAAAAAAATTGAAGTCATAGAAACTAAATAACGGACAAAAGTTTCTTAATTTTTTGAATTTCAAGTGCGTTTCATATTTTGCAATTTTTTACAATAACTTCAAAAAAAAAAAAACTTTGTATTAGATAATATGTTAAATATATCAATCTGATTTTAATTCATTATATACCGTTTATCAAAAAATAAAAGAAAAGATTATAGTTCTTCAAACCTATTATTAAGAATAGGTTTGACATCTTTAGACGCCATTTTCTCATGAAGTTCGTTCGTGTGGCTTGACACATTATTGCTTATCAGCATCCATTTCTCTTATTTGATACATTCATAATTTTCATATTTAATATAACGGGTCTTATCGCGATAACTAATGGTAGTAATACTTTTTCAGTCAGTCAGCTGGTGACCACGACGAATGTGAACTGACTGATTATGACAGAAAGTATCATTGTTCCAACAAGTCACTTGACGAACTTGTCAAAATTGGAAATGGGTACGGATTTTTTAATATCAAATAGTATTAACATAACACATATGTACAGTTACAAAATGTAATTGACTATTATATTCTTACCCGTAAACGAATCTGTGGATAATAGTGCGGCGCCGATTTGACCGATCGGAGTTGAACCTTGTACCACGAGACCAGCTGTAAATAGTGACAAGACAACTAATTAATAATTTAATTGAATGAAAATTAGAAAAGACTTGGCTGTACGGTGTAATACCTATGCCTTTTTCCTATAAAGAAAGAATAAAGCGAAAAAAAAATTACTTTAAAAGTATAGTTATATATTAGTATAGCCGGCAAGCTTTTAATATTTAAAAATAAATAAATGTCCCGGTGTCCAATTTAGTGTTCTGCGCAGCATCATGCGCATCGTTCACACCGACACACTTACGTGAAACGAGGTATACATATACACACACACGCACAACTACACACACACGCGCACCGCCACACACACGCACTCGCACTCGTCCAGCGTGTAGCCCTCTGTGGGCTCCCGGCGCAGTACTCACCGGGCTCGCGGTGCTGGAAGGGCAGCTCGCTGACGGCGGGGTACGCGGGGAAGGCGGGCGCGGCCAGCGGCGCCGCCGGCGACTGCGGGGGAGGGGGAGGGGTAAGTTCGTTTGTACACGACACTATTGTTACTTTAACCCCTCAAATGCATGATTCTTTTTTAATTTTCTTTTAAACATAACAAAATTAAATAATTAGTGGATTCATGGATGGAAATATTAAGAAAATTTGTATGTAAGCTTAAGGTAAGGTTATGGGAAGTAAAATTTGATTCAGAAAACTGATACAATACTACGTTATGTGCATTATTATTCCATTGCTAGTATCTAAGAGTATGTGTAAGTTTTAAGATATGGACGCTGATAAGCAATACTGTGTCAAGCCTCACAAACTCCATTTTGAGAAAATGGCGTCTAAAGATGTCAAACCGATTCATAATCAATTTTTTGAAGACGTATACATCTATATTTTCTTTTCTATTTTGATAAAAGGTATAATGAATTAAAACCAGATTGATATATTTAATGTGTTATCTAACACAAAAACTTTTTAAAATATTTAGGATTATTGTATAAATTGTAAAACACGGAACGCCCTTGCAATTCGGAACATTAAATTAAAAAACTTTTTTCCGTACTTATTAAGTTAATATCACTTGAAAGTGTTTGAATAATAAACAGATGACACAGTATAAAATTACATCAATATCTTCGAATTTGAGTTTTTGTGGGTTGACACATATTGCTTATCAGCGTCCATATATTCCCAGATTGGTCCCATAACATCTTCAAAATCAGTTTAGTATTTTTTTTTCTTATTTTTCGTTTCGAATTCGTTAATACATTAACATTACCTGATATTGTGGGGAGTTAGATGTACTGGAATGATCATCCATCGTCCCAGATAAGTTATTGTTGCTTTCAACTCCACCTGAAAACAGATAAAAAAAAAATTTTAAAAAAATCATATATTTATTTTGTACTAGCAACCCGCTTCGCCTTTACCCGAGTGCAATGAAAACTGACACGTTGGCGCAGTGGTCACTGCAACTGACTGAAGCGCTAACGGTCGCGGGTTCGATCCCCGCTCACGCCAAACGTCTGGTCATACGAATGTTTACCGTGGTCTGGGTGTTTGTGCTTGTATTGTGTGTTTCCGGACACGGGATCATAAGACCCTAATGGGGGTCCGTTGAGTGTGATGCGTTAATTTATGTATTTATATTTATTTATAATGTCGTTTTTGACGAAATCATGTTATAAATCTTTGTAAATCTCAGCTTTTCTCACTGTAATATCCATGTATATAGTCTACTTACTTTACTTGTATCATTTAGCAGACAAAGATGGCGTATTTCTAGCCACAGATAAGAGTTAGATGAGAAATTAACGACTGAGCGATTGAACTGAATTGTTTTTATTATGAAGATTATAATGAAAAAAAAAATAAAGACAGGTAAAGAAATTTAGACTATACATATATACATTCCTGTTAAATTGCTCTGTGTGTTGACGAATTAAAATCTGTTGCGAAGTTTAAAAGATCTAAGCGTACAGACGGCGGGAAATGACTTTGTTTTATACTGTATAAAGATCACATTCTCACAGAAAAATTGTGTAGGTTTTTTTCAGTAACAATAATGGCCAAGCAAGAAAGTCACATGTAAAGTGATTACTCATAGACATTTGCAGCACCAGAGGTCACCACGTTACCAACTTAAAAATAAACGAGTATGAAAGATAGTAGAAAGTAAGGGAAGGAACGGGGGAAGAGGCTAGACTTTCGGTTTTCTCACTCACTACACGCAATTCAGGTGTATAAGCGACTTCACCTCAAAGTTTTACGTGTAGTACTGCATGATCGTGTCCGTATACGAGCAGCAGTCAGTGGACTACAGTTAGACTTTACCAATATGTTAAGCAGTATAGTTTTTAACCCCGTGTACATAACTGTCTGTGGTAAGTGTATAGTCTCAAAATAATTAACCAATCTTGAGGATTTTTTAGGTGAAAGCTAATATGATCGATATGTTTTTTTGAAATAATTTATGAAGATCTTTTAAGGTATTTGAACGACAATTGCTCTTTTCTATAACTTGAAAGGACGTGTTGAGGTACCTTGAAAAGTTCTCAATGAATAGGCTTTTTAATTTTTAATTTTATATTATTTAGGGTGAAAAATATTTCTGAATTCAAACAGAACTGTTATTGAACGTAAAAATGTAAAAACGAACGCAGTAATCGCGAGCCATTTTCTGTTCGTTATTGTTGTTCCTTTTTAGGGTTCCGTAATAAAAAACGGAACCCTTATAGTTTCGCCATGTCCGTCTGTCTGTCTGTCTGTCTGTCCGCGGCTTTGCTCCGAAACCCTTAATACCAGAAAGCTGTAATTCGGTATGAGTATACATATGAATTACGCCGAGAAAGTCGTACAATAAAATCTTAAAAATATTTTTTTTCAGGGTGTCTTCCCTACGTGTTAAGAGAGACCAAAAATTTTTTTTCTCATTTATCCCATGTTGTGGGGTATCGTTAGATAGGTCTTTTAAAAATGTTATAGGTGTGGGAAAACCATTTTTCCGAACGACGAACTGTTTCCGAAATATTAAGCTTTGAAGTGTCAATTTTTCTTAGAGTCAAGTGTCCCCCCCCTCTACCCACTAAACTGCTGCGTCTAAAAATATGAAAAAATTCACGATAGTGGTACATATAATGAATTTAAAAGGAAAATTATAACGGCTATGTGGGTTCTTATGGTTATCGAGTTTACTTCGTTTTATGAATGATAGGTCATAGTGGTTAAATAAATTATTCTACTTTTTTTTTCACTGAATACTATAGAAAATAATTTGTAACCCAGCTTTTAAAGTTACAAAAAACTTAAAAATTATAATTCACAACAAAATTGAGTCGCCAGTGCAAAACAGCCTAAGTAATACTTTTAATAGTTTAAGGTCCTATCTCTGTGTCAGATATATTTTCTTTAGATTTAAAAGAAACCTAACATTAATTTTTCAAAATGTCATATACGTGACATATAACAATAAAGACATTTGGGTGACTAGGCTGTGTGATTTGAGACCCTTGCCTATCCCGAATAGGGATGAAATAAAAAAAAAATACTAAAGACATATTTGGGATTGGCTTAGAACCACTAACTTATTTCCAGCCAACCAGAATTTTCAACAAAATCCTGAATCTACACCTATTAGGCTTTTATCAATGAACTAGCTAATCAATGCTACAGACAGACAGACGGTACAGACAATATATAGATTGAAATTATTTTAAGATGAAACATTGTATTTTTAGAGTTCCGTAGTAAAAAACGGAACCCTTATAGTTTCGCCATGTCCGTCTGTCTGTCTGTCTGTCTGTCTGTCTGTCTGTCTGTCTGTCTGTCCGCGGCTTTGCTCCGAAACCCTTACAACCAGAAAGCTGTAATTCGGTATGAGTATACATATGAATTACGCCGAGAAAGTCGTACAATAAAATCTTAAAAATATTTTTTTTCAGGGTGTCTTCCCTACGTGTTAAGAGAGACCAAAAATTTTTTTTCTCATTTATCCCATGTTGTGGGGTATCGTTAGATAGGTCTTTTAAAAATGTTATAGGTGTGGGAAAACCATTATTCCGAACGACGAACTGTTTCCGAAATATTAAGCTTTGAAGTATCAATTTTTCTTAGAGTCAAGTGTCCCCCCCCTCTACCCACTAAACTGCTGCGTCTAAAAATATGAAAAAATTCACGATAGTGGTACATATAATGAATTTAAAAGGAAAATTATAACGGCTATGTGGGTTCTTATGGTTATCGAGTTATAGATGATCTAAGTAAAAATAAATATTTCACTTTTTAAAGCATCACATTATGTAAATATTAATAATTATAAATTAATATATGAATTTAAATGAATAAATGAATAAATATTTAATAAGTTTAAATTTAAAAAAATATAAAATAATGTATAAAACAATGTCTCAATAAAATATTAGCTCAGTATTTACCTACGGCATTATAGCGAAAGAGCGAGTTAACAATCAAACAAACGAATTCACTTTGGCATTTATGGTATAATATAAAAGATACGGATTACGTACCTATCTCTTATTCTCTTCTTAAAGAGAAATTAAAAATTATTTTATAATAATAAAAGGTTTAAAATTGTAAGTACGTATATTGTATAAACTGACTTAAAAAAGGAAATTCCCAGTTCGTCGTAAACTTTTTTACGAAAATAGGTACTCGAAGATTGCTTGACCGATCTTGACAATTCTGACTACGGAACCCTACATTGTGCGTGGCCCGACACGCACTTGGCTGATTTATTTTATGTATCTTCGAAAATATTCATCAGATCCTAACATATTATATACTAAAACCTTTCATGATAAATATGCATTTCAGTAACAAAAAACCCAATTTGGATCATATGAAAATATTCCAAGTCATATATAAGAAATAATAATATTATATATATGAAAATACTTTTTAAATCGGTTATCTTACCAGCACTATAGTCCGTTCGTAGTAAGTTTTCACTCTGCATTTTAGTCTTCAAGCACGCTATATACCTGCCGCAGAAATCTCGACACAGCTCCTGGACCTTCTCCAGCTCTAGCAGGTGAATCCTGAGGACCTGGAATTAGAAATACATATTTATTACTATTACTTTATCATCAAATTAATTATTAAGTCCGTTTATAGTGATTATTGAAGAAATCAAGAGGGTTGGTCTTCCGACTCCCTCACTCACCGAATGGCAGCTATAACAACAAAGAATACCTATCGAGTTTCTTGCCGGTTCTTGGTAGAATCTACATTCCGAACCGATGGTAGCTTTTCATAATTGGAAATATTTTTTGTTTGTTTTAACAAAAGTTCTTATAAAAGCCTGCTTGAATGAATTATATTTTGGTCTTGAAGGCACGAACCTGAATGCTCTTAATCATGAGGCCGTCTATCTCAGGGTCATCAACCAGGAAGGGTCGCCTGTCCCTCCTCTGGTGCTGGACGAAGGCCTGCAGGTCTGCTCCGAAGGCATCTGCAGCTGGAGGCTCCGCCCCGGCGGTTGCTTGCTCGCATCTCTCCAAAAGTAACGCGAGTAGGGGGAAAAGGGGATGTCTGGAATAGGATGAAGTTAAGATATAGATAATAATAAAGATTTTTTTTTAATAAGCTACCGACTTTTTAGTTAAAGTACGTAATTCCGTTTACTTTGATGATGTCATCGATACTCTTCGTCACGTTTATTAAATTAGTTTTAGAGAATTTTCATTAAAATCGTTTTAGTTATAAAATTAAAATAAATAATCAAATAAATAAACGCATCACACTCAACGGACCCCATTAAGATTCCATGGCCTTGTGTCGGGGGTCCGGAAACACACACACTAACTCAGACACCCAGACCACGACAAACATCCGTATGGCCAATACGGACGTTTGACGTGAGCGGAGATCGAACCCACGACTTTTAGCGCTTTAGTTAGTTCCAGTGACCATTGCGCCAACGTTACTGTCAAAATAACTAAAATTAATATATATTTGTACAAATTCCATTTATATTGATTTTAAAATTTATACATATTGGTTTGTACTAGTTCAATTTATTTTGGTTTAAAACTAAACTACTAAACCGATTTTGGTAAAATTCTCTGAGACTAAAATAATATCCTTTCAAACAAAAAAAGAATTAACCAAATCCGGTAACCCGTTTTCGAGATATCGGTGAACATACATAAAAAAAAGTTCTCGACGAATTGAGAACCTCCTTTTTGGAAGTCGGTTAAAAGGCGTAGCCCTTGACCAATATTATATTAAAATGATTTTCTCGTGTTTTAAATTATCTGTTATCTTATTAATATTCATAATTTGTAAAATTATAAACATATAATTTAAAAGTTGTGTAACTTATCAATAGATAATTTGAATTATTACTGACTCGACGGACAAATTGCACCATCCATACTTATCTGTACTAATATATTAAATATGAAACTAACTCTGTGTTTGTACGTGTGCACGCCCAAACCGCTGCAAAAATTTCGATTTTGGGTACACTCAAAAATATTTTTTTGCTCACTTAAACATAATTTCTTTATGAATACAACGGAGAAACGAAAAAGCAGATCATACTGACGTAAATGACATAAATACCAGCTTTAAAAGGAATGAGGAATACAGGGGAGCTCTCGTTCGCCGTAGAAAACAAATAAAACGCATCGTACTTAGCAGACCGATATGGCGTACTTTTAACTTAACATATGGATGCTGATAAGCAAGAATGTGTCAACCAACAAATTTTGAAATTCGGAAATATTGATGTATTCTGATAAGGCTTCACGTAATTAACATTATTCAAAGAAATTTCAAGTCATATTAACTAAATAAGTACAGAAAAAAAGTTTCTTAAACTAATATTTAGAATATTGAAGTGTGTTCCGTGTTTTAGGTGCAATAATCTCATTTATTTGAAAAACGTATTGGAAAAAAAAATGTACCAATCTGCTTTTATCATACCTTTTATCAAAATAAAAAAGCAAAGATCGATAAAAACTTCTTTAAATAAATTTATTAATATATTTGACATCTCTTATCTTTCTCAAAATGAAATCAGTGTTGCTTGAGACAGTATTGCTTATCAGCGTCCATATAGCCTACTATATTCACTTGTAAACTGCGCGTTTGTCCGCCTCGAACTGTGCCTGATCGACGTCAGGGGCGGGCGCGCCGCCGCCCTGCATCCCGCCAATATTACTACCGTCGCCGCATCTGAGGACAATGGAGGATAAATAAATAAAAATATACATAAACGCATCACACTCAACACCAAACACAAACACAAACACCCAGACCACGACATAGGTATTGCCAATAGATTTGCCGCGAGCGAGGATGGAACCCGCGACTGTTATCGTGAGTGCGATCCCCGCTCGCCACAGTTGCAGAGATCACTGCGCCAACCTGTCTACCGTAAACCACATTCGAAACAAATATTGAACTTTTTAACCATATAAAAACTTTTAAAAAAGTAAACCGAATACTAAAACAAAATAAATAAACTAAAAAGCAAAAAATTAAATTCTACAACAGTATTAAGAATGTGCAAGTAAGAGACAGTTTGAGATTTACCTAAGTTACAACAGCCTAATGTCAATTGTTTATTATTATTTACAAAATATTGCTCTTCCCGATGCGGGGCTGGTAATTATTGAGGAGTTCTCCTGTTATTGCACCATTAGCTCCACTTTACCATATGCATTTTTACGAACATATTGCTAAGCGATCATGTTGAAGTGATCGAATTGCAACCCTTAGTCATCTGTGGTCTTTATCATCAGTTTCATTTCACTAAATGTGGCTTTCCGGGAGCTACTAACAAATATACTTAAATCGATATAGGTGTGTCTATAATATTTGAGGAGTTTCCTGAAAATGAGTCCCTACTCGGCGGAGAAATCGGTGAATCTTTTTTGAAGTCACTTAATATATGTAAGTGTTAACATTGACTTGACTTTCTTAAGGATTTACTTGAATTATAAACATTATCCCACATTCATATTTAATATAACGGGTCTTATCGCGATAACTAATGGTAGTAATACCTTTTTCAGTCAGTCAGCTCGTGACCACGACGAATGCAACTTCATCAAAACGTCGGGCAATAAAAAGGTATTACTACCATTAGTTATCGCACTATGACCAGTTATATTAAATATGAATAGTATAAATCGCGAAAGTTTAAAATATATAATTATCCCACATTGCTATCACGTAAGAAAATCAACATTTTATATAATAAACAATGAAAACAAACAACTAAATACTGGCAACACTGAACTCAGAGCAATAAAAACGGATATTAAAAACCTAACGCGTCGCATTTATCACAAATGTTGCCACTGGATTGATATAAGATACTACATTAGCCATTTCACCCCTTGGGGTGGTTTAATCTTTCTTAGAACGTTTATATAAATATATATTTATTTTGTTAATAAAAAAAAATAATTACGATAAACTTAACAAGACTTTTAACACAAAATATCTATAGGGTTTTTTTTTTAACTTGTCCTTATTTGACAACAAAGATTTTTCGAATATTTTTTTTCATTATAGTTTTACATTATAGAAAATGATTCAGTAAAATCATTCAATCGATAATTTCTTATCTGGACGCTGATAAGCAATACTGTGTCAAGCCACTCGGACTTCATTTTGAGACAATGGCGTCTAAAGATTTCAAACCTATTCTTAACAAATATGTTTTAAGAAGTATATATCCATATTTTCTTTTATTTTTTGATAAAATGTATAATGAATTTAAATCAGATTGATATATTTAATATATTATCTAATAAAAAGTTATTCAAATTGAGGTTTTTGTATAAATGGCAAAATATGGAAAGTACTTGTAATTCGAACCAATTGATTAAGAAACTTTTTTCCGTGCTTATTTAGTTTATATGATTTAATTTTTTTAATAATGTAAAATAGATGATGCAGTATCAGAATACATCAATATATCCGAATTTGACTTTTTGTGGGTTGACACATTATTGCTTATCAGCATCCATCTAACTGTTATGTGGTTAGAAATACGCCATATTTTTCTGCTAAATAACACAAGTAAATATAAAAAGACTATAGGCGTAGGATTGGTCCGTTTTTGGCAGGCGGGGGGAGGGTTCTGCATGGTTATTATGACTTGATATGACATGACTTTTTCTGTGTATGTTAGGAGAGTAAGTGTGTCAATTTTGTGTGCATTAACATGAACTTATTCCGGTTATTTCTATTTGAATACCAAAGTACTGAACCGATTTTGATGAAAAATCTATGGAACTAAAAGTACGCTCTCATTATCATTTCATAAATGCATACATTGGTTCATATAAAGAGAGCCAGGATGTCACAGACACAGATACACAAGATATCGGGTGTTAAAAATCGTCATTATGAAGTCCGTATGAAACGTACATACATCCCTACTAATATTATAAATGCGAAAGTACCTCTGTCTGTCTGTTACGCTTTCCCGCTTAGACCTCTCAACCGATTTTAATGAAATTTGACACAGACAATCTTTAGACCCTGAGAAAGGACCTATTATTGCGAAAAGCGAAAGGTCACTCACTCAATCATCACGAAATCTCAAAAACTACAAGTGCTAGGAGTTTCAAATTTTGCATGAGGAATTATTTTTAAATGTAACAATAAAATTGGGGGTTAGAAGTTTGTATGAAAGTCCTATGTTAAGCGCGAGTTAAACCGCGAGGGGCGGCCAGAGTATTATATTATAAATTCTCCATTCCACGTGACATTGGCGAAATAACATAACAGGCACAACTAAAAGCCACAAACCAAAGAATTGAATTGAAATTGAATCATATATTATAAAAGAAAAATAGTTCTTAGCTAAAAACAATTCTTTGTATAGACTTATATATAACATTTGCATAAAATCTATACATATTTGTATATAATAAACATTTTGGATAAAACAGTTTCCCGGACAATGAAATAATACCATCAAAAGCTCCTTGCTCCCTCCGGGAAAACAAGGGATACATAATTATATTCCGTTTATATTTCCCATGAAAAAAGGGGCAAGCATTTTGTACATCCTGAACTTAGGGTGCGGACACACCGCGGGAAAACTAATCTTCTGTATGGAGTATTTATTTGGTAGTTTTTTTATTTTTACAAATTTAATATTTACTTTATCTCGTATCGCCTATAAATTGTTTTTTTTTTTGTCAATATCTTCTCTCTTAATTAATAATGAACATAGTTATGTAACAAATTAAACTAAAGACAATTTCCTATAATTGTTCTTAGAAATATTTATTTGTAAAACTGTTTGACCGTACGAACGCCGCAAAGTCGACTACACTCGGGTTTTGAAGAAAAATCTCATTCCCATATGACTATGATAAAAGCAGCGCGCTTTTTAAATAAGCTTCACTAATCCACATCAATATTTAGTGCAGTTAGTTTCTCTTCGTTTTCCTAAATAGACGAAATGTTGCCGATTTCAATAAATGTTCTCGAGAAAGGTGTGAAACGGAAATTCAAAGTATGGAAAAATCTAATATGGCGCGAATGAAATCGCAAGCAAAAGCATAGGATTTCTTTAAGTAATGTGATTTTTATATATAAAATAGCAGGGAAATGGGCAGTCCCCGCACATAAGCATTTGCAGCATCAGAGGAACTACGAATGCATTGAATGAAATGCAGAGGAATTGGAAGTAAGAAAAGGAACGGGAGAGGTTTAGGCCTCCATCTCTCTCACTCCCCGTTCAAGCTATATTTGCTACTTGACGTCGACCTTCTGTGCTGACGTGGTACTGTTAATGCCATCTCGTCGCTCTATATGTGATAACTTCTAAATAACAATATTAATAAAAATGGATTTGTCAATGAAAACGGTATTCAATTTTTTTTTTTACGATAGGGGGACAAACGAGCTGACAGATCATCTGTTAAAAAGTTAATACTGCCGCCCTTAGACATTTCCAGCATCAGAGGAGCTACGAAATGCGTTGCTGGCCTTCAAATAATAATATTTCTTACATCTCAAATCTAAATCATTTTAAAATGTCACATTAATTACAGTTAGCTTTAACAGACGTATTGTCACTTCCATAAAGTTAGTAGTTTGCACTACCTAAATCGTCGATATACGATGTAGTCAAAGAACTACAGCTAAGTGTATTAACACCCTAACATCATAATTACGTAAGCAAAGAACGGGGCGAGGAAAACAAGTGATGCGGTAGAAAATATCTCCCTTTGAGTAATATTAGCTGAAACAAATAGTAGAGGATAAAGTGCTGTACAAGATCCTAGATTATTTCGGTGAAATACTAAGTTCTTATGGTTTTGCTTGAAATTTCTTCGGCCACGCGGGCGATACCGCATTCGGTGGATAGTCTACACTTTTATTCTAATATTATAAAGTTTGTTTTTAAGTTCGTATGAAGGGGGTGATCGCTGAAACTACTGATTCAATTTGTAAAAATTATTTCTGCGTTTGGTACGAGCCGCGGTTCGACCGTTAATTTGAGGAAAAACTATATTTATATAATGTTTAAAGGTAGAGAAGGCTCTACTTTAATCGAATATTGGTCACTATTTCATTGCTTCAAAAATCAAAATAAAAGTACCCTAAGTAAACAATTTGAAAAAATCAAATTTGCTAATTTTAAACGCCATAATGTAAATGAAAATAAAATCAAAATATCAAGTGCGGTATCGTTGAATAGGTATTTAAAAATCATTTTTTATTAATTATTTTTATAGATATTTAAATGTCTTCTGTTTAGAATCTATAACTATTTAAATAGTAACGTTTTTCACTTATGGATATTATATTCTATGGTCTTGTTACGCAGTCGGGTTTTTGATTTCTTCAATAATTTACTAGTTATTATTTGTTAGCTCATAATTCCGCCATTTATTGACCGGTTTTGAATTATTATTTTTTTATTTGAAAGGTCATACTTACTTTCGGCGGCTTCGCACGAATTAACGTAGTAGTATTTATTTTTAAATGTATTAATAAGTATTTTTTTAAAATGATACATATATATACATAAAATATAGCCTACAATCTCCTAATTGTTGTATTAAGTTTAAATGTCACGGCTTTAAAACGAATTAATAAAATCAGTTCTGGTGTTTTAATTAAACTTTTATTTTTCCTTGATGTGTTGTATTATTAAACTAGCTCGCGAGCTCACTCGCGTTTATGGTACTGCTTCGCTCCTATGAGTCGTAGCGCGATGTAATATAGCCTTCCTCAATAAACTGGATATCCAATACAAATATCCTACATACAAACTTATAAACAATGTACCTCTTTATAATATTAGTATAGATGTGAATATAACTCTGTCTGTTTGTTATGTTTTCAAGCGTAAAAGTTTATTTTTTCTTCTAGTGTTGTCCACAATGTCTGTCGCTGTTCTAACTATCAATAAATTAAAAATATTAACGTAAATGCATTGTGACACAACCGTGATCATCATGAACCATCTTTAGAAAACCCCCTTTCAAATTAAAATAGTCGGTTACATTCGGTTCAAGAGGGCTGCTCTGGTGTAGTGGTGCTGAATGTACCTTTAACGCCGACGGTTTCATTTTGAGAAAATCCAGACAGCATTTTCTCAAAATGAAAATATGTCAAACCTATCTATACTAATATTATAAAGCTGAAGACTGTGTGTCTGTACGCGCTAATCTCAGAAATTACTGGTCCGAATTGAAAAAAAAAGATAGCTGTTTATTTATTGAGGAAGGTCATAGGCTATATTACATCACGCTACGACTCATAGGTGCGAAGCAGTAACAATAAACGCGAGTGAAACCGTAAGGGACAGCTAGATCTTAATTAATTTGTTAAAAGATATATTTAATTAAAAGCAGAGTGGTATAATAAATAGTTTTATAAAGTAATAAATTTTTAAATATTCGAGATTATTAAATATTGCAAAATATGTAACACACTTCAATATTCGAAACATTAAATTAAGAAACCTTTCTCGTACTTATTTATTAGTACAGTTAAAAAAAATTTTAATAACATTAATTAGGTGACGCATTATAAGAATTCATCATGATATCCGAATTTGACGTTTTGTGGTTTGACACATTATTGCTTATCATCCATTTAAGTCCGCAATCCTAGGAATCATTACTAAACAGTGACGGACATCACTATTATGTTTTCTATCCAGGCCAATCGCCTTAAGCATTTACACCGTTCAAAAAATTGTATATAATTAAATTTCTAATTTATCGCCTGTTAGTTCACGTTCTGTAATTACGCCTGGAGGTAAAAATGTTTGACCGACATTAATTTATATTAATATCTATACTAATATAATAAAGAGAGATCAAAATATGTATGTGCGAAGTAAACGACGGAAATACACTACTCTATAGTTTTATTTTTCTTTACTATAAAACTTACATGTATCCGAAAAATATTACCCTACTAGCTCGGGTAAAAACAAATAAAAAAAAACGCTAATATATTTTATCTATGCCAAAATTTTTGTACCAACTTAACAAAACGAACGCGTTCGATTCGGCGTCAACTTTTCAGCCAGCACGCGCTACGTGTATTGTAAATATTCAAAATTCGAACGCCGGATCGAACGCGGTCGGCATTCAAATTGCTAACTTATCTACATTTGCCGCGCTGAGACTTTGTTTAGTGCTGCTAGTTTATCGATAGACGCATTTTAGACGTCTTATTTTAAAATTGGAACGCTTATTTTGTTCATCCATTGTACCATTTTGTAATTTTGAACTGGGTTGCTAGAATAGAAATATAATTTACTAAGATTTAAAAAAAGAACCAACTTTATAGGCAAAAATTTTAATTTCGTTTACTTGGATGACATAATTAAGTAATTTTGATTTAAATACAACAATACTGCACCGATTGTGATGAAATTTCTATGATACCAATCTGATATATTCTGAATGTATTCTTTCAAATACAGAACAATTTAAATTGGATGAATGCATGAGGTAGTTCTGAAATAATAAAATCAAAGTGATAACCTCCTTATTTCCTTTAAGTTAAAAAAAGACACTGAAATAACCTTAAAATGAAAAATAATTCCATCATACATAATTATGTTTACGTTAATTTATTTTCTTGACTATTTTTTGTTGGGTTCAGTTTTGTAATAATTAAAACAACAATAAGATACTTAACGCAAAAAAACGTACGTACAAATTAATATTTAATAAGTTTAATACTTCCAAAAAATAATAAAAATTAAATTTAAATTTTTTATACATTACTAAGTCTGCATTTAATAATTATCTATTTAAATGAAGAATAATTAGTTATTCAAATAAAGAGTTGTAATATATATTTTAAATGGCTATAACACTGGCTGTTTCATCATTACAAATGTTAGACGATAGTCATTAAAAAAAAAAACATTTCTCAGAAATCTTGATAAACATCAGAAGTGTAAGAACAATTAATGAGAATACTTAAAGTGTTACAACGCATTAATTAACAATCAACAAAGTAATTAACTTTTTTATATAAAAATAGCATTGGTATTTAATTAAAACAGAACACATCTTAGAAATCAAGAAGAGACCAAGCGCGATCGCAGCTTGAAATTTTGGGGAGGTAACTAATAATACATAAAACAAGCTGACCCGGCGAATTTCGTGCCGCCAAACAGTCAATTCTTTATTTTTTATTTGCTTAATGCTATTTCTGCTTTTCAGGACACCGAGTCAGCCAGTAAGATGAAAAAAGAAAGTTTATATAGTAACATTTAAACTTTATGATATGGTATTAAAGTTTAAATTGATTTTTAATTATGAATTCGAATATTCTGTATGGGAATATAGAAGTGTTGTTTTTAGACTATTTCAGGCAATTTTTAAAATTTCTCTCGGCGTAAGAACCATCCTTGAACTGCAAGGAATATTATAGAAAAGCATTGGCGAAATCGGTTCAGCTGCTCTCGAGATTTGAGCTTAGCAACACATTCAGCGATTCATTTTTATATTTTACATGGCAGGGGTGTAACTAGGATTACTTTTTTGGGGATCGGAGTGGAGGTGTTCAAAAAATTCTCTTCATTATGTATTTATTTATTGTAACTTTTACATACAGAACACAAAAGTTGTTTCTATCTATGTCCGATATAGCTTTTGAAACCATCAAAGCGATGTCCTCCAAACAGGATCAGTTAATGTTTTTTTTTTATTTATACACATATATTTTTTGTAAATATTTAAACTTAGTGTGGCTGATTTTGGGAGGTTGTGTCCCCTGTGACCTCCCCTTGGGACCGCGCCTGGAAGATACAGCTTAGAACTGACAGCCTTACGCATTCCTTTCCTGACTTCTTCTTCCCATTAATTCCTCATTTCTTTTAAGCTGGCAACGCATTTGCACCTCCTCAGGTGCTGCAAATGTCCATGGGCGTTGGTGATCACTTAATTTCACAACCGCCTGCTTGTTTTCCCGCTATTTTGATAAAATATATTGCATTGATAGCTTTTGTGCTCGGTTTAACTGGCGTCAATGTAGATTCGTTATAAACTTACTAAAAGTTATTTTACTATTACTCTGGAACAGCAGTTTTTCGGAATAAAAGTGTGCACTATATCTGTAAGATTGTGAACATTTGAAACCGCACCGGCTTTGTCCGGATTACATATAAATTTACAACCCCTAATTCACCCCGTACATGTGAAATTAAAAAAAAAGGCGATGTACATGAGTATTTATTTCAAACTAGAAGTAGGTACATTAAATAACGTCTTTCTTACTTTGAAAATGATAGATTCCATACAACACTTCTTCCCTTATTTTACTCCCTTAAGAGTGAAATTTCAAAAATTTCTTTCTTAGTAGATACTTGGAAAATAAAAGGCAAAAACTGCTAAAATTTCAAGTTTATAGCCTCAGCGGCTTACACTCTACGTTGATGAATCAGTCAGTCAGTCAAGACAATTAGTAGCTGATAACCAATTCTGTGTCAAACCACACAGACTTCATTTTAAGAAAATAGCGCCTGAAGATGTCAAAGTTATTCTTAATAAATCTGTTTGAAAAAATATATTAAAAGCATTAAAGAGTTTTATATGATAATAAGTTTTTCAAAAATATGAAATTATTGCATAATCCAAAATTATTGAACACACTTCAATATACTAAAGATTAGATTAAGCAACTTTTTCCGTACTTATTTAATTTAAACGACTTATAAAATTTTTGAATAATGTTAATTAAGAGCTACGTTATCAGAATACACCAATATATCTAAATTTGACTTTTTGTGGCTTATCAGCGTCCAATTATACACGAATAGATTTAAGATATACCCAAAACAAAAAAAAAAGCTTTCACCCAAATTGAGTACCTTTTTGCAAATCTTAAAATATTTTATATTGCTTGAATTATAACAATCCAATTAAGATAATTGAACAACACGTTTTAAAAAAAGGGAAATTAATTTAGCGCTAGCAACACTCGAGAAATTGTACTAATTGGGAAGCGTTCAAGATTCAGTCGGAAGAATGATTCCATTTTTAAAAGGGCTTTTATCTCGAGCACTCTCGTGTTAAAAGTGGATAATAACGAACTGACATATTTAAATTGATAATTTAATATCGAATACATATATTTTCTTTTCTCCTTAGTTTTTATTAAAATTGTCTTGAGAAGTTTTCTTTTTATTTGTAAAAGAAGTAACTTTAGATATGTTATATTCATAGACATTGATAACTCGCCTGTCATAGTCGACTGCTAGCTGGTTGCTAGGCAACGTCGTCCAAACTGATCGGCATTCTGGTTGCGAAAATCCATACGCTTATAACATATTTATACTTATATAAGTATTAGTCATTGAACTAAGTTTTATTGATTCTAATAAAAGCATGTTAAAACGTATGAGATATCTTTAGTCTATTTTTCTTTGCTTATCTTTATTTGGTAACAATACCCCGAACAAAAATCACGAATTTTCGATCAATTTTTTTCATTATAATTTTGCAGTATAAAAATGATTCAGTTAAATAATTCAATCGATAATTTCTTATCTAACTCTTATGTGTGGTTAGAAATATGACATACTAGTTTTCACCCGCGACCGCATGGAATAGTAAATGCAAATCCAAGATATAAGAAATCTTCTTTTCAAATTTCAGTCAAATCGGTTCAGTACTTTCTTAGAGTTATTCCTGTGGGAACTTTAATTTTTTTCGGGATAAAACGTAGCCTATGTGTTAATCCAAGATATAAGCCATCTTCATTTCAAATTTCAGCCAAATTGGTTCAGTCGTTTTTGTGTAAGAGAGTAACAAACATACATCCATCCATCCATACAAACTTTCACATTTGTAATATTAGTAGAATTTGTCTGCTAAATAAGAAAAATAAAGAAAAATATATTATATATTATAAAGAGGTAATTAATAAATCTGTATTTGGGGGTAATCTTTGAAAGTACTGATTCGATTTAAAAAATATATTTAAGTGTTATATAGCCTATTTATTGAGGAAGGTTAAAGGCTATTACATCGCGATACGACTCAGGAGCGAAGCAGTAGTACCATAGAAGTATCACGTTATCATGGTAATTTATAATATAGTCACGTTCAACCTTCTGTTAAGCGTATTTATTCTAAGCTGTTGATTTGTATCAGATACCTCTTTGACATAAAACGAGTGAATTTTTCAGTGACACACTCAGTGACTTACCAGCAGGCTGAGGACGTTCGAGCCTAGAGCAGCTTTAGGGGCCCTATCGATACCTCCCACGTAAGTTGTTGTAACCCCAAAATTACAATTTTACAGTAGAGCACTTTTAATCCGTTTTAGTTTGAAAGTTACAACAAAATACGCCTTTTTTCAGGCGTATTTTGTTGTAGCTTTCCTTGAAAAAAAAAAGATTTTTGGTATTTTTTCACTTTGAATGCATTAAGCAATGCAAATTCGTGTAGTATTCAGTAAAAACGCTAACAGCAATTTTGTGGCTTACAATAACTTACGTGGGAGGTATCGAAATATTCTCACTACAAAAAGATGTTTATATAACCAAATGTTTATTAGATAAACAATTCAACATGTAATTTAATGCGTTTTATAATAATTCGCGTGGTCATATTTGGTTGCATTGCGAGAACTAGTATGACCAAAATATGATTGTGACTTATACGAATTTTATACAGAGGTAAAATTTGTTTTGTAATTTTATATGTAGGGAGTAATCTCTGTAACTACTTTAACGTTAGAAAGCCTTTTTATCGAAGAGATATAGGTTATATTACATTACATTAATATAGATGTGAATCTACTGTTTGTTACGTTTTCACGCCTAAATCGCAAAACCAATTTTGATGAAATTTGATAAAAAGATATATCAGACTTTGGAGAAGGACATAGAAATAGGACATGAATTAGGGAGTTAATTTAAACTATCAGGTACCATAGAGTTTTCACGAAAATCTGTCCAAAACGTTGCGTATTTTGCTTTTGAAGCCTTCCTCAATAAACACAAAAAGATTTTTTCAAATCGAACCAGTATTTTATTCGCGCGATCAAACAAACAAACTCTTCAGCTTTATATTAGTATTGATATTTGGTTAAAAGTTGTTAATTTGAAATTACAAACAGACACATTTATTCGCATATATTGTGAAAAGGAAACACTTTACCATTTACCGGCAAGCCATAACACGCCATTAAAAAAAACTAACGACAAAAGAAACAATTTTTTTTTTCGTGTAACGCAGTGGTTAGACAAGAATCTGTTAAAATTCTCTGGTTCAGAACAATATATCAGTTTAAATTCTGACTCGTTAATTAATAACACATATTGAGAATGTACTGTGGTATAAGTTATACGCGTATATGGTTTTTATCGTGACTTTAAAACAAGTGGAACCGACTTCAAAACCGAAATATTATATTTTGATTTTAAAACCGATTTTGGTAAGATTTTTATGGGTTTAATCGGAAAAATTATGCTTTTAAATAAAAAAAAATAACTAAATCAATCAAGCCGTCTTCGAGCAATCGTAGAACATAAAAGTCGCCGAAGAATTACGAATCTCTTCTCTTTTTTTAATCAATTAACAACGCTTAAAACAACTAAACATGTCTCAAAAACCTGACTGCCTAATCACAACGTCTCACAATTCAAAACACACACCGCCAGATATGACAGTTCACGTCAGCCATATTGATTTTTTGTTGACGTCACATAGCTAGACTCTAGAGTAGAATACGAATCTAATGACAATATAGTCTTCAAAATTATTGGCTGTTTAGACAGTGTCTAAACAGCTAATAATTTTGTGTGTAGGGCGTCACAATGAAAATGATGGACACTTTCGCATACATACATAAAGTCTATTTTTCTACTTGTCTTATTTAGCAGACTAATAATTAGAGATGAGAAATTATCGATCGAATGATTGAACCGAATGATTTTTTAAAATGAAAAATTATACTGAAAAATTTTGTTCGTTAATTCGTGATTATCGTTCCGGGTATTGTTACCAAATAGAACATGTAAAGAAAAGTACTATACATATACATGAAAAAACATATACGCGAAAAATATTACCCAACTTCTGGGTACATTAAAATAGTCAAATCTATATTAATATTATAGAATTAAAATTTGTTTGTTTTTATGTAGAGGGTAATCTCTGAAACTATAAACCTAACTTTTAAAAAATCTTTTTGCGTTGGATAGCCCGTTTATTGAGGAAGGTTATAGGCTATATTACATCACGCGACAAGTGCTAAATCAAGCAGGAACGAAGCGGAGGCTAGTTTATACTTCTAACACGTACTAATGTTATAAATACGTAGATAGCTCGTTTATTGAAAAAGATTATAGGCTATATTACATCGCGCTACGACTTATAGAAGCGATAACCATAAACGCGAGTGAAACAGCGAGTGGCAGCTAGTATTAATTAAAAATTAAAATCGCCAATTCTTCATACCTTGGGCCTCAAGTCGCCGGCCACACACGGCACGAAATAACGACCACTTAACGTAAAGGAGCGTGCTCGAAGAATTTTTAAAAGGTGTAAAATTGTGTTAATTATAACGAACAATATTTGTCAGCCGGTTTAGAAAAGGTTTTCGTGCATCACTTGTGTAAACTTCGTAATTAAATAACCGTGTATGGATCGATTCTTTTTCTTAACAAAAAAATAGCAGACAAAATAGCAGACGGGTCAGTTGATGTTAAGTTATCATCCGCACATAGATATTAGCAGAGGAAAAAATCCGTTGCTTAAAATTAATGAGAGATAAAGGAGAATAGGGAGTAAGGAAAGGAATGGAGGAGGGGGTAAGACTTTCGGCTCTCTCATCAACCTAACGCTATATTAGCGACTTTGCTCCGATTTTCTGATTCGTATGGTACTGCCCTGGTCGAGCCAGACCTCATATCAGCAATGGACCACAGCCTTTAACACAGTTGAATTGATTCCACGATCTACAAAAGGTTGTCTAGAGTTTTTAACATGTTTCCATGTTGGGCTGATTTTTTGCTTGCTATGCGATATCTTTGCAACTTCCTATAGTCGGAAGCCTATATGCACTTCTTCTCCGGTGTCATAGACTTTGTGACGTCAGCAAACAATCAACATGGCGGACGTAAACTATCATCCTGGCCAACCGTCGTGACCTCTTATAACGTACACAGTTTGACAGATTTCGAAGTGCGAGTTGTTTTAATTAAGCAGACGGATTCTTAATTTTTTTTAACTACGTCTTGTTATAACACAAATAATTATTTCAAAAATGTTGGATAGTAATTAATGATACAGATATAAAATCATAGTTTACTAACTTTTGCTCGCGACTTCGTCAGTTTATGTAGATTAAAAAAAAAAACTTATAACCATCTAGAATAATGCATATATAATGATTAAATGCATTCCGGAGCTCACTTCGCTTATACAAAGTTCGCACTCTCTTTATTATACTTTAGAAATATTATACACAAAAGTTGCCATAAAAAACATGTTACAACACTACGTTACGATAAAGAATAGACATAATAAATATGTAATCGAAATGCAATAGCAACACACAAAAAACCATTCATACTCTCCACCCTCGGAATTTATGATAATATTCGTTAAATAATAGAAAAGGCATGTATTAAGAAACAAATTCTTGTTTCGTTGAGGGCGATGGTTCGGACGCGGGAAGGGTAATTTCTTGTAGTGATGCTTCGCTTTCGATTATGGGTTGATGATTTATATCGATATTTTTTGTGTAAGTAAATGCTTGTGACTTTTTCATTATCTTTATTTATTTACTAGCAGTCCCGTGCGGTTTCACTCGCGTTTATGGTTATTGCTTCGCTCCTGAGTTAATATAGCCTATAGCCTCCCTCAATAAATAAACTATCTAACCCAAAAATAATTTTTCAATTCGAACCAGTAGTTCCTGAAATTAGCGCGTTCAAACAAACAAACTCTTGAGCTTTATAATATTAGTATAGATGTAGAAATAAGTAGATACCGTCAAGTACGAATCGGGTCTGCACATAAACGCAAACTCAAAATATACTTTATTTAAATAGGCTTTTTATAAGCTCTATCCAATCATTTTACAAATTTGTCATGTCAGTTACACGTGAAGCTATCGGTCGGAATGTGGACTCCACCCAGAAGAGCCGACGAGAATCTGTATTGTTCCATACCATCGAATAAGATATAAGAATAAATACTTCTTAAATACTTATGTAAAATGACCAAGGCAGGCGCTATAACAATATGCAATACTTATGTATTATGTAACCCTTCATATGCTAGTTTCTCTAAAATGTTTAAAGACGACGGTAAATACAACACTGAGAATTAGGTGCGCCTGCCTTAAGGATTATCTGCCTGCTCGTTTACATATTAAATTAATAAAAAACCGTTCAATTAATGTGTTCTGTATCTTATTTTGAAATGTATTATATTATTTATATACTATCCGCCTCGTGAGTTCAATCGCACTTATGACTATAACTTCGTTTAAAATAAACGTAGCGTAATGCAATATAGCCTCAATATATGGGCTATATAACGCAAAAGAATTTTTCAAATCGGATAAATATATACACAGTTTACCACCTACATACAAAGAAACAATTTTTACCTAGTTATAACATTAGTATAGATGGGTTATTTTGAGGGTTCCGGTCCCTCACTCACTAGGTGTACGATTTTACTTATATTAGTTACTTCACTATGATTGTGAGAGTGTGACACTGCCCCGGACGACTCAACTCGTATACTGATATCACTTAGCTTTACCACGGTAAATGTTCTAATTTTCATGTTCATTATGTTTACATAAACTCAAACTCAAAATATATTTTATTCGAATTTATTTATTTTAAAAGCCTTTAAAGCTCTTTCGAATCGTGGATTTACAAATTTGTCATGTCATTTCAACGTGAAGCTGCCATCCATCCTTATATTCCATATAAAATATATTTCATCCATTAACTTCTAGTCTATAAATCGACATATAATACAAATTTCATCGATACAAGCCCATCACTATGTTAGGCATCGGCATTTCCATGTAGGTCGCATAAAAATAACATTTTCGCGCGCCTCCCAGAAGCACATCTGCTCAAATATTGAGTTGCACGGTTCCGTCTTGGAATACGAGATGGACTTACAAAAATTGCCTCTTATTATAGCTAACTTTGCATTTATATATTGACATAATAATTTGAATACAAGATTTTTATTAGAAATATACGAAAAGTATGTGTTTTCTATATATTATAAAGAGGTAACATTTGTTTCAAAGTTTGTATATAGGAGTTAATTTCTGAATTTAATGAATTTTTTTTCGTTGTAGGCCCGTTTTTTGAGAGAAGGTTCTATTACACCCCGCTACGACTCATAAGAGCGAAACAGTAACCATATACGCGAGTAAAACCGCGAGGGGCGGCTAGTTTTTTATAACTATAGGCTTTTGCTCGCGACTACGCTCGCTTTAAAATGGTTTCGTTTTAAAACAATATAAACGCATATATACATAAAATATAGTCTATGAACATCTTGAATAATGTACTTTTCAAATGGTAACATAATTTTTAAAATTGGTTCAGTGGCTCTGGAGTTTATTGGCTCTTTATTGTATGAGTATAGATATAAAAATGTTACGTTCGTCTATCTATTTATCTAATATCTTTAAATGAGCAATTATTTTATATATGTATATATAACTGTTTCCGAGGTTACAGTGTCAACGATTTTAATGACATTTAGTATGCAAGGGGGTTTTAGCGACGATTAATCAATCTAGCTAGGTTTCGTTATGTAAAACATCGTTTTACCCGTGTTTTCAGGCAATTTAAAAGTACTACTTTTTTTTATTTACTACTAAATCTACATATAATTTCCAAAAAATATCGAGTGAAGCTCGGTCATCTATATTTAACTTTAAAAATCTGTGCCCATTTCCAATTTTGACATCTAGATTTTTGAGCAGTAACAGGCAAAGACTACATGCCCAGTCTGCCAAACGTGGAGGACATTTTGGGTGCCAACATTCATGTGTTAATATGATATCAATAATTATAAAATATTATTAGTGTATTGAAATGTAAAAAGAAATAAAAATTAAATTAGAAACTTATTTAAGTATTACATTTATATATAGATGTGATAGCTCGTACATGCAAACTGCCCATTTTTTGCCGTGCGAAAGTGGGAGTCGTGTAAATAGACCCGAACGTTTTCAGAAGCAATATTTTTACACTTCAACAAACTGAGATGTTGGCTAAAGGTCACAATGAAACAATTTAATTGGGGTAGAACCTTGTAGCCTACTGACTACAGCTCATATATGGACTTGACCGCGACAGTACCTCACAGTTACGAAAGATCAGCGAGAAGTACCTAATGTAAGCTACATTAGCTACTTCACGTTGAACTTCTGTTGATTATACGGTGAGAGAGCCGAAAACCTAATCCCCTCCTACAGTTATTTCCTTACTTCCTATTTCCTTTTATACCTTTTTAAGCAAGGCAATTGTGGCTCCTCTGATTCTGCAACACGTCCACGAAAAACACGTCAGATCTCGCCTGTCATACTCAGTCGCTTCGTCCAAAGTGGTCAGCAGTGGATGCCAAGATCCATGAGCTTCTAAGATATCTAAAGCTATTAATATCATTGGTTATTTTCACTAACAACACATTAAGAAGCTGAGAATTTTAATAAAACCCTCCCCCGAAATTAAAACTAGCCACGAACGTGTTCCGAATGTATATTATTTTGTAACAGCCATTTTTCCCTTTGCACCGGAAACGTCTCGCAAAGCGAATTCAAATTTGAAATTGTGTAGAGGGATGCTGAGTTTACTCTCAGAGGGTTAACTGTCTTGTAACTTGACTGGTCTGGCGACTGGTCGGTCGATCTGTTGGCTATGTTTGTGTAATATGAAATAACGTTTCCCACTTTTATTAGAATCGGCTTTTCTTACTTCGTTTCGTAGATAACACCACCAGAAGAAGGGCAGTGTTTTATCGCGTGTGCATGTTTGTATGTAGGTGTGAAAGTAACGGACATATCTTTTTTTACACAAGACTAGTTGCCCCTCGCAGTTTCACTCACCTTTACAGTTACTTCTTTGCCTCTATAAGTCGTAGCGTGGTCACGGGTAGACTACCTCTAGGTCTACCCGTGACCACGAACGCTGCAAAGTGCTCGAAACGTCGGGATGATAAAAATAATTAATATACGCGATTTAAATCCGTTTAAAATAGTTTTATTTCAATGAATAATAATCGCGAAAATCTAAGACAACGAAATAATCTATACATCCAACACAAAAAGGTTTTTCGAATACGATCAGTAGTATGAGAGATTACCCGCAATATACAAACTTACTTTTAACAAATTTTACCTCTTTATGATATTAGTATATATATTGCAAACTTAGTAATAAAGTGACCTAATACAAAAATTAACATTCTTGGCCACAAAACGCAAAAAAGGTTTACACTTAGTAATTCAACGGCTTATTTAAAAATGAATATTACAAAATGTTGAAAGAATAGTAATTATTTTCAAAATCATATATTATGAACCACAGAATCATATGAAACTAAATTTTAATCACCAACTTAGCTAACTCGTTTCACACAGATTTTGAGTTCGGTCACTTTAACACTAAGCGTGCGATGTAATTCGTAAAGTCCGCGCTCTGTTCGATCCATACCAAAAAAAACTCTAAAATTCGAATCCGACAATTCAAAAAAAGAATCACGTAGTTACTGAACAGAAAAGTTACAATCGTTTCTCGATTTTCGCAAAATATTCCACTTAATGCAAGAAACCTCCATGTGTTGAGTCCCTAAAACCAACGTCTGGTTAGAATCTGAATATTATACGCTAGGAACAAAGAACATCGCATCATTATTGCTGAAAGAATAAAGGATGAAGTAGTGTAATTAACTTCGTACTGATTTTCGTTGTGTTAATAATGGCTGAGGGTGTTCTGAATCTGTTGTCTGCATCAAAATCATTGTTTCTTCATTAATCTGTATATCAAACGCTTAATATTAAATTAAGCTAATTAAAAAATATACATTTTTGGGCATAAACCGCAAAAAAACGTTCTACCCACGATTTTTACACCTGTAATACATTTTACTATTTTATCAACCGACTTCCAAATAGGATGAGGTTTTTAAATTGTCATTCAAAACAAATCTATTTTCTCCGTAAACAATACAAAACTAAAACGAAACGAAACCTAGATAATAAACGATCGTATTTAATTATGCAAAGGAAATACACTAATTAAAACAGTTAATTAAAACACGAAGTCAACTACTCTCAATGTAAATTACTCCACCACTAATTAACTTTTCAATTCTTTAACCCCATATAAAGATACTGGAAGACAAAAATAAATAACTCCCGAGATGAACAAGCAATAACTTAATGCTGAACGTTATTAAAATCTGTCCATAACTCCGACTCGCCAATTATACCGCTGGCCGTGGCGTCACTTGGCTGTAATGGCGGCTGTTCCCGCCTTTTTCGCTGTCAAAGCGGTTTTTTCGCGGGAAAGCTGCGTTAAATTCTTCGTTCGGTTTCTGCACTCGTGACGAAAATTTCGATGGTATTTTATTTTTAAGAATTTTCTTTCTATTTTTTTTTATTTTAGCTTCTTTTTCGGTTTGGTCGCTTCAGTCAGGGGCGTAACTATAGGATGGCAAGGCTGGCAAAAAACCACGGGCCCCTGACCCGAAAAGGCCCCGGCCTTAAAGAATTTTATTAATCAAAATCTTATTAAAGAAAAATGTTATTTAATTATACATATGTCAAAAACTATGTTCTTAAAAATAAAACTTATCAGAAAATTAACTAAAATGAACACAATATTATTAATAGTTTTAGTTTTGGGCTACTTAAGTGGTTATTTTTTACTAGGAGGCCCTATCCAAAGTTGCCACGGGCCTCAGATGGTACAGTTACGTCTCTGTCTTTAGTAATTTTTTAACCGATTTAAAAAAATGGAGGAGGTTCTCAGTTCATAGCGGACTTTATTATGTTTGTTCCGCGTTTATTCGAAAACGTCTCGGTTAATGCTTTTTTTAAGAGTATAACTTTGCAATTAATCCCAAAAAATTTTCAAAGTAGAGTGGTTTTTAAATCAAAATAATTGGAACAAGTCGTCCAAGTAAACGAAATTGTATTTTGCTTTTCAAGCCGGTTCCTTTAAAAAAAAGTCTTAGTTATTTCTGGCCAATTAAAAGTTCTTTTATACTGAAATGCAGCAGTACAAAATTTCGTTGCTTTACGAAAAAATAACTGGTGACGAATCCAAAAATTTCGGAATTCCGCGGTAAGAAACATTAAAAATCTAAAAAGCTCTTCCTTTTTAGGGTTCCGTACCTTAAAAGGAAAAACGTAACCCTTATAGGATCACTTTGTTGTCCGTCTGTCTGTCTGTCTGTCTGCCTGTCTGTCTGTATGTCCGTCTGTCTGTCTGCCTGTCGGGCTGTTTTGACATCGATTGAAAAAAACAATGTCAATTTGTCACCGAACTCGAATCATTTATTCTTATAAATATGTCAACTTTTATAGGCTTTTACCCAATCCACGTCTGTCTAATATCAGATGCCATTAGATCCATTCCATTCCATTGGCTAATCTACCGTTCACCAATAAAATCATAAATTAAGATATAAACCTTCACCACAGACGCCTATGCTACGACAGAATTGAAAAACTTTAAATTGGTCAGAAACTTTTATATATTATTTTGATTGTATTACCAAAACTTAGTGGACTTATAAAAATATATAAAAATGGCCTGTTTGATATATTTATTTGTTTTTGGTAGAAAAATATAACCGACTTCAAAGAGAACTGTTGTTGTATACAAAGATATACGATCGCAGCCATCGCAAGGAATTTGCTATTAGTTATTGAAGATTTCCATTGTCTGTCTCCGAATATTTTCATCAGATCTTAATTTACGTACTAAAACGTTCTTTGAAAATTATATCAAAACAACGAAAGCCTCTGGTTTCTATCATAATAAAATCCCACAAACAATTTTACATTTGCCACTTAATAAGTTTAAAGAAATCTTTAACAGATAAAGCATATTATATTAGACAAGAATATTTTGACGACAAATAGATGTGGATTTAATACGCGTTGATTTTCTAACAAGATATCAAAATTAAAATGAAATAAGTTTCGAGTTTCTTGCCGATTCTTCTCTTTAGAGACTACATTCCGGTGATATTTTTATTATATAAAAATCTTGAAAAAAATAACATGTAACGACGATTCGAAAGTTCTTTAATAAGCCCATTACAATAAAGTACATTTTGAATTTGAGTATCTATAACAGTTTGATCGATTTTGAAGTGCGAAGTGTTATTATTAGAAAATGCAGTGGACGAATAAAAACTAAAAAGTAATTATACGTTTTTGTGTTTATTTAAAAGACGAAACTTTTATTAATTAGAAAGCGACTCAGTGAGCCTACACTGAACAAAAAGATAAAGGAAAAAATGGACGGAACATAAAAATATTGGACTTAAAACATTCAGGCTTCTGCAGACTACAGACTTGCTACCGACAGATTTTTTAGCCAAATTCTTTTCGTATCAATCAAAAATAAAATCATCTTATCGTATCGATGTAAGACTTCCATCATCATCATCTACCTGGCATTTTCCTCGGTTATACCAGGGTCTGCTTATTACTCTAGTTCAGATATTGAAAAGTTACTGATTTTTAAACAGAGCGATTGCCAACTGACCTCCGCAACCTCTAAGAGCAAACGGGTAACCATTTAGATTAGAATAATCTCCCTACTAAGAGTAACGATCATTATAACAACCGGGAGCGAAGCTTTACTTGGTTTCCAAAGCACTGTAAGGAGACCGACGAGGACAAACACCCAGACATAGGAACAAATATTTATAAAAATACTTGCTTCAAGCGGCAGATTTAGAGGTACATTCAGTACCACCAAACCAGAGCGGTCAGTACCAGTAAATATGCTGCAGCTAGGAAAACACCTCCTCCACTATTAAGGAGAACGGTAAGAGCTTAATCTTAATGTTAACAACACAGTTCAAATGCGGATTGGATGTACATGTAACTAAATTTCTCATGGCACATACAGGCGTCCTCACAATGTTCTCCTTCTCCGCTTAGCACGAGATGAATTTAAATACATGACTATGAATTTTGACACTAGGTTGTCGTTGTGGTCATTGTAACTACCTGAAGCGATAACGATCGAAGGTTCGTTCCCGATTCACGAGGAATATCTGTATAGCCCATAGAAGTTTTGGTGTTTGTTCTTGTATTTTGTGTTTTCCGACCCGTCACAGAAAATAAGGTAGTATGAGTCTTAATAGGGTATATAAGTTCTCGGAGGACGTTGAGCGTGACAATGTTATTTATTTACTAAACACTTTAGCACTTGAAAACTCAGCGGTAGCTAGGATTTGAACCAGCGCTCGTCGATTTAGATCAACGTGTTATAACCTCAACTTTTAATATATCGTTAGTTCTTTCCTAATATATAAAGAGTTTAGTGTTTTGTTTCTTTGAACGCGCTCAGAACAGTACCAATCAATTGCAAAAATTATTTGCGTTCAATGCCCGCTTATCAAGGTAGGTAGCGAATTTCTTATGTTCGAAATTGTGAAGTAAAGTCCTTAACTACTGAACATATTTTAAAAATTATGGTACCCTATGAGATTTAAATCTACATTAACGCAAGCGAAGCCACGAGCGAAAGCAATTAACTTAAGACTACGACCCATATTTAACAGAAAACAAGGATATAACGGGAAAGAAGAGTCCTGGCTGGTTTTTTTGTAATCAGAGTGCAGGTGGATCTCACTTAATGTTAAATGATAACAGCCGACCTCATTAGTATTGGTGGTAGCAATTGCAAAACCACAGAAGCTACACATAAATTGCCACCTGAGAGGAATGGGGGAGGGAGATTAAACTCCCACTCACCATACAAAACCCAACTATATTACATATAAGCTACTTCACGCATTTTCTGTGAGAGTGTAATACCTCAGTCAAACCAGCCTGTATACGACTTATTGTGAATAGGCTACCATTTTGCCTTTAAGCAAAACTACCAGACACTAACTAATTTTTAATGAGCCGACTCAACCAATAGACAACTAAACTTTCGACGAAAAGTCTGTAGTCTGTAGGTGCTCTAAGTATAAGTCCTTAAAAATCATAGAATAATTATTTCTGTTCAGATAAAAGATATGAAGTTTATTCCACTAAACTATTCTACCGTCTATTAGTAACAATATGAACTATAATTAAAAAACAATTGTTGTATAAATTTATACGATAATCACATAAAAATTGAACTCCCTCCTTGACCGTTGAAATAGATTTTTTAGAAGTGAATTGCGTAATGCAACAGAGACTGAAAGTACCACATACTAAAGTCCCAAACAACAAAATAGAAAAGCTTCATCTAACAATGATTTAAAAAGGAGAAGGTTCTCAATTCATAGCATTTTTTTAAATGTTTGCTACTTCAGAACTCCATCATTTTTTAATTTTTGTTTTATTTGAAAGGGTATACTTTCAAAATGGTCATAGACTATTTTATAAACTAAGAACCTCCTTTTCAAAAAAGTATAGAATACTATGTAAGATTATGCGGAGCTTCCACAGATAAAAACCTATGTATGGTGAATATGTTAAGCTTCTTTACCAATAATAATGGTAACATATTATCTTAAGTGGTTGAAGCCACACTCATAAACTATATACTCAGACAAATTTAAATTCAGTTAAATTAGCTAAACTATTTCATTAATGAATAATATTTTTAATTTTGTACTGTCTGCCTGTTGCATTGGCATATTATTTTAATAAAAACAGTAACCATTACACATTAGCTCTTTTCCTTTGGGTTTGTTATAAACTATGGGAGCTGCACCACCCTTTAAACTTTTTTTAAATTTTACAGCTCTGGATTCAAGGCCTTTGTTTTGATACTGTTGCTGCCATGACCCAAGTTCTTTTTTTTTGAAAAAATGTTACAGGAATAACATAATACTATTAACATATTATTTCACTATTAAATTATAACAAGTGACAAAATCAAAAGTCATATCAGGCCAAGTTTACTACTTACCTATTTAGGGCCAATGATTATTGTTTAAAAATATCATTAATCTAAATTGATATATCTAATCACTATTATAAACCTATTTTATTATCAAGTTCCAATTAATACTAATCTTAATATGGCAATAAATAGATAATTATATCTTATGTAAGAATATGACTAAAGAAGTTAAAAGGAGATCGTTAGAAAAAAAATATTATAAAAAAATCCTAAATTATGGTTACGTCGTGTTTTTTAAACGAGCATATTTTTCTTTATTTAACTTAAATATAACACAATGTCGATATAAATTAGAAAAATAATTTATATTAAATGTTGTTTTAAATATTTTTAGTCAATAGCTATTCTTTTATATCTAACTATTAATTTTATTTTATTTATTCTTTCTTACTTACTTTATTATCTATCACTTAAATTTAACATTTATATCAGCAATATCAGAACATTAAAAAAAATACTTACCAACAAAATATTCCACTCAAATTATCCAGGAACAATCGAATCAAATTAAAAGATTATTTTAAGTCTTCAAAACATAAGAAATTATTCCAATTCATTAAGAATAAAAAAGAAAATTAAAATTAAGTAGAACGTTTGACACCTTACTATGACTTCTAAGTGTTTTTCGAATAGTGATGTAGCGATACGTTAATTGCAAGTTTCAAATCAATATATGAAAATAAAAAAATCGATTATTTAATAACATTCACACAAAAAGAAAGCACATCGACTTCGAACCACGTGGTGCGCCAAGGTCGAATTTATGTTTTCAACTTGTCAAGCGCGGCGTGTGATAAATTAATTCCACGGGCTGTTATCGCGGTACATTTCACAGCAATTGAAACCTTAATACTATAACGCAAGGTTGATTTTCCTCCGTCGAGGCTGCCCACGCATAGTCGCCAACCCAGGCAATATATCTTAGGCCGTATACTGCCCGTGACAGTTCGTAAACAAACTGGAGCTACCGCAACAATGAACATCTGACATTTAACTCGTTAAAAAACAGCACGAAATCTATTTAAGATTTATATTTATAGAAAAATTAAAACTATAAGAAAAAGAACAATAAAACATCCAAACAATTACAAAGAAATGCTTCTCAACGTGATATTTAATCAAATTAACACTTACCAGATAATAAACTCGATGTCAAATGCGATGCAGAGTCATCTGTAATACATCTTGCACATATCGATCACGTCTTGCAGTTCTCAAAAACACAAGTAAAAAAGAAGGAGGTTAGCACCAAATATCGGAACCGCTCTATTAATGTATCACTCGTCACGAGTTTAAGTTTTGTAAATACCAAGTTAATCACTATTGAATGTTTATAATGTATAAATAAATTAAGCCAATTCGTTATATGATTCACAATCAAAATAAAAATAGTCTGGCAGACGCTGCGTCGACGACCGCGCCACTGTCTGTCTGCCGTGCTGTCAATATTCGTCAAAACGAAAATGGCGACACCCTCGACAGAATACGATCAGCACCAGCCGGCTCGTATCGTCCCTTTCGTTCTAACGCAAGACTTAGAAAGGGACAGACAGTAGACGTGTTGTCTTCAGTCCGACCGGACTGATTTGTGATGTCACGCCCAGCGGCGTAACGTTTTGCGTAATTACACGTTCATGATTGCTTGTAAACTTGTTTTAATAACTTTAATATACAATCGTATCACATTATAAGGTCACCGAATGAAAGTGTCGGTCATAGCAGAGGTTATTAATAATGTTACAGGTTAATAATGTAGGGTAATTCGTCTTTGCGCATGTTAGGCCCGTCCCACCACTCAATATCTGTCGTAAAAGCGCCTCCTACTTCTTCTTATTTTATTCAGGATTTTTTTCAGATCTTCGTCTCGACTGCATTAATTCGATGCTACCGTGCAGTCGCAATGCAGTTTGATTAATAATGAAGTTAAGTCTAATAAGCTTTCTCTTGCTTCTTTGTCTTTTTAATACCTACAAAACGAATATATTACAAGACAAAGGCAAAACCTGTAAATTGTATTATATTGAATTTAAATACAATAGGTTTAGTAATTATGTCAATAGTTATTTTTCAATCACTGATTGATAGCAATTATTGATCGTAAATCTATAAAAAATAAGTTATTTTAAAATTAATATAAATATAAAATGTATTTATATATTAATCGTATCGCAAATGAATGATAGAAAAGTTATTATTATTATATAATGAATGATACAAAAGCTATTTATATAATAATTACATCTCTAAAGAATAGCTCTAATTATGCTAATTAAAAAAAAGTGACAGTTTTATCGAATCAATCGATTGCATAACAAAAACAACAACACTAATAAATGTTGCTGCTTAAAAAAAATACGTATTAACAGTATATTTTAATTAAAAAAAGATATAATAAACATTTAATTTATAAAATTTTTATTACATTTTTCAGATATTTATTTTTAATATATATTTTGAATGATGACAGTTCTGATGTATTTTTTTATCGTGACAACATTGGAAACATATGGGTATTTCAAATCCGGCAGAATTAACCGTTGGTCTTTCAATTTTGTATCTGATGTGCTAGCACGTTTCTTTGTTGAAATTTTATGAACTTAATTTTATTTATTTCGGAATATTTCTAATTTTTATTTATAAATCAATTGAGAAAATAAAATGGCAGACCGTACGCATACATCAAGATTAGCATCTTACAAAAATACTGGCCAAGGAGCTAATGTAAGTATTACATAAATTATGAATAATCTTTAGTTTATTTAACTGTTTAATTTTTTTTTCGCTTTATTGTAAGTTCAACTTACTAGATACTTAAATGATTATAATAAAATTTCATTTTTCTATATGATATTTTCGTTAAAAAAATTAAATGGAAATGAATACCAATAAACTTTCACAACTTTTTTTATACTAATCAAGAAATTCCATTTCTCCAGGAGCTGCGTCGTAAACGAGCAGAACTGAGTGTGACTCTCCGCAAACAGGCGAGAGATGAACAGCTTCTCAAACGCAGAGCCATGTCCCCGGAGGCTGGGGAGGTGCCGGAGACAGAAAAACTCATGTCACCCACTGAAATTGTACAGGGTAAGTATAAGACAAGAACTTGTGAGACTTATAAGTTTTGTAATAATCTGATAAAGATTTAACATAATCTTCTTATTGCTTTACATCTGAAAGAATTTAACTTTCGTAATAAATAGTAACAATATATATCTGTTTCAGAGTTGTTTTATATAACTTATCTTTAGTAAAAATTAGTCAATAATAATAAGAAATTCTGAAATCTTTGCACATAATGTTTCAACATGTTTTTGTGCTATGTTTGACTTCATATCTGGAGTTCTAGTTATTAGATTTTTTAGGCATATTTGGATGAGAAGATAGAGTAATTTATCCTAGACAAAAAATTACTATGTCGAGAGAACTCGAGGCAAACAGTATTACTTACTGTATCTCATTAGAGCTTGAGAGTGGTTAGACAACATCAATCTCTACTGATGATCTTCGGTTCAAACCATAGCTTGCACTGTTAGTTTCTAAGTGCTCAATTTTTGTATAAAAACATCGTGTGCTTGGTGATGAAGGTAAATATAGTGACGAAAGCTGCATGTACCTGGAGAAATTCTTATATATGTATATCCATCCCGCAGTGGAGCAGCATTGTAGTTAAAACTTTAAACCATCTCCTTAATGGGAGAGGAGGCCTCTGCCCAGCATTGAGATATTTAGAGGCTCTTACTCTCTATCTTGTTAACACTAATCGTATTGGACTTACATTGGATAAATTACAATATGCTGTTCAGCTTTATACAGGCCATAATTGTATTATAAATTGTGTTGACTCAATAAATGTCTCAATCAATTAATTTCTTTTAGGTCTAAAGTCACCCGATCTAGCAGTGAAGACAGTAGCAGCGAGGGCGGCCAGACGTATGCTCTCCAGGGAACAGAATCCCCCCATCTCGGTCATGGTGAATGCTGGCGTCATAAAACCATTGGTGGATGCACTGGATAGGGATGAATGGTAAAGTTACTTTTAATTTTTTTTTAATCTATTCATTGATTTTTTTTCTACGAGCCCCAACACAATACTTCAGGAGGATTGATCGTTCTGCAGATTCCAGGAGACACTGCAGCAACTTGCCCTGAAGATTTTCTATGTTATTTTAGTATCATTCTTAGTATAGTATTAGTATATAAGTTGTTTAGATCCTTTCAACAAGTATGAAAGAGCTGATAACTTTCAAATGTGAATAGATCTTCATCAATTATAGATAAGAATCATCTTGATTACATTGTTATAAAAAAAAATTAAAAAAAACTTTTTGTTTTGTCATTTAAGGATTTTAAATTTTCTTTACATTAACTTAGATGCTAATTTAGACGAATTGCCAAACTATAGTGGTGGTGGAGAAAATGATATGATAACTCTGGTTTTTAAAAATGTTTATTACTATTAATAAATAAACAAATAATAATAGCTAATTACAATATAAACTATTGTTAAATAGGGTTAACTATATTTAAGTTTTTCTTTAGGTTTAGCCTATGCCAATTTTAAATTGATAGCTTTCAAACAAAAAAAAAAACAAAAATGCATCAACGTCGAACTGTTTGTTACAGAGCCTATGACACCAAAGACAAATACGGACTTTGAACTTATAACAAATAACTTTTTTTAAGTTGGTTGTTAAAAACAATTCAATATAAATTTAAGTTATACTAAGAGTATGTTAAACGAGAATAAAAAGGTGTATAACAGACTAATACATCTTTTTAAAACATTGAAATATTCTAAAGTACTTTACTATTAATATTTCATACACACATTACTTACAATTACACACATTACATTATTAATTAATAAATTTTTACTTTATAAAAAAAGCCATATGTTATACAGATGTGTTTGTAAAGTTACATTAAAGTCAGTACAGTAACATCCATCCATATTTACAAACATACACATTTAAATAGTAAAATGAATACTTGGTTTTATCAATACATAATGTAATTTATCCATTTTTAAATTTCAGCCAAGATCTTCAGTTTGAAGCTGCATGGGCGCTGACGAATATTGCTTCTGGTACTCATGATCATACAATGGCTGTAATTAACGTAAGACATTTTGAGCATAATATTGTACAATGTAATGTGAATAAAAGTTAAAAGTACAACATTGTAAATTGTATTTAACAGGGAGGAGCGATTCCTAAACTTGTGATACTGCTAAGTCGGGGTGGGGTAGTGGGGGAACAGAGCGCTTGGGCACTCGGTAATATAGCTGGTGATGGTGCAATGCCCAGGGACACTGTATTGAACCATGGAGCTTTACCGGCGCTGTTACCACACCTCACACCTGACACTCCGCCCAGCCAGCTGCGCACCGCCGCTTGGACCTACAGCAACCTGTGCAGGTACCATGACTTTCTGGTCCCCACATCTTATCCCTACCACTCCGTCCAGCTAGCTACGTACCGCCGCCTACAGCAACTTGTGCAGGTACCATAATGTTCTGGTTACCACACCTCGTGCCCGACATCCTGCCAGACAGCTGCACACCGCCGCCTAGACCTACAGCAACCTGTGTAGGTGCCATGATATTCTGGTCACCACTCCTTGCGCCCGACATCCCGCCCACCCAGCTGCGCACCGCCGCCTGGACCTATAACAACCTGTGCAAGTACCATGTTGTTCTGGTTACCACACCTCGCGCCGGTCACCACGGCCAGCCAGCTTCGCACCGCCGTATGGACCTATAGCAATCTGTGCAGGTACCATGATGTTGTGGTTACCATATCTCGCGCCCGACACCATGCCCAGTCAGCATTGCCCATCATGCTATTCTGGTATGAACCTTCTGGTCTGCAGGTGTCATACTAGTACTGGTATTTCAATTATTTTATAAAAAGCCCACCAGTCGGCATGGTCAGCAACAGCAGTCGCCTTACGAAACGCAGTTACTGTACTAGACGCCGATTTTTTGGAAGAGTGCGATACAGGCCTAGTCAAGCCCGTATACAAGCTCTACATAGTCTGTGGGCTTGATCCTACCACAACATAATCTATCTACCACAATAATACATTTTTTCATGTCTAGTAATATTTTTTCCGCAACAGGTAACAGACTGTCTGCTTGCCTTCTTGAAAGAAATAAATTAATTGAGCTATACTATTTTATTACAGAAACAAAAATCCCCTAGTGAAGTTTGAACTCGTGGCCCCAGCCTTACCATATGTGGCAGAACTCCTCACTGTAAACGATCAAGATGTATTAGGTAAGATAGATAGATAGAATTAATGAGAGATATATTTTTTAATAATAATTAAATGTTTCTATAGGACAACGGGTTGTATTTATATATATGCTCTTTTTAAAAAATCATAACGAAAAAACATTATTTGCAATCGTTAAGATGTTTTAAATATTTTAAAATGGTTAAAATTAATTTTCTTAATTAAGCAAAATAAAGAATAACGAAGTCTCAAAATTTCATAATTTAATAAATAAATATAAAGTCTTATAATTATGTTATTGTATATTATTGGATCATTGTTACCAAGTACACTTCAACAGTAAAATATATCGATACCTCCCACGTAAGTTATTGTAAGCCACAAAATTGCCGTTAGCGTTTTTACTGAATACTACACGAATTTGCATTGCTTAATGCATTCAAAGTGAAAAAATACCAAAAATCTTTTTTTTTTCAAGGAAAGTTACAACAAAATATGCCTGAAAAAAGGCGTATTTTGTTGTAACTTTCAATCTAAAACGGATTAAAAGTGCTCTACTGTAAAATTTTAATTTTGGGGTTACAACAACTTACGTGGTAGGTATCGATATACTTACTCTGAATATGAATATATATTTACTCTGAATAACAAATGAAATGACAGCTAACACACTTGAAAAAAACCTACACTAAATACTAAAATTATACTTTGCAAATTCAGTTGAAAAAGTTTTTAAAATTAAAAAAGAAAGAAAAATGAGTCAATTATTTGTGCCAGTATTTCCTTGTGTCAGTTATTTATAAATATATATTTTTGCAGCTGATACTTGTTGGGCTCTATCCTACTTAACTGATGGTCCCAATGAACGTATAGAGGAAGTGCAAAACACAAAACACCTCTTACCACGCCTGATTAAGCTGTTACAACACAAGTCACCAGCTGTCCGTACACCAGCTTTACGAGCTGTTGGTAATATGCTCACTGGCTCGGATTCACAAGTAAGAGTTCATATTGCAGATAAATTAATTTATAAAATCAAAAATCTGACTACCACTGGAGTCCAGTTGTAGTTGTATCAATCCTTTATTTAAAGTAGGCTTAGTACAAACTCTTGAATCAATGTACAATCATTGTCTTAAAATTTAAATGTCTATAATGAAATTATTGAATATTTGAAATAATAACTATTTTATACTTAAAAATTATTATTTATTTAAATAAAAAGATCATCTAATTTTGTCAAGGAGTTTTGTCCACAACACACATTATTAAAATATTTAATAAAAAAACAAGTAATCTTGTTATCTACGTTTCAGACTGATCGTTGTCTAGAAGCAGGCTGTTTAGACTACATCTCGGCACTATTACACTGTGGCAAGCCGTCTCTAGTAAAGGAGGCAGCGTGGGCTGTCAGTAATGTGCTAGCGGGAACACAGGCTCAAATACAACTGGCTATCGACAAGGGGCTGTTACAACACCTCGTGCAAGTGCTCTCTACTGAGGATATTAAGTAAGTTTCTTAAGAGTATTAATAATTACACTGTATCAAGTGCTCTTCTGTGATTTTAAGCGAGTTTGTTTCTTAAAGTACTAACTCTTACACTGTGGCTAGCTGTCTCTAATGAAGGAAGCAGTGTACTCTATCAGCAATGTGTTAGTGGATTAATACAACAGGCTTAAATACAACAGCCTATTGACAAGGGGCTGTTACAACCTCATGAATGTACTCTCTACTGAGGATATCAATTTTGTAAAATCGCAAGGCTAAACAACATGCAATATGATATGTTTTTGGGAAGAATTATATTTGTAAGCTGTACACTCGTGATTGTATGATGGGCACACCCATACATAAACATAAAGCACACTCGTTCAATTCATACTTACATAATTGTACAACATTTAACTAATTCTAAGTCAGTATGAGGAAAGCACTCAAGTAAGCATGTCTATATCATTTACATAACATCGATACTCATAATAATTTAATATATTATAGCATATATTCAACAAACATCTAAAGGTGTGGTTAAAAACTCATACATCCTTTTGGTCCTTCGAGCCAGAAGATTTGCACAAGTGTGCCGAGATGGCCTAGTGGTTAAAACACGTCGATCACAACCGATGACCGCGGGTTCAAACCCCGGCTAGCACCACTGATTTTTCAAGTGCTAAATTTGTGTTTAAATTGATCTCGAACTCGGCGGTGAAGGAAAACATCGTGAGGAAACCTGCATGTGTCGGAAGAAATTCTGACATATGTATATCCGCCAACCCGCAGTGGAGCAGCGTGGTGGATTAAGCTCTAAACCTTCTCCTTAATAGGAGAGGAGGCCTTTGCCCAGCAGTGGGATATTAACCGGCTGTTACTTAACTTTTTATAGCATACATTCAGCAAACATCTAAAGGTGTGTGGTTAAAAACCCATACATACTTTTGGTCCTTCGAGCCAGAAGATTTGCGCAAGTGTGCTTTATGTTAATGTATGGGTGTGCCCATACAGTGATTATTATATAACAAATTTGTAACCTGGTAACAGTTATCTGGGTAACCTTGCGAAAGCTTTGGCTGTCAAAAATAAAGGCACTGACAGTAATTCTTTCAGGTTTAAAGCAATTAAAAAAAAACTTATGTAAATCTATGAAAGTCTGAGAGCGAAACTTATGTATCTTGCTTTATATAGATGATTTATTCATACGGGCTCGGTAGGGAGAAATTCTTTTTAATATATCATATTTACAGGTGTCAAAAAGAAGCGGCTTGGGCAATAACGAACTTATGTTTGGGAGGAACTCCGAGTCAATTGGACGCTCTGATATCTGCTGGATTTTTGGAGCCGTATTGTGCTATATTAGCTTCTCCAGATCAACGAGCTGTCACCGTTGTGCTGGACGGACTTACACATTTGATGCAAGTGAGTATATATACCGATTTATTTACTATCAACTGACTTTGAAAAAGTAGGTTTAACCCAATAAGCGCCAATATGACACTAGTAGTATTTTAAACCAAAAACAAAAAAGTGAGATATTTAAATACAAAAGAAAAAAAAATGTTTTTCTATGATTGGATAGTTTTAGAAGGCTGTCCTCGCACGAGTACAGCGGTTAACTTACAATAACTAGCTGTACTCAAACGAGTACGACGGTGCTAAATGGGTTAAATATTAGTTACCTCATAACTCTAAATATCAAAACCGTTCAAACTGGTCAAGCCGTGTTTGAGTGATTGGTGGACATACATAAAAAATAAGTCCGACGAATCGAGAATCTCCTCGTGTTTTGGAAGTCGGTTAAAAATAAAGACATGCACTATAAATCTAATGTTATATTTATTGTTTTTTTTTTATAGGCTGCTGCCAAGTTTGGTCAAGTTGAGCCGTTGTGTATAAAGCTAGAAGAGATTGGTGCTTTGGATAGGATCGAGGCATTGCAGGAACACGAAAACGAACAGGTATTTTATATTTATATTTACCAATAATTAGAAATCGAATTATATAAGATATTGAACTATTAAAATGGAAACGGGCTGGAAATCTAATAAGATTTAAAACATAAAAACGGGTTAAAGAATTCACTAGTAACTATAAAAAGAAGAAGTAAAGGAGTATCATAGAGGAAATGATTTTAAGAAGGTGGCAAGAATTACTTTGACAATGAGAGCCAGAAATGGATCGTAGTGAAGGACACTTGGAGAAAATATTACTAATTTATTTTATAGCACTAATTAGAAATAAGATGAAGGTGGATGCTGATAAACAAATGTCCAACACACAAAAGGTTAAATTCAAATGTATTCTGAAAATGAGTGACGTATTTTAAATTAGGTAAAAAAAATTTCAAGTCGTCTAAACTTAAAAAAAAAAGTGTATTCGTTTAATTTCTTGAATATTGAAGTATGTTTCATAATTTGCAATAAGCAATCATTTCATATATTTGAAAAACTATTTATTAGACAAAACTTTTTGTTGTATAAATCTGCTATTAATTCATTATACTTTTTATAATAATAGATAAGGAAAAACGGATATATATATCTTCAAATTTATTAAGAATAGGTTTGACATGTTTAGATGCCATTTTCTGAAAATTAAGTCCATGTGGCTTGACATAGTATTGCTTATCAGCGTCCAAATGTAATTTAAGTTATAACAATTAAAGGCTATTGTTATTATGGATAAAAATACAATGCTAACCTATTTCTTGGTAGAGGGTGCTGTATTTTTTTCTTATTAAATCTTAAAACGAAAATGGTATAATAAAACGGTTTGCAGACTTGGAGTAGAGCCCCCGGGGAACTACAGCTTCACTCTAACGTAGTTGAAATTTAATACTGAATTTATTGTTACAGATATATAAGAAAGCTCTCCACATCTTGGACACGTATTTCGTAGATCAAGATGACAAAAACACACAGCCACAAGAGGCAACGGATGCCTATGAATTTGGCACGGAGGCCAGTGGGAATATTAATTTTTAATCTGTATTTTATTAACGGCATAGACAGAGATATAGAGCGGGTATGAGCCTAATAAAATTAGTCAAGAGAAGTAAAAAGAGATGAAATGAGTTTGGGGACTATGTGTCTTTTTTCTGCCTAGCATTTGCAAGAATATATAACCGACTTCAAATAAAATTGTAATTGTATATACACTGTGAACCGGCAGTATGCCCTTAAAATTTAAGCTCTAACACTTTTTAATCTAATTTGTGTTTTCTACCATTTAAAAATGTAATATCTAGTGATATTTCAAAATGCAATGTCTGTGCCGCCAAAATATTTATTAGATATTATATTTTAAAATGATTAATTATAAATAGGATGAAAAGCCATTAAAAATGTCATTGTTTAAATTTTAAGATAGGACATATTAACTGAGCAGTCGATAATTAACAGTCAAAATCAGTCAAAAGTACTTTAACTGGCTAAATAAGTCAAAAATATTTTGGACCGCAGACTTTCGACAATAGTATACCTCGTTTCATGTAACTGTGTCGGTCTGATCACGAGGTAAAGTTTTGACTGAAATAACAGTACTGTTACAAAAATATAGAACTGATATATTTTTTTTGCTTTTAATATTCGTTATTTATATTAAAAGTACTATTCTCAAAAAGCATTTGGTCAACAGTACTTTTATTTGATTTTGTCAGTTAAAAGTACTTTTGGTTAAGTTGACTGTGACATAGACTTGGATATACGATCCCAGCACTCGCGGGTCGTTTGCTGTTGGTAATTGTTCCATTGTTCATCTCTGAAGATCTTCATTAGATCCTAACATGTTGTCAACCAAAACTTAAATAAAGGAGAACTCTATATGTCAATTCGTATTGCAAGCTTAGTATTAAAGTGACAGAATTCATAATCTGTGTGAAACGAGTTAGCTAAGTTATTAATGACAATTTAGTTCATAATCATTATACAAAACTCAAATTACTATTTTATCAAAATTTTTAAATGAATTTTTAAAAGCGATATGGATGAAATACAGAACTTTCTTTTTTAAAGTCTGTTAATGAGGCAAATGTTTTTGTCAGGTCGCTATAAGATGCCTTCTCTATATCTCTGTGTATAAATAGCTATTTTAATAAAGACTGCTTGTTATAATTAAATGATAATTAATAATCTAATTGGCGTAAGCGTCTCCTTAAGTGCTAGAATGGTTCGCTAAAAAGTGTAAACGGCGAGAATTACACTCGTAATTGATATAAAAGAAACTCCGTAACCTTGTAACAGTTACCTAGCCAACGTTACTAAAGCTGTGAATGCCAAAAATAAGGCACTAACAGTAAATTCCTTCAGGTGTAAGGCAATTAGAAATAACTTATGTAAATCTTTATGAAAGTCTGAACGGGTATATGTATTTTATAACTTACGGAATCTTACGTAAGTTAGTAAGCAAATCTTTTAATGAAACTCCTAAGTGGGTAGTCATTCCATAAAAAAATACTAAAAAAATATTTAAAACTACATTTAAATGTTCTTGCTGCCAATGGCATAATTATTGACTTTCACAGCTTATGTAAGGTTACGTAAATAACTTAGGTTACTTAGGGGTTGTTTTATATCAGTTACGAAAGTGAATCGCCATTCTCGCTTATAAAACTATTTCTAAATATTTTTTATCAATTCCTTATAATTGAATTTATAAAAAAAAATGTGCCTTTCATATTTGAACTAATATAAGTTTTTATTAATAAGTGAAAACTTTAAATCATTTTTAATGTATATATATCATTCCTATACTCAATTTTCTAAAGGTTTTTTAATGAAAAAAAAAAGATAAAAATCATTTTAAGTATCCATTTAAATTTCTACAACGTTTTAATTCATCGGATTGTACCATATCGCTGATATCGAGCGGGACTCGATGTTGTTGTAGTCGTACTAAATATTGTGAATAAATCATTCGATATAATTTGGGTTTTTATTTCTTACTAGCTGTGCCGGTTTCACTCGCGTTAATTTGTGGAAAATTTATTTTTTTATACAGTTTACCTTCTCTAAAGTCTATTTTTCAATATCGATACCTCCCACGTAAGTTGTAACACCAAAATTACAATTTTACAGTAGAGCACTTTTAATCCGTTTTAGTTTGAAAGTTACAACAAAATACGCCTTTTTTTCAGGCGTATTTTGTTGTATCTTTCCTTGAAAAAAAAAAGATTTTTGGTATTTTTTCACTTTGAATGCATTAAGCAATGCAAATTCGTGTAGTATTCTGTAAAAACGCTAACGGCAATTTTGTGGCTTACAATAACTTACGTGGGAGGTATCGATATTGTCTGTATTTGGTAACAATACCCCAAACAAAAATCACGAATTTTCGAACAATTCTTTTTTTCATTATAATTTTGCATTATAAAAAATGATTCAGTTTAATCGTTCAGTTGATAATTTCTTATCTAACTTATCTGTGGCTAGAAATACGCCATGTTTGTCCGCTAAATGAAACGAGTAAAGAAGAATGGACTATACTCGAATCTGATATCGTTCACTACTTCATTGGATTCAGTTTTGTTCACGCGTAACCTTCTTTTGTATTTATTAATTAAAATTAATAACATTAAAACACTTAGGCTAAGTTACTCCTTAAACATTGGCAATCTGTGAGTGAAAGTCGTAAAAATCGGTTTACCCGTTTCAGAGATTAACCGGAACAAACAGAGCGACAGACACAAACATTTTGAAAATTGTGTTTATATATGTACGGTACTTATTTTATATATTCTTTGATAATTCATAGGCATTCAGTTAAAAGCTGTTAATACGAAATTACAAACCAACATCAACATTTTTAAATTTGACTTTTTGTGGCAAATTGTCTTATGCTCGTAAAGATAACAGTTTGACTGCTTTGGACAGCATAGTAGAATTTCCTTTTATATATGGATCCTGATAAACAATAATGTGTCAACCCACAAAAAGTCCAATTTTGAGATATTGATGTATTTTGTTATTACGTCACCTATTTAACATTATTCAAAAAAAACTTCAAGTCATCTAAACTAAATATGTATGGAAAAAAGTTTCTTAACTCAATGTTTCGAATTTCAGGTGCGTTCCATATTTTGCAATTGATAAAATAATCTCAAATATTTAAAAACTTATTACTAAATAACATATAAAATAAATCTATCTGCTTTTGATTCAATGTATATTTTATCAAAATTGTAAAAAAAAGATGAATATATACGTCTTCAAACTAATTTATTAAGAATAGGTTCGAAATTTTTAGACGCCATTTTCTCAAAACGAAGTCCGTGTGGCTTGACACAGTATTGCTTATCAGCGTCCATATGTATATGTACACACACACACATATATATATATATATATATATATATATATATATATATATATATATATATATATATATATATGTGTGTGTGTGTGTACATATACATATGACTGGCTGACATATTCATGACGGGGCGATCATTGTAGAGCTGAAACTGCTGGGTCTAGAAACAGGAAATTTTGCACAAACGTTCCTTAAATATCGTAAGTGTGCATTTAGAAAGGATTTTTGAAAATCGATCCCCTAAGAAGTTAAAACGAGGGTTGGAAGTTTGTTAGGTATCTAATTCCTGAGTATTGCAGGCAGTCACCTAATTTTAAGTTGATCATCACTATAATGTCATTCAGTTTGTTCTCAGTTTGGTAAAAAATTACAAGTATTAAATGTATGTATAAACTTTTACAATATGAAAAGCGGCTGTATTACATCACGCCAATATTCTGTGTTCGCGTGTTACTGACCTGGTCGAGGCCATATCAAATAGAAATATTTACACACATCTTTTTAAAACGAGTAACTTAAGTTTCTTACTGGTTCTTCTATATTCTGAACCGGTGGTAACTTCTTTATTAATGTTTTTTTTGTTTTAATTGACGATTCAAAATTGTTCAAACCCAAACTCAAAATATACTTTATTCAAATGGGCTTTTAAAGCACTTTTGAATCGTCAAGTTACATGTCATATTTTCATTTTAGATTCTTATAAAGCTACCACCGATTCGGAATGTAATCTCTATCGAGAAGAACCGGCAGGAAACTTGATAGTAACTCTTTTAAAATCATTTATACATAATGTATTTTTATTACATTTTATTTATGTTATCGGATAGAAAGTCAACGCTTATCAAATCCACGCCTCTTTGTCGTCAAAATATTCTTGTATGGTATATGCTTTATTTATTAAAGATTTTTTAATGTAGGCTTTAAACTTATTAAGTGGCAAATGTAATACTGTTTGCGGGATTTTATTATAGATGCAAATACCAAACCCCAGAAACAATGAACTGACTTTATGAAGACGAAAGTTTGGGATGAAAAGTTCTTGAGAGCCTACTTGAATAATGCATATAATGAATTTGATTGATTTTGATTTTATATGTAATTTTGGGCTACAGCTAGGATTTACAAGAACACCCACAGTACAAGGGACAAGAGAAAAAAAGAATCATAAGTTTTAATTATTTATTGGATGACGACTTAAAATTAATGGTGTTATAAAAAATATTGTTTAAAATGGAGTGATTGTTTTTAAACTAAGTTGAATCTAACTCTTGTTTTGTTCACGAAGTTTTTCCAGTTGTTGCCTGTAAAAAAGAATATTTATATTTTTATATAATCACAAAAGCGGTGATTGTACTTCTTTCGACGTGTCAAAGCAACATATTAGTCTGTACAATTGCTTAAAATTTAAGGTGTATTTATTTAAGTATTAAGATCATCTGCTATTTTTACCTCAATGACTCAGAAGGATATTAGTTTTTTTAAGTATGCATGTATTAAATACTAGAACTATGTGTTTAATAGGAATAGGATTTAATAAATAGGATTTTTTTTGATGAGAGACTTTATTGGATGAGAGCTGGACATTTCTTTTTTTTTCTTTGGTTTTGTTTCTTTGTTTGTTTTCTTAAAAACAAGCTTTTATATAACTGCTTTTAAAAAAATGAAATTAACTTTGTAAGTAAATAATCAAACTACATTTTGTTTTGTGGTAGGTATGCAAACACTGCTTAATAACCTTGCACTTCAAAATCGTTCAAACTGTTTAACCTACAAGACTTCACGATGGTCAGTCCGTTTTGACAGTCTACACACACCATGGTAATATTTTGTTGATGTCATATGACACTCCAGGGATTATAATTTTTATTTCATTTAACAATTTAAAATCAGTCAAGCCATTTAGACTACAAGTCACAATGTAACAGACATACATATCGCACATACATATTAAAGTGACCGATTTTAATGAGTAAACTTGTTAGTAATTAAATTTTCATTCCATATAATTCTGCGGTATATAGTCTATGATTATAGTGTTTAGTTTCCAAAAGGTTTTTTTTTATTTTTTATTTCGACACCCCACTTTAGTATTACCGTCCTTGTGTGTCAGTTGAATTAAAAAAATTCGTCAATTGTTAGTTATGTTTTAATAACAACTAACCTTAATTGCTGATTGAAGTCGTCCTGAACGATGTCGTCCTCCCAGTTATCCTCCCAAACGGATACATCTTCATCATCCGCGTCTTCGGTTCCCCAATCTGAATCATAAAGTAATGTACCGTAAAAATCTTTGTACTGAATGACATAAATGTAAAGAATTATGGCAATTGTTGAATGCAAATATTAATAATCTTAGGATTGTATAACAGTTATAAGCTGGTGCTAACACGATGTTGACGAAATGGAACAAAGAATTAGTAAGAATTGTAACAAAAATTTTTACTTCGTTTTTATGAATAAAGAAGGCGTACTTACGTTCGGTAGGAAATTCTTCGAATTCGTCATCCTCCTCCAGTAAGCCGAGATCTACTTTTTGTTTATCCGCCATTATAATTGATTAGAATTAGAATAATTCGAGTTTATTTTGTTTACGAGCGTGCTTCAAGAAATTGTAATTATTTGACAAGTCATGAAATTTGACGTTTATTGTTAGAGTTGCCAACGTTTTTTTTTTAAAGATTAAAACACTTAAGTAATCAAAAAGGCAGTACCAATATTATTTACAAAAAAAGAACATTGAATCACTAAAAAAATATTGCATAATTTTCAATGATATTTTATAGCTATATATATGTTACATTCATTTTAGTTGAAATTAAAAATTGTTAGACCAAAGATAATTTTACTGACATAGTCCCTAGTTGGTTGCTAGGCATTGTCGTTCAAAGTGGATGGTATTTTGATAGTAGTAGTAGTGGTTGTAGTATTGGTTGGTTGCCAACCTACATGACCTCATAACATATCTATAATTATATATTATTGAAGATTTATTTAATGCTAGCCATATAATATATGGTAGATTGTAAGACTCTATTTAATATAAACAATGTAACATCTTATGTAAGTACACAATCTATGCAATAAAGAAATTGAAATAAAATTGAAATTGAAATTGATACTTCAATACTAGATGAATATCGAACACAATGTCACTTTTTAATATAAAAAATAATCAAGTGATATATAAGCCTTTAACGTATTGACTACAGCTCGTATACAGAGTGACTCGACCGAGACATTACCTCATTCCCATAAAAGATCAACGTGAAGTAGCTAACATACTCGTAGCTCCATTTAATATGTTTTGTAAGGGCAGGGCCGGCTCTAACAATCCCAGCGCCTTGAGCAAGTATATCCTTCGGCGCCCTTTTAACCAACTTCCAAAAAGTAGGACGTCCTCAATTCGTTTGGTAGTTTCTTATGTACGTTCATCAATTACTTGAAAACTAAGTAATAATTTATTGTTATATTTATTTGTTTTCAAGATGTAATTGTATTGTTTATGAATTTATGATTTTTTTATTACATTGAAACAGATAGTTATAAAACTAAATACAGTAGAGAAGTTAAGTCGGCGCGTGTGGCGCCCTATATGCCTCGGCGCCTTTGGCCGCCAATCTGGTTGCTCCACCCTTGAGCCGGCTATGAGTAAGAGAGCCAGAAAGTTAACCCCCTCCTAATCATTCCTTTTCTTACGTCTTATTTCCTATCATCCCTTATTCCTTTTGAAGCTGGTAATGCCTTTATAGCTTTTTTGGTGCTGCAAATATCTACGGACGGCAGTGATCACTTAACATTAGGTGTCCCGACCGCTTATTTGTAAAAAGTATTATAAATTAAAATTATCGAAATAAATAAGCTTTTTATATGAATTACTACAATAAGCAGTAAATAAATAAAAAATTGATATTTATATATTTTCCAATAAAATATTCGTAGTATTATAAAATACGAATGTAAAAATAAAAAATAAACATTCTACACACAAACTTTATTGATTCAAAATGTATAATGCAGTCGAATACATGAGTATTTGTAATACATTGAAACATAAAAAGTAAATCTTAACCTATAGCATATCACAAAGTATCACATTATTATCAAATCAGACTACAAAAATATTCCTTTTTTTATTATATTTTTTCCTTTCTACTATATTTATTCTACCGAATAATATATGAATTAATTTCATGCATATAGACTAGAACATATAATTGCTTAGGATATATCCTTCTTCGTAAAGATAAATTGGATACAACGCAATCTGTATTTTTTATACAAAAATAATAATAAAAAAAAAAAACAAAAAATAATGGTCATTATAAAAAATATATTTTTGTTGATTTTTTTTAATAGCCAATTCTAGCCATATAATATAATAGTCTATTACTCTACAACATCATCCTTTTAATTATTAATATTTCGTTGAAATTACTTAAATATACAAATAGCAGTAAAACCATTTAGGTCTTTTCTTTCAATACACAATTTCCCCTCTACACGAGGATATTTTTGCCACCTGGCAACATAAAAAAAAGTTAATGGCAAAGAAATAATCATTCTGCCATATTGTAAAAATTGTACCAAGAAGTACGCGTATAAATTTATTTACACTCAAAAAGCAAATAACTATGCAAAGTTACGGGTATCTCAAGTTTTTTAACGATTTTAATGAGTGTTGTACCAAAGAATTTACGCAGAAATATTCTAGCTTGAGCCAGCAAAGAAATAGGAGTTTTAGCGCTTTGTATTAAGGTCTCCTTTTGATTGGGTTTCAATGTATTGTTTCTCTTTATCATACACAAGTCGAAGGACTCTGCGGCTTCTAGAAGGAGATAGAAGATGTGCTCGTATTCTTCTGAAGTCACGTTCTGGAGGTGGTTTAGGATGCCGTCAGGGTCACGAAATTGAGTTTTCATAATTACCTGAAACGATATTTAAGTTTTAAAATTTAAAATAAAAATTAATTAAGTTTTAATGTCTGGCCTGGCAAGGTCCATCTTTCTTTAACCAAAAAATATAAGATTGTAGCAACCTGTAAATATCTGTGCTGGGCAAAAAGTCTCCTCTCCTATTAAGGAGAAGGTTTAAATTATTTTAACCCACCACGCTGCTCCATGTGTCAGAATTTAGAACCCGAATATGCAGGTTTCTCACGATGTTTACCTTCATCGAGCAGGAGATGAATTTAACACATATTTAGCACTAGAAATGTCAGTGGTGTTAGTCAAAGCTTAAACCCGTGATCACCAATTCTTCCTTGCTCCATATCTAAGCACTCACCCTAACCTCATATCTAAGCACTCACTCTAGCCTCTTATCTAAGTACTCACCCTAGCGCCATATCTAAGCAGCAAGGCAACGGTGTCAGCGCTGGGCTCGGTGTTGCTCGCGAGGTACTCCGCAAGCGCTGGCCTCAGCTGAGCTCCATCGTCCTCATTGTACACCTTTAGATTTGGATCTGCACCGCTTTCTAGAAGGATCTGAATTTGGAAAGAAATGGTATCAGTCAAAACGGCTTTATTCTTTTTTAAGTGAATACTACTGAATGGATTTTAATAAAACTTCACAATAATATAGCTTATATATAAGAATAACATACAGGCTATAATTTATAAAGATATTGTGTAAATTGTCCAACAAATAACGATAAGTGTCAAGTAAGTAGGAAAAAAAATTCTGCCATCTATAAGCTATTCTGGCGTGCGCTGCAAAAACCCTTTGAGTTACACGTACATATATAATGTATGATTGAATTTTTTATCTTAAATACTCAAAGTACTTATCCGAAGTCGCAGGCTAGTACTATATTAATAAAAAGAAAGATTGTCATTAACTGACTGATCTATCAACTCACAGCTCAAACCATAGAATGGATCAGATTCTTTAGCATTCATATATTTATTATAAGTTTACGCCTACAACAGGAATTGCTTTGGTACGGAGCAGACTGACCCAAAAATACTTAATGCTTTCGGAGTTTGCTTCGCACATACAAAATTCTCGCTTTATTTATATTTTACTAGCACCCCTTGTAGTTTTATTCACGTTTTCATACAAACTTAGAACCCCTGTTTTACCCCTTTAGGGATCAAATTTTGCAAATTCCCGTCTTAGAGAGCGGCTACGTCCTAAAAAGAACGCCCAAGCAAAATTTGAAACTTCTAACTGTTGTAGTTTCTAAGATCTCGTGATGAGTGAGTGACTTTTCGCTTATATATGTATATATAAATTTACGTATTACTAATAATAATAGTAGTATGTTACCTTAACAATTTCATTCCTATTCGATATATTGTCCGAACAGGCCACGTGCAGCGGAGTGCCGATGACAGAGCTTGATGAATTTACTTGAGCACCTGTAGGAAGAAGTCACATTACTTATAAAAAGATAATTAACAAGCAAAGTAGGCAATAGTTTATTGTGATAGAGCCTGGGCAGTACAGCCCACTGGCTACAGAACCACATGAGCACTGAACACGGCGTGATAGCTTCTGGTGAGTGATCCCTCCCAATCCTCTCCTAACTTTATAATCTCCATTATTCCTTTTTAATTTCGCAACATATTGGTGGTTCCCCTTGCTTGCTTGCTCGTTGGCCTACTGATTTAACCGACTTCCAAGAACAAGGAAGACAGTACCCTCTTTTTTTAAAGTCTTGTAATAAAGAAAGCTCCTCTTCTTTTTATTTATTTAAACATTTTCTGTTTACGAATCTATCTTTTTTATCTTTTTCACTATCTGTCTACGTCTAATCTATCTAACTCACCAGCAGATAGCAACAGCTGTAACATGGCCACATCGCCCTTCAATATCGCCAGGTCCAATGGACTCGGTTTGTTCAGGTCTGGACAATCATAATTGACTCTAGCGCCTTGCTTGATTAAGAGGTTCACTACTTCTGTGCTGCCTGGAAGAGAATTATTTATATAGAAAAGGCCAATGAATTTAAAACTTAATACACATACTTCTCGATGCTTATAATGAAATATTAAATACAAAACATAGTATTTTACCAATTTTCTCGAAATATACGCGGGCGAAGCCGCGAAGAACTGTTACTTCAAAATAAAATATAGTACAAAGAGAGAAGTTTGTAAGTTTATATGTAGGGGAAACTGCTAATCCGATATGAAAAATTACTTTACCGTTTGATAGCCCGTCTATTGAAGACGCTATAGGCTAAATTACATCACGATACGACTCATAGGAGCGAAGCAGTAACCATAAACCCGAATGAAACCGCGAAGGGCAGTTAGTTATAAAAGTTTAAGAAATATCTTACCACCCAAAACGGCGTAATGCATGACAGTCCTGTAGTCGTTCCTGGCGTCCGCCATGGCGTTCACATCCGCACCGTAGCTGATGAGGAGCAGCACTGACTCTATACCCTAGGAAATACAGAAAAAGTATGAAAGAAGTTACTTGATGATCAAAATCCACTGTAAAAGCCTATTTGGATAAATTATATTTCGAGTTTGATTGTCCAACCATGTTTGATTAATGGAAAGACCACTAAACATATTTTGATAAAATTTTACCATATTATAAATAAATAAACACATCAAAGGCCTCCATTAGGATCACATGATTCTATGTCGGGGGTCACATACAAAACAAACACTCAGACCACGACACGTCTGTATCGGCCATAGGGATGTATGTACCGATGCAGACGTTTGCCGTGAGCGGAGATCGAACCCATGACCGTTAGCGCTGCAGTCAGTTGCATTGCAGTGATCACTGCGCTAACCTGTGTGTTACAGCTTATACATCAGAATAACAAATAGGCTAATTTAAACCAAAATGCGGTGGAAGTCACAAGCGAAAGCTAGTACTTCGGTAAAAAACGTTGAATTAAAAATGTAACCTCTAAGTCCCACTTCATAATCGTTTTACCATAAATGCAAATTTGGTCTATAAAGTCGTACCTTCCTCTGCCTAGCAGCCTTCATCAAGGGAGTTAGGCCAGCCCTATCCCTAGAGTCAGGATTAGCCCCAAACATTAGCAAGAGCTCCAAATATTCAGGGTCCGAAACAAGATTAATTTCTGAACCGAAGAAGTAACGCTTGTTGGGATCAGCGCCGTGTTCTAGAAGAAGACGCGCGACGTCCTAGAAGAGAAAGAAGAAATAGATGATGATAAGCAATAATGTGTCAACCCAAAAAAGGTCAAATTGTGAGATATTGATGTATTTTGATAACACGTTACCTATTTAACATTATAAAAAAAATCAAGTCATATAGACTAAATAAGTACGGAAAAAGTATCCATAGTTATATATTTTGCAATTTATATAATAATCTCAAATATTTCAAAAACTTTTTATAAAATAATACATTAAATATATCAATCTGCTTTTAATTAATTATATCTTTTATCAAAATAAAAAAGAAAAGATGGATGTATAATACTTCAAACACATTTATCCAGAATAGGTATGATATATTCAGACGCCATTTTTCCAAAATTAAGTCCGTGTGGCTTGAAACAGTATTGCTTATCAGCGTCCAAATAAGAATGAAAGTTATAAAAACCTTATGTAATTCAATAAGGCGAGAATTGCACTTGTTAGTTCTGCTCACAGATTTACATAATTTACATAAAATCTAAAAGAACTTAGCACTAATGACTTAATTTTGACACTTACAGCTTACGTTACCTAGGTGACTGTTAGCTGGTTTCAGAATCGTTTTATATCAATTACGAGAGTAAAACTTATAAGTGTAATTCTAACACACAGCCACGTTTCGTAGTGGCTATTTTTGTAAGTGTGCCGCTGTGAGAGGCAGGTGAAACGTCTAATTTTGTTTAGAAGCGCTCTGTGGAGAGATGTCAGCGCTAGATCGCAAGGACAACGTGAAGTTGGCTGAATGACACGATACATCTTCCAATCAAAGTGTTTATACACATCTAAACACGCTAATAGACGTTTTAAATTAATAAAAAGTATTACAAATGACAATAATCTTCTATACTAATATAACAGATAGGGAATTTTGTATAGTAAAGTAAAATAAAGTAAAGTGCCTGTGAATGTCCCACTTTTAGGTAATGGCCTCCTCTCCCATTAAGAAGAAGGTTTAGAGCTTAATCCACCATGCTGCTCCACTGCGTATTGGCGGATATACATGTGTCAGAATTTCTCCCAGCACTAACGATCATACTAACGATAACTAACGATCATCGGTTGGGATGGAAGAGTTCTAACCACTAGACCATCTCGGCTCGAATTTTGTATATGTGAAGTGAACTCCAGAACTAAAGAACCTATTGTACTAACTATGGTACCATTTGAAAGGTAAATTATTTTAAGTGTGTAATTAATATCATGTTGTGTATCTATACTAATATTATAAAGCTGAAGAGTTTGTTTGTTTGTTTGCTTGAACGCGCTAATCTCAGGAACTACTGGTCTGGTACTGGATTTGATAAATTCTTTCAGTTTTAGATAACCCATTTATAGAGAAAGGCTTTAGACTATATATTATTACGCTAAGACCAAAAGGAGCGGAGCACTAATGAACAATGTTTCAAAATCGGGCGATATTTTCCTATTATATATAAGACTTTCCTTTCGATACCAAATGTAGAATGATTATCTCAGTCAGATAAAAAATATGAATACTAACATAATGTTTGTTCCGAATCGCGAGTCTTAATGGTTCATCACAGAGGGTGGTGCGAGGGAACTCTTCGCCAGTATCAGGACGGTAATCGACTGCTGCTCCACTTTCCAGCAGTAGCTTCACGAGCTCCTTGTACCTGGATGAAGAAATATTCTTCATTGGTAATTTAGGGAGGTTATTTTTTAATTTTATTGCATTCTATTTGAGATATGGTCGAATGATTTAGCAAAATCAATCAGATTAATAATGATTTCTAAATCAATTATATTTTATAACGATATATATGTCACGTTCATACTATTTTCATGATAAAAGTCTGTACTATTTCCAACTTTGACAAGCTTGTCAACAGTCTTGTCGATCCAAACGAATCTCGCCTGTCAAACTCAGTCGCCAGCTGGTTGCTAGGCAACGTCGTCCACAGGGGTCGGCGTTCTGGCTGACAAAATCCTTGACTGTATAACATATCTATCATTGTATCATTGCCTTAACCTCATAGATGTATTACGTTCCTAATTAATTTGAAAATTAGTTAATTTACATATGTATGTACATAATTATATGTAGAGGGAATATAGGTATTTTATTTTACAACTTTGTTGCCGTGATTAACATGTACGTGTACCTTTGCTAAATTAGAGCTTTCAATTGCGAGTAAGCTTGAGACATGCAGACAGACTAATGGAAATGGCAAAACTTTAAAGATTTCTAGTTGACTATGTTGACTACCGAAATACTGTATTATATTTTACAAAAACATTTGTTGATATGTATCTCTGGGTAGGTTGCTGTCAACTTTGTTTTATGCAAATATCAAAAGCGACTAGTGATTAAATATGTTTTGCTAGTAAAAATAGATGCAGAATTGAGAGAGAGAAGAAAGTAAAACAGAAGGCAATTTAGAAGAATTTAAAGAAGATTTACCCATGTTCAGCGGACAGATGCAAGGCGCTGTAACCGCAGTCATCCCGAGCGTTGATGTCACAACCTCGGACCAACAGCAGACGCGTGGCCTCCAAATATCTCTGCCAGATCGCGTAATGTAATGGACGTAGGCCTTGGGTCACTGGTTCATTTACCTGAAATAATGCGATAGCATGAAATATGTCATCTTTAAAAGGTGGCTACGTGTGGATCATTTGAAGAGATAATACTGCAAATGAGTGGTGTCATCTATTTTATTGAAGATATTCATAAAGTAAAGAAAATATGTTTTTTTTTATTGTAAAATATCAGAAAAACGAGCTTTAGTAGAAAGAGTTTGCTATGATTATACAATTGTTAATATACAGAATGATTCATTACAACACCTTGTTTTCGACTTCACAAAAGTAAATGTTTCCTTTCTGGGGCAAAGTATTCGTTTTTATAATAAAATCCCCCAGAGAGGTTTGCAGTTTTCAATGAATAGATTTAAATCATATGTTAAAAAGTCACTAATAGCTAAAGCATATTACTCTATACAAGATTACGTTGATGATAAAGATGCGTGGGCTTAGTATATGCTGAATTTCGTACAGGATAAATAATGAATTTGTAATCATAAACTGTGTTGTATTTACAATATTCTAAAAGAGTAACTATCGAGTTGCTTGCCGGTTCTTCTCGGTAGAAACTGCGTTCCGAACCGGTGGTAGCTTCATTATTTATGTAATTTTTTTTTGTTATTTTTATGTATGACGAACAGAAATTTGTTTAAAGGAACCATGTGACCGATTTTGAAGTTAAGAGGAACTGCATTGAAAGATTTACGGAAAAACTTCACACGGTTCCAAAACCGAGCCTGGTGATAAAAAAAATATTTTGATACTTCTTGTTGCCGAAGATAATAGCGTAAAATGTGAAGAATAACTTTTAGCACCCTCAAGGTTTGATAATAGTTCATACAGTTTCAGATTTCTCCTTACTGACTTGCCTGAATCAATCACTTGTATAATCTGTAGCTATTTCGATATTCAATTTGAGAGCACTTTTTATAAACATATTATGGTAGAACCTAGCTAAAAACCACTGGCTACGGCTCGAATACGAGCTGTATATACTTCATATGTTAAGTGAAAGAGCCGGATTCCTAGCCCAAGGAAGCTAGGAAGTAAGGAAAAGAATGGGGTCTTCCCTCATTCCTCAAGCTTGCAACACACTCTGCTGTTGTAAGTATTCATGGCCCGCCTGGTCCTTTGCCAGTTTTTTTATAAAAAAAAATACTTAAACAGTTACCTTTGCCCCACATGCCAGTAAGATGCGTATTTCATCTAACGGCACCATGCGAATGATGGAGTCCGCGAGCTCGCGTTGCAGGGACTTGTCGGCTATCACCTCGGACGGCATGATTACTGGAAATAAACGGAAAATATTTTTAAACACACTTTGTTTATCTATGTATTAGTGATCTGCCCCGGTGAGGGCCGTAGCTAGGGGGGGGGGGGGGATAATGTAAATAAATACATAAGTACTCATTAAAAATAGTGGAAACAGAGACTGATATCAAGCAAAAATAAAGTAACAAGCCTACAAAGTCACAGAAACAGATATAACAAAATTTAAAGTACAAATAGAACTTAAATTCAATTCTAGCTATGATACTGGCCCTGGCATCGGTTGTGTTACGTATGAGCAGCTTTTTTTCGCTGGGGAATGCAAATATATATATATATGCACCCTGCGCAATAACTCAGGCGGGTATGTCGGACTCCTGGTGAAGACAGATGCACCAGGGTACCCATTAAAACCCAGCGGTGCTCTAACGCTCAGCGTGCAGCTAACTCATTCTCTTATTTACTTATTTCTATATCTTATCAACTCTTTTCTCAATACTCTACTCTTTTCCTACTATGAAAACGACAGACTTCGATACCAACAGTTCTCTCTCTGTTTTATCCTCTTAAAAGTTTAATTTCCGAAAAATCTTTCTTAGTGATTGTTTACAACATGATTCATCCGCCATTTTAAGTTTGTAGCCCTTGCCGATAAGGCTTTTAACGTTGATAAATCAGTCACTCAAATAGGATATGTTTTTTGTTTTGGTATATAATTTTAAAGAAATCTACTGACCAAATTTAGCGATAAAGTACACTTCTTTCAAAATGGTCCCCATAGAATTACAAATAAAAAAAATTTAGTGGAATAACGAAAAATCTGACGTAACAAACATTCAAAAAAACATAAACAACGAATTAAGAACCTGCTTCTTTTTTAAAGTTAAAAATAATGTTTTACATATATACGTATATAGTTGATAAATATAAGGATTAATAAATAGTCTACAAAAAGTATCAGGAGACGCGGCGTCTGTCAAAACTTATACTGCGTTGCGAAATTCCTACAAACAATAATTAACGTGCAACATGTGACATGTAAAAACATGCCAAAGCACGCTAGAATCGCCGTTTTATTGGCGTGGGATATTGTCGTGATTACGATTGTGTAATTATTAGGCACATGTGGATTTAAACATGTGATTCTTTGTAATTGAAGATTACGATTGCGATTCAACGTGGGAATCTATGATAGGGTGTCCAAGTAGAATATTTTACAGTGGGACGAAAGTAATTTATTCAACCGACTTAAAAAATAGGATTAGGTTCTTAATTTGTAGCGCATGTTTTATTAATCTTTTAAGTTTATTGTCGGTTCTTCACGATAGAATCTACATTCCGAATCAGCGGTAGAATCATGAATTAGATTTTTTATTTTTCGGAATTTTCTTTTCGTTGTTATTTTTCTGAAGGGCAATCGAAAAAATGTAGGCTCAGAGGACTGAGCGTTAGTTAGCGCAAGAATTGTAGTAACATTTAAAATAAACATCTTTGAAATATAAAAAGTCTTCTTCTAATACATTATTTAAGTAGTAAAAAAATTTTAAAATCTAACTGACCAAAAAACAACAGTTTACGTCCGCCATGTTGATTTTTTGCTGACGTCACATAGTCCATGTCTCTCCGGGTAAGAAGACCTTAACACCTTACAATTAAAAATTGGCTAAGCCGTTTACGCTACAGAAGGTCACAATTGAACGAACATACTCACCCTCATACAAAAAATAAAAACTTTTTGAACCGACTTCGACACCGAAACAAGTAAACTAAAAAGTAAAAAATAAATATTTATTACCACATTTCGAAGTCGGTGCCAGGTAAAACTTTTACGTGTTATTTACTGGAAAAATCGGTGAACAAACATACAAACCTACAGCCGAACATAGAACCTCCTGCTTTTTCGAAGTCGGTTAAATATCTCAAGAAAATCATGACACTTAAGATTAGCGATCATCTGTCAACACTAACGCGTGACCAAAGCCGCGTCGAATTCAAAACAAAGATGGCGACCGTCCAAACAGCGTGCCGCCAAACCAAAACAGTAAGTGACATCACTACAAACAAAAGATTTTATTTACACCTACACTTTCTCGCTAAACGGTGTCCTTTTTACGTTAATTTCGTCTTTTATCTATTTTAAAATAGCTTCACTTTATGACACGTGGACTAATTGTTGAGCGTTCGTTGTAACTTTGTAACGTCGTAATTAATGAACTAATTAATTTAATGTTTTGGTAATGTGTTAAATTGTTTATAATTAGAAGATAAAAGTTTAGTTATAAATCTTTTAATTAAAAAAGTTACTTTTTTGGAATTATATAATAATAAAAATAATAATTATTATAAATTGCATTACAATTCTTTATTTCTTAAAAAACGCTTTGGTTTTTTAATGCAAATAATGCTAATAAAGAGTTATATTTTATAGCTACATATGGACGCTGATAAGCAATATTATGTCAAGCCACACGGATATTATATTGAGGAACGTAGTTATTGTATTCTCTTTGTTAAGAAAATGGCGTCCTAAGGCGTCAAACCCGTTCTTAACAAATCTGTTAGATGAAGTATATATCCATCTTTTAGTTTCTAATTCGATAAAAAGACTTTTAATTGGCACCTAGGCAAGGACTATTTGTCCACTCTTCCAAAAGTAAAAGTTTGGGTGCCAAAATTAAGCACCAGACCGAAGAAGAAACCGCGAAACTAACTATTAACTATGATATTTTGACAACGTTAAAATAAGCGGATAACCGACCAGATAAGTTAACTGGTGTAAAGCGTATGGTCAACGGTACCACCGTTGACCATGAATGGATTAAAAAAACAACTCTTTAAATGTCAAAAACGAAGGTAACGGGGTACCATTGGCCCTTTTTGACATAGACCGCTAAAAATTTAATCGCAGAGGACAACGTGTCAAGCTTTTATATCATAGCTGGATGCTGATAAGCAATAATGTGTCAACCCACACAAAGTTAAATTCGGAGATATTGTGATTAATGTATTTTGATAGTGCATCACCCATTTAACATTATTCATTAAAAAATAAAGTCAAAACTAAATAAGTACGGAAAAAACATTCGTTCCATATTTTGTAATTTTTACAATAATCTCATATATTTAAAAAACTTTTTATTAAATAATATATTAAATAAATCAACCTGCTTTTAATACATTATACCTGTTATCAAAAAAGAAAAGAAAATATGGATAAATACTTATTCAAACAAATGTATTAAGAATCGGTTTGATATCTTTAGACGCCATTTTCTCAAAATGAAGTTCGTGTGGCTTGACACAGTATTGCTTATCAGCTTCCAGCTATAGTTTGAAAGTCTGAGAACAAAGCTTATAAGTGTAATTCTGAGAGTAAGACCTAAAGAAGATCTGTTTATATTATTAAGCAATAAACAATATGAAGAAACAAGGCGTTGCTATTTACCTAAACTTGTTTTTATATTTGTTATGATTTTTGTTTGAATATAAGTACACTCATATTTCCAAATATCGATTCCAGTCGTTATTGGGAATATCTGATTATGATTGTTTCTTGAAGTTTTTCTAATCAAAATGGTTTCAGTCCTGCCCCCAGGGACGGAGGTCAAAAGGCAATTGCTCTGTAAGTCAGTAACCTATCAAAGATTAAAATTTAAGCAAAACTTGGCAGGAAGCCGATAATCGCTAGGCAATACTATCTAATAAGTAGACTTTCCATGCCCAAGGTTATTAAAAAGCGTAGGTACAATATTAATTAAACCATATTGAAATCTATTCCAATTTTAATCTGTATCCAACCTTCTCGAACACGATCAATCAACACTTTTTTCCTAGAAAGGTTTAAAGTTCGGGAAACCCGAGCGTGTTGCGAAATGTCACATTTCGTTCCAAATTGGATATATGCCAGCCATTTCGTTGTGATATTTCGCATCAAAAGATTTAATATAATTCGAGGGATCTTCTCAATTTGGTGGATCAGGCCAATTACCTTGATGATCTATTTTAGCGCGGATAAAAGATGGCGCCACGTGTTCTTTGTTTATTGTTTTTGTATCGACTTTTGTGAGTTTTGCGTGTTATAATTTTTGTGACAGTGTAATTGACATTGTAAGCAATAGGCTCATTGATTTGGGACACAGTAGTACTTTATATGACACCATAAATTAATGAAAATCGAACCGGTGAACGCGTTTGGCAAATATCTTAATTTTGCTTATTAATGTTTTTTTTTTATTTTCATTGTTAAATTTTGGTCTGTACATACAAGAGAGAATGCAAAAAAATAATGAACAGGTTGTTTAATGTTGTTAATGCTCACAGCTAAAGTTAAATTATAGTCTAAAAATCTGTGTAGATGAGAAAAGATGTTCCAAATGCTTTTTTGTCCGTCGTAATATAATGTTTAAAAATATATCGCGTAACGCACACGAGGGATTAAAAATACCTCGTAAAAAGTCTTATGAACAACATTTATATTATGATGGATAAAATATCCTTGTTAGCTATTATAGTAAAAATGTTGCAGATTTTTTTGAAACAAAACGTGTATGTAGCATTTCAAATGTTTTCTTCTTCACTTTGGGTTATTGACACATCGATTGAAGCTAGGTAGTTGTATTATTTGAATTTAATAATTACAGAAAGAGATACTATTGCGCAATACCTAAATATAATACTGATACTAATACATATGTAGACGACATATTATTATAAGTGTCAAAATCAATCGTCGAATGTATGTTTGCGCATCAATTCACAAGGGCAACACGTATTTGGCTAATTCGTTTTTTTGTTGGGTTTATAACTGTAAGGACACTGTTTGTACAAAAGTGTTGTTGAAACAAAAGTGTTTTAAACATTGTACAGAAAAATTAAAATCGTAGGTGAAGAAACCGTACAAAGCTTATTTATTTTATTTAGATAATAAAAATAAATAAACTCATAAAGACATCAAATTTTAGTTACTACCAATGCTATTTAAAACATTTTATATTACATATTTTAAACTTTCGCGATTAATAGTATTCATATTTAATATAACGGGTCTTATCGCGATAATTAATGGTATAAATACCTTTTTATTGTCCGACGTTTCGACGAAGTTACATTCGTCGTGGTCACGAGCTGACTGTATTATATTAAATATGAATTTATATTACGTTATACTATTTCACGTTAAGAATCTGTATCTATTTACAACTTTGACAACTGGACATTTACATGGTAACTAGGCAACGACTATTTGGCTGTTCTTCCGAAAGCGGAAGACATTTTAGGTGCCAAAACACATGAATTAATAACATATCTATATTTATAAAATATGGCTATGACATAATTATTAATGTACTCGCGTAAAATTCAGTGACGTTTCGTTGACGTCAATACAAAGTTACAACGTACAGCTGTTATCATAATAGCCAATCAAGTGGCCGTTGCTATAGGAACGATAGGTTATTATTACACACACATATACAATTTGCTGCACACATGATTTACATATCGCTGCTTTTCAAGAATATCGATGCAACTAAAAATGATGAATTTCAAGGAATGGGATTTTTAAATTTCTTCATGAACGTGTTGGTGCAGCTATGCAAAATTAAAACGATCCCTTGATGTTATTACGTAATTGATTTAAATAAAATTCATCATCGCAATTTTTTTCATGACAGAACATCAAAGATTTATGGTCTTTTGACATACTTAGTTCTAATTGTTAGAATTTTGAATTACTACGATATTCTTGCAAACCAGCGATATGTGGGGGTGTAATACGTTAATGTATGCGTTAATATTTACAATTATTTGTATTTATTGCATCTATATTTTACACGCATTAAGTAGAACTTTACAGTTATTAACATATTCTTATAAAATCTCTTCTTTCATTTTCAAAAGTATTTAAAACTAGCGGCTCGCACCGACTTCGCTCGTATTACATATAAACTTACAACCCCTTATGCCCCCGTTCAGGGGTAGAATTAAAAAAAAAACGCCGATGTTCATTTGCATTTATTTCGACTTAGAAATAGCCATATTTAATTTTATGTTTCTTACTTTGAAAATGACGGAGTTTCATATAATAGTTCAAGTTCAGTTCAACCTTTTTAGGGGTGAAATTTACAAAAATCATCTCTCAGTGGATGCTTACGCCATAAAAGGTATCCATAAAATTTTGAGTTTGTAGTTTTTAAGTAATTATATATGTATAGATGTACATATTGCTATATCTTTCACGAATTTAAAACGAAATCACTTCTATATTTGCTTAAGAAGTCATTTATGTCAATTAAAAAGATAAAAAGACGATTTCAATGATTAGTGCGCTTTGTAAGCGTTCTCAAAATGGCCGACCAAAACAAAATGGTGTCTCGAAATAGCGCAGGTCATTGACCGTAACCTTGACATCAAGTAACCGAGTTCTTCGGTTTTAAAATACAAATTTAAATTAGAATTTCAGGTCGTTTTTCGGCGCAGATTTTTTAATCAATAACAAGGTCAATTATTTATTTTTCCGGATAAAATATGTAAGGCATCTTCTAAGGGGTTTCATAAATAAAAGGTATTTTCGATGTTCTTAAAAAATGGCTTATTCTATGAACTCATAAGTTTATTTTAATAGAGAAAGGTCTTATAAAGGTACAAGCAAATTTATTTTAATATTCTTTTTGAACGTCAAACAAATAAAATTAAATCTCCTAACTCATGAGAAATCGCGAAAGAAATTTCGCGAAAGCAGAACATTTTTTATTGACTTTTTTCAGTAATCTCAATATTGGTTACAAATTTTGAAATGTATTAAAATAGCCTAGAAGCGATCACCTCATTCCCGTAGTGTGTTATCTATCTTCTTGACTATAAAGAAGTACATTTTGTCACATTTGACACTTTTTGGCACATTTGTTTGGCACATTCCTTTCGCTTTGGATAGACCGTTTATCGAGGAAGGTTATAGACAGTAACCATAAACGCAAGGGACAACTATTGATCTATAAAATTTTCAATATAACAATTCTATTATGTTAATTGATTTGTCGATATAGTTAACAGCAACCTACTCACAAAGCTGTATCAACAAAATACAAACGTTCTATAATTTTTTATCCACGCGTACAAAATCATATAATGTAGGCGTCTGTTTATAAACTCGATAGGTGCAAGTGCGCATTCGAATGAAAGCCAAAAATATCTGCCCTGTTTACCTGCGAGGCCTGAATGAATCGAATGTTTTTTCTTGTACTACGCACTTGCTTTAGGAAATCGTGTAGAGTGATTCTACGTGACGTTTTAATTCAGTTTGTAAACAAATAAAACAAGAATGCGAGCTGGACAAGCGAAGTGCTTCCTTCTATAGTATAACATATAAAACTATGTACGCAGTGCTGAAATAAATCTGTGCGTTGCCCCTATCAAAAATTATTTCGGGGCCCGATGAGTTTAGGATATGAAATAAATTTTGCTGTTCGATCCGTCTGGTTTGATTGGTTGACATTTTTTCATATCTCATCATAATTTTTTTTGAATTTTTCGCAACTTTAACATTGCACGTACCTTAAACCTAAGAATTGAATTGAATTGAACATTTTACGTGAAGGATTTATTTACGCAGGCGCGATGCGTAGCTGACTGACTACTAGGCTTAATTCGGCCCTGTATGTTACGTTTTAATACTGTAACCCTTCATGTATAGAATTCTAGTAATAGTCAGCTTAGCCTCAATGTGATTAATTGTAAATCTTTATGAAAGTCTGAGAGCGAAACTTAAATACACACTTTACTCTCCTGACAGATACAGAAAAAGTCATGTCATATCATGTCATAATAACCACGCTGAACCGCCCCCCACCCCCCCAGCCTGCCAAAAACCAATCCTACGCCTAAAGTTTTTCAAATATTTGAGATTATTGTAAAAATTGCAAAATATGGAACGCACTTGGAAATCGAAACAGTTAATTACGAGACTTTTTTCCCTTCTTATTAAGTTTATATGACTTATTTTTTTTAATAACGTTAAATAGGTGATGCAGTATCAAAATACATAATATCTCCGAATTTGACTTTTTGTGGGTTGACACATTATTGCTTATCAGCATCCACATAAGAGTTAGAGACGAGAAATAGTCTACCGAATGATTGAACTGAATCATTTTCATATTGAAAAATTATCACGAAAAATAATGTTCGAAAATTCGTGTTTATAGTTGCGGGAAGCGTTACCACATAGGACAAGTAAAAAAATAGACTACATATTTTATATTATATATGGATGCTGATAAGCAATAATGTGTCAACCCACAAAATTCGAAGATATTGATGTATTTTGATACCGCATCACCTATTTATTATTAAAAAGAAATTAAAGTCATATAAACTAAATAAGTACGGAAAAAAGTTTCTTAATTAATTGGTCGAATTTCACGGGCGTTACATATTTTGCAATTTATACAATAATTTCAAACATTTGGAAAACTTTTGAGTGGATAATATATTAAATGTATCAGTCTGATTTTTATTTATTATACCTTTTATCAAAAATAAAAGAAAGAATGGATATATACTTCTTTAAACATATGTGGTAAGAATAGGTTTGACATCTTTAGACGCCATTTTCTCAAAATGAAGTCCGTGTGGCCTGACACAGTATTGCTTATGAGCGTCCATATGTCAGAATCTTCGTCGAGAAATTCAGGTTTTCTCGCGATGCCTTACTTAAAAGCTAAATATGAAATGAATGCAATTAAAAATCTTCACATATCAACAAGATTCGAATAAGAGCCAGAACGTGACACGTTACGTTGTCAAAGCGACGTCGCATCGTGAAAACCTACGATTAGACGAAGGTTCTGAATCCCACCGTCCAGTGGTTTGGGCGGTGCGTTGATAGATCACTATGTCAGTCAGTCAGTCACCTTTGATTTATATATTTAGATGAATAAAAATGTATAGGAATAAATAATAATAATTACGTATATAACACAATCATATAAATACATAATCTATTATTGTTATTGTTAACAGAAATTATTGGATATAATAGAGGTTGATATAATATTAGGCATACTGTATCGCACTTTGGTAATATTCATTGTCAAATACGCATAAATTTATACACATAGATACTACAAAGTATTAAAAATATAAGTATATTTTGTAATATAGGTCTGTTAATTATTTATTAGCTAATTATTAAACATTAACCCTGAAATCGTTTTATTTATTTTAATATTATAAAGAGAAAGCGAATTATATACATATGTGCGAAGTTAACTCCGGAAAAACTGAAGTTATTTTAAAAATTCAAGTACCATTTGAAAGGTAAAATATTCTCGATGGTCATAGGCTATATATTATGCATATATGCACATTATTAAAAAAATATACATATACATAATGAGAACAAAGCTGCGAGCAAAAGGTAGTGTACTTTAAATTCATTGTTTTACCCATAGCTTCATTTTAATAAATAAAAAACATAAATGTTGACATGAAATATTGTTTACGTAATGTTTATATAAAAGTAAATAACTCACCTTATATATCAATCAGTATCCAAAACACAAGGAAGAATGACACAAAGCCTTTGTTCCAAGTCCCCTGAAAAACGCGCGAATTTTCCCGCGTTGTCAATTTGACAATATTAGAAATTAATGTAGATATTGAAAACTTTTATTCGCGTTTTTTAAAGAAGATTTTGCTTATAAATTGATTATAAAGCAAATTACACGTGTATATGCTTATGTAGTCAAGAGTCAACTGTGATGGCGTCGGGGAAACCATGGCTGGACTAACGCCAATATGGCGGCTTGCCAAGTACGAAGTACGATTATAAGGTAAAGGAACTAATTTGTGACTACTATTTTTCCTATTTAGCTAGTCACCTAAAGTGAAATAATCACCGCCGCCCATAAACATTTACAACACCAGAGATTCTACAAATGCGGTTTTAGCTTAAAAGGAATAATGGGAAGATAGGAAGTAAGGAACTGCAGCCACATTTTAGTGTAGCTCTATTCAGTCAGATTATAATGTAGTAACGACAATTATTATATTCAAATAAATGAAAAAAAAATCGTAATTATAATACCTTTAAAACAATACACAATTCCATCATAAATAAATTATAGTCTATATTTGTAGAATTAAAAATAATGTTTGTTTGTTTTCCGTTTTCCTATATGCGTTCTGTAACCATTGATCGGATTGTGATGAAACTTTGGTAGTGTGTTCAGGCGGCGTCCACGAGAATTCCTGGGCAATATGAGATTATTTGGTCCAGGGACTGGATGAATATACTTTAGGTGGCCTTACAACGCATATCGGGAGTAGCAAGTTTAGATATTAATCGGAAATCGGAAATCTAACAGCTCCTGTGGGTCGCAATAGCTACATTTACCCTACATTACAGAAACGCACGTGAAAACAACGCACTACGTGCAAGTGAACACCTTTACAAAGAAAACAAGAGAGTTCTGGATATTTGATTAACAACAAAGGAAAGTTTGGAAACATATAATATAATTTTACTTATATTTTGTTTCGATATCCGATTTATATTTTAATATCTATACCAATATTAAAAAGAGGTAAAATTTGTTTGTTAGTTTGTATGTACATTTCTTTTTGTATTGGATAGCTCGTTTATTGAGGAAGGATATATTACATCACGTTACGACGCATAAACGCGAGTGAAACCGCCAGGGGCTAGTTTAAAATACTTTTGTAAACAAAACAAGATGTTATTATACTATACTATGTAATAAAACTGTAACTGGTCGAATTTTGTTTGCCCATCACGCAGACACTACTGTACGAAATTGGATGCGGTTTTCACAGTTGTATTGGTACAGGTATAATAAAAATAATAAATAAAGGCATCACACTCAACGGCCCCCATTAAGATTTCATGACCTTGTATCGGGGGTCCGGAAACATACACAACACTAACACAAACAGCCAGACCATGACAAACATCCGTATGGCCAATACAGACGTTTGCCGTGAGCGGTGATCGAACCCGCGCTTGTTAATGCTTCAGTCAGTTGCAGTGACCACTGCGCCAACGTGTCTGTAATATGTAATATGAGTATGTATTTATATTATTAAGTGTGTACATCTCCAAACCCCTCTTGTTCAGTATTAAATGTACTTTATCAAAGGTTATCTGGAACAGATCGCTCTTTTAGGGATAAGACCGCCTTTTGTGTATCATGTTTTTTTATTCTGTTGAGTTTTACTTGTGTTTTGTTTTTTCTTTTTGGTGTACAATAAAGTATATTGTTAATTTTTATTTCTTTTTGTTTTTTTTTTTTTTGTGTAAATGATAAGTTATTTGTACTTAAGTTATTTATTTGTTATTATTATTATTATTATTATTATTTTACTTTTTATTTTGTACCTAATTGTCATCTTGTCCCAAATAAAAGTGTTCTTTCTTTCTTTCTTTATGTTTGTATTGTATTGTACGCCGCTTAGAAGCCAAATTATCTATGCGTAGGGAGCTTTACGTAGATGACGTTAATAACAAAATCTAGTCCAATATTTCTTAAACATTATCGAGTTTCTTGCCACTTCTTCTCGGTAGAATCTACATTCCGAATCGGTGGTAGCTTCCTTGTTAATGTATTTTTTTTACATGTGTATAGTATAAAATAATCGCTCGATAATTGATCGTTCGTTTGTTGTTGGAAATATATATAGTATAGGTTGGCGCTGTGGTCAACGTAATAATAAGCCGTACGAATTTCTGTCGTGATCTGGATGTTTGTATTTTAACTTATTTTTTACATTATTTACCTATTATTAGGTTTGTCAACTTATTGTCTGCACTTATAGAAGGTTACAATCATATAACCCTTCCAGTAGGTGGTGCGTGTGTCCTACCAACCAGACGGAAACATACATTTTAGATAGTATGGTATAAAATAATAAACTTACATCAACGTGAACGAAGCGACGACCAAAAGTTAGTATGTAATTAATAATCCTTCGTGTGCATCCCACTCGTACTTCACCGGTTTTTATTGTTTATTGTTCTACCTTCAGTAGAAATACACATTTTATGAAAATCTCAATTCTTAAACTTTCTATAACTAATGAGATATAACTAATTAACAGACGGACAGACAAACGAACAGCGAATTAATAATAGGTTGCCGATGGCACTCCTAGGGTACGGGATAATTCTTATAAAAATATCGCCATATCGCCTGATAAATAATAAAAGCAATAATATAAGAAAAACTTATTGCTAATAAAAATAATCAGGCAAGTGGTAGAGTGGTAACAACAACCGGTAGCCGGGAATTACATTTGTAAGTTTTACTCTCATAATTGACAAAAAAAAGCTATATAACGTGGTAACAGTTACCTAGGTAACCTTACGAAAGCTATTGCTGTCAAAAATAAAGGTACTGACGGTAAATTGTTTCAGATTTAAAGATAAAAAAACAACTTATGCAAATTTGTATGAAAGTCTGAGAGCAAAACTTATATTATAATCATGGAATAAAATAGAGCAGTTTGGAGACAGAATTGACATTCACATCTTACATATTTACTCATTTTGTAATCATTTTATATCAATTACGAGAATAAAACTTACAAGAGTAATTCTCGCCTTACAAGAAAATATAAATATATTATTGGAAAATATAAATATATTATGAATCTTATGTTAAAATATTAGTAGATAGAGATGGAAAAGTTCAAAATATAAACTGGCTTTAAAATATAGTCTTGTTAGGAATATATCATAAAAGTCAATAATACTGTATTTTGTCTATGGTAGCTCGTTGATCAGTTAGTTATTATTATATATCGGCAGTGCGCACCCTCCCTCTCTCTAGGATAGATCGCTCGTCTTTACTCTCAGAAATATATTCATAATTACGAATAAACTAGTAACTAGAACCCCAGAGATAACTTAACAAGTCTATGGGACTCTATTTAAAATATTCACTTATGGACTTCTTAAAGAAAATATGTTCAATGTTAATTGCCCAATCGATTCAGTCAACTTGATAACTGATAATTTTTAAGCTAAGCGACTCACCTACGCTCACACTAATAATGGCTATTTACAGCGCCAGGAGTTTCATAAGTGCAAATATTTATATAATACAAAATACATAATTATAATAATAATAAATATATACAAAAACCATTTCAGTTTCTGACTTTTTTGGTGGATTGTCCATAATATTTTTCTTCAAACACGATGTGAACATAACATAATTAAGGTTAATATTAAATATATATATAAGCAATTATTGAGGAGTTCCCCTGGTGCACCATCAGCTCTACATTACATATGCATTGTGACGAGTATAAATTAACCAGTTATCGAATCACAACCCGTGGAAAACTTGTTTTTGATTAGCTCCGGCGGTCATCTGTAGTTTTCATCATCACACTTCACCAAATGTGGCTTTTCGAGATCAAATGCACGAGTTACTATCAAAAATACCTAAACCATTATAAGTGTGCCTATAAGATTTGTGTCTAATCTGAAAATGTTTTCAATTAACATCAGGTATTCCTAAACGTGCCATCTACATATTTAGGCTGTACACATTTCGATTTAAGTCTGTTCATTTTTAAAGAAAACATAACACATTGATGTAACTTATCATTTTTTTATCATTCACCAATGAATTATGGTTTTTATTGCAATGTACCTGATACGCCAAGGCTGCTCGGTTCATCACAAACATCGTTTGCCAAATATATCCGAATCATTAACGCGTGATTTGTTAATTTTGACAAGTCCGTGTAGGGTCAGCTTAAGAAGTATGACAAATATACTCGTTGAAAAATGTCTGTGCTATTTGCAAATAATTAACTATGACTATTGTGTTTTCTCCACTCCAAGTGACATTGGCGAAATAATATGCACAATTGACACAACTAAAAGCCACAAAACAAAGCATGAATAAATGGACTATAACGTTTTAGGCTAAGCATGTTCTATAATCGTTGATTAGAGATATTTGCATTCCTCCTGTATTTGCGCTCCTATTTTCTTCAAGATATCTATATCATATACTAGCCTCTTGCAGTTTCACTCGCGTTTATGGTTACCGCGTCGCTCCTATGAGTCGTAGTGTGATGTAATATAGCCTTCCTCAATAAATAAACTATCTAACACCAAAAGAATTTTTCAATTCCAACCTATAGTTCCCGAGATTAGCCCACAAACAAACAGACTCTTCAGCTTTATATAAGTAGACTTGTTTATACGTTGACAACTGACTGTATAGTCTGTGACATTCGTGCTTTTGTGACTCTGTGGCAGTAGAATCTGATCCCGATCCTATGCGTGACATTAAATGTTGGTTTCGTTTTTTTTAGTTGTGCCCCTCCAAACCGCTCTTATATTATGGTCTATGCCCAAAGGTTGTCTGGAAGAAATCGCTATTTCAGCGATAAGACCGCCTTTGTACGTCTTTCTTTATTTTATTTTTTTTCTCCATGTACTTTGCAAATTGACTGGTGTACAATAAAGAGTATTTGTATTGTATTGTTCCAAAACAAAGCACTTAAATGTACAATATAGCACTGAAAATGTTATTATATGACTACGGATAGGGTATGCTAATGGAATTTGGTACCCAGAATGCCGGCCATTTTGGACGACGTTGCCTATCAAACAGTTGACGAGAATAAGGCGAGTGTATCTTAGGGCGTTTTTGGTAACAATTAGAAAATTATGAGGAAGCTGGTTAGGCTTCCGGCTTTCTCATGCACCTTACGAAACGAAGCTGCTTTTGGCGATTGCGAGTGTGGTACTGCATCGGTCGAGCCAGCTTGATTACGAGCTGTAATGAGAAGGCTAAAGTTTGAAATTTTGAATCGTCAAAACAAATAAAAAAATTTAAATTAATAAAAAGCTATCATATGTATTGTTAGATACGGATAAGCGATAACGTTTCAACCCACAATAAGTCGGAGTTATTAGTGGGCTATGATAAAGCGTCACGTAATTAACATTATTTAAAAAAATCAAGTCATTTAAAGTAAGTAATTACGGAAAAATGTTTATTAATCTAGGGTTTAGAATATTTAAGTGTGAACTATTTGCACAGTATTATTAGATAAAACTTTTTTAAATACAGATCTGCTTCTAATTTATTATATCTTTTATCAAAATAGAAAAGATAAATTTATGCGTCCTCAAACCGATTTATTAAAAGAGGTTAGACATCTTTAGACGCCATCTTCTTAAAATGAAGCCCGTGTGGCTTGCACAGTATTGCTTATCAGCGTCCGTTTATAAAATATCATTGATCGAGCCACTATTTCCTCCAAATTTATCAGCTTAAGGCCTTTGTCAACTTAATCGCATAATTTAAAAAAAATACGATACATATTAAAAAATCTAAATATTTATTTTAATATACAGTAATCGATATTAAACTTTCAACACAATAAATTAAAAAATTATTTAGTATTGCCATACGAAAAATATTCAATAGTTAAATTATTCATTGATATTACAAAATTGTATGTTCACACATATATTAAAAATGGTATAAAGTCTCGTCTTTCAATAAAATATTTTATTAAACACTAGTTCGTACTACTAGTTCTAGTGCCTTAGTTTTATCATTCACAGCTTTCGTAACTACTTACGACGAATCTGTTGCTAGGTTACAGCCTTGTTTCATATCGCTCTCGAGAGTAAAACTTACTAATGTATTTCTTGCCTTGTGTTACTGCTTCGCTCCTATGAGTCGTTGCGTGATGTTATATAGTCTATAACCTTACTCAATAAATGGACTATTTAACGTAGAAAGTTTTTTTTTTATTGGACTAGTAGTTTCAGAGACGAACCCCTACATACAAAGTTACAAACATAAAAAATAAAATTCTTAAAAATATTACTATGGAATAAAGATAGTTAAAACTTAAAAAAACCGACTTCAAAAGCCAAATACTTAATTTCCTTTGCTTTGACGCAAACCAGTTATTTTGATAAAACTAACCTAACCAAACCACTAAATCGATTCTGATAAAAATTCTGTAAGTCCAATTTGTGATAATTTCAAAATCGATTAAGAATCTTTTCTTCGAAGTTCTGTGGTAACAAACTAAAAAGATACGAATTTAGAACCTATTTCTTTTTTCGTTGAATCGTTAAACTCGAACGAGGAAAAAACCTAAGTAATTAAAAAGGACGGTCGTTGGTATTTTAGAAAATCGTTTTCAATATAACAGCCGTAAAATCCCGGCCGAATTAAAAAAATGCGATCGCCGCTTTAATGTAAACTGAAATAGTTTTAAAGTTTTCGACCTATGATGTCTTTTGCCCAGTAAAAACAAGCGAATTATAATATTAAAATTTAAATATAGTTTTTTTTTTAAACGCGAACAGAGCCACGGACTTGCCTTGTTCGCTATAGTATCTATTCAAGCAGATTAGTCTTGAAATAAATATTTATGAATCCGGTCGGTCCATTAGCATTTCCTAATTTTTTGGTATTTAAATATTGCAACATTGTTTTTTGTGTTTTTTTCACATTTTTGTATAAAAAAATATTGATAAATATCTAAAATTATCTTTTTTAAACAATACAATAAAAAGTTTAATCTGATAAAAATGATAATGTACATCTAAATAGAATATAATTAACATTGTGAAAAGAAAAAAAAAACAATAAAAATATTAAAAGAAGAATTAAACAAAGAAAAATTTAACTATATAAAACCTACAAATCTGTCGATGTCATTGCAGTGAGGCAAAGAGCCCAAAACACTGGCGGCATGGCCAAAGGGGCATGGCCAAACTGATATGTTGGCCAAGATAGGCGCCAGCTCTCCGGTCACTTGTAGACTCGACGAGGCGGGAAGATAATTCTTGGTAGAATCTTTTGGCTTTCTCGCCCCAGGACCCCATGGTTTCAACGGTAAAGGCCACAAATATGAAACTCCTTTTGACATTGTCAGCGGTAGTAGCCGCCGCTCCCGCTGTTGCAGAAGTCCCTTGTATATAGACGCTGATAAGCAATACTGTGTCAAGCCACACGGACTGCATTTTGAGAAAATGGCGTTTAAAGATGTCAAACCAATTCTTAACAAATCCGTTTGAAGACGTATATATCCATCCATATTCTCTATCCATATTCTTTTCTATTTTAATAAAATGTATAATGAATAAAAAAGAGATCGGTGTAATGAAATGTTTTATTAAATAATAAGTTTTTTTAATACATCAGATTATTTTATATAGCAAAATATTTGAAACATTTTATTAAAGACATTTTTCCCGTATTTGTTTTTTTTTTTAATAAACGCATCACACTCAACGGCCCCCATTAAGATCACGTGACCTTGTGTCGGGGGTCCGGAAACACTCACAACACTAACACAAACACCCAGACCACGACAAACATCCGTATGGCCAATACAGACGTTTGCCGTGAGCGGGGATCGAACCCGCGACCGTTAGCGCTTGAGTCAGTTGCAGTGACCACTGCGCCAACGTGTCTGTTTGTTTACTTTAGACGACTTGAAAAATATTTGAATAATTTTAAATACATGATGCACTATCTGAATACATCAATATCTCAGAATTTGACTTTCGGTGGGTTGACACATTATTGCTTATCAGCATCCATATGTGATACAGCCAATGTGTCAACACAGGTAGCATCCCATACAAGGGACTTTCCCAACTATTATAACAATATAATTGACTTGGTTCACATTTTTAAAATAATATCTATCTGTTCATCTGTTCGCTAATAAGCCAAGCCAATAATGTGTCAAGCCACACGGATTTCATTTTGAAAAAATGGCGTCTTAAGATATCAAACTTATTCTTAACAAATTTGAAGACGTATATATCTATCTTTTCTTTTCTATTTTAATAAAAGGTATAATGTATTAATCGCAGATTGTTTTAATAAAATTTTTTATCTAATAATAAGTTCTTCAAATCTGCAAAACTATTATATACTGTGAAATATGGAATACAATCCAATATTCGAAATATGAAATTAAGAAACATTTTTCCTGTTCTTATTCAATTTAGATGACTTTAATTTTTTTAATAATGCTAATTACGTGACGCTTTATCAGAATACATCTACATCACCAAATTTGACTTTTTATGGGTTAACACATTATTGTTTATCAGCATTCATATGTGATACCTCATAACTAACAACAATTCAAATATTTTAATTTATTATAATAATAATATTTCTTACAAAATCTTAAGTGTAATCATTTCAAAATGTAAACGTTATTACAGTTTGCTTTAAAAGAAGTTTTTTGAGTCTCCTGTGAACTTCGGCAGTTGCACGTACGAGCTATCACATCTAGATCTTCGAACTTATCAAATTTGAAAATGTGTACAGATTTTTAACGTCAAATAATCAATAATGAACGTAACATATGTTACTAATGATCGCCTAGCGGTCGGAATTCGACCGTAGTTCATTAAATTTTCAACTGTTTTCAAGATTGACCACAGATAATCTATTCTCAAATTGATCCCAGACGTTACAATAAACAAAAGAGTATGTGTGCGTGTGTGTATCAAATACACATATGTGTGTATGTATGTATGTATGTGTGTATGTATTGGGTTTGTACATTTGACGCACTATTTCGACCAAACTCGTGGGGCTATTTTGAGTTTGATTCAAAACGTCATGGAAAGTGTAAAGAAGCCATAATGTAAAAAAGAAAAAAAATGAAAGTCAACGTACTGTGTTACGTGGGGTATCGTTGAATAGGAATTTAAAAATCATTTTTAGATTTCCTATATTATTTTTCAATCAGAGCTACTTTAGAATTAATAACGATTTTAAGTTGGTTAGTTACGATACTCTACGGTCTCGTTACGCAGTCGTTATTACTATTTTATTAATTAACTATTTTATTAATTTAATGTATTTTTTAAAGGTAATTAAAAAAAATAGCATTTCCTCTCTTTCTCTTTACAAATAATAAGTTTCCGAAATTTATACTCCTAAAGCTGCGCAATTTTCTTAACAATTAATTTTTTTCCTTGCGTCGCGTAGTCGGGTACATTTTTTGCAACACATATTAATGTATAGAATAATACCATTGATCTAAATAACTGACACATCACCTTTAAATGGTATACATCTGCTGTCGCATCGAATTTCGTAAAACATTCTTTCGAGTCCATCCGTTCGTTTGCGTAACCGTTACACATAAAGATCGTAGAACTAATTTAATATAAATAACTGAATAATTTAAAGATCATAGTTAGATTTTATTTACACTGGAAAATTACAAGATCACAGGACTCGAGAAATATGATAAAACTTAAAAAAAGGAGGAATTGATTTTAAAAGCAAAATTTGATTAATTTAAATGACATGTTTATTCCATTTATTTTAATTTTAAAACTAAACTACTCAATCGATTTTGATAAAAAATCTATGTGACCAATAGGAGAGTCTATTCTTCCAAACCAAAAAAAGGTTTAAATTTAGTTCAGTCGTTTTCGAGTAATCATCAAACTTACATATAAAGATAAAAATGTTTCCTAACGAATTAAGACCATCTTTCTTTTTGAAAGTCAATCACAAGTAATCGGAGAAAAAGATAAAAATATGTCCGACGAATTTAGAAAGCTCTTCCTTAACCGATTTAAAAATGTAGATTCTGTATAAGACCCGTATGTACGTCTCAAAAATGACTTAACCGATTTTGATGGAGATTTCGTTACTTAAATGCACATTTTTCAAGACATGTTTCAGTGCATAATATGTTAAGAACTGATGAATATTTCCGGATATAAACAATAGTACTCTTCAATAACTAAAAGCAGGTGAACCACATTTTCTGCGATCGTTTGTCCCTTTATAGGTACATACACCAACAGTTGTGTTTGAAGTCAGTTATAATCTTCTACGAAAACAATTATTGGACATTCAGAGAGGTTCCCGTCAGTGTTTTTGGCGTACACTGCAATGGCATCGACAGATTTTTAGGCTTTATATAGTTTTTACGTCTTCTATTAATATTTTTATTGTATTTTTTTCCATCGTTTTGTGTGAAGTTCGTAAATATTCTTTATAGCTGGATGATGTTAAGCGATAATGTGTCAACCCACAAAACGTTAAATTAAGAGATATTTATGTATTCTAATAATGTGTTTCGTGCTCAATATTATACAAAACATTTTCAAGTCATTTGAACTAAATAAGTGCGGAAAAAAGTCTCTTAATTTAATGTTTCGAATATTGAAGTGTGTTATATACTTTGGATTATACAGTAATTTAATATATTTAAAAAACTTATAATTAGATAAAACTCTTTACTAGCCTATCTGGTATCAATTCATTATATTTTTAATCAAAAAATAAAAAGAATATATGGATAAATACTTATTCAAACGAATACATTAAGAATAGGTTGACATCTTTAGACGCCATTTTCTTAAAAAGAAGTCCATGTGGCTTGACACAGTATCGCTTATCAGCGTCTAGTTATATTATTGGAATTCAGTTAAAAAAAGTTTAAGGAATAAAGTTCACTGTGCAAATTTATAATTTAATACAACCGGTCTTTTCGCGATAACTAATGGTAGTAACAATGATGACTCTCGATTCGACTAGTCAGCTCGTAACCACGACCGATGCAACTTCGTCGAAATGTCGGGTAATAAAAAGGTATTACTACCATTAGTTATTGCGATAAGACCCGTTATATTAAATATTAATACTATAAATCGCGTAAGTTTAAAAATATATAATGAACAAATTATATTCGCGCGTAGTGGTAGCAAGACTGCTGGCAGAATTTCCCCAATAAAAATAGTAATAATCATAAAATCTTGACGTCACCAAGATTAGGCAAATCGATAAAATTTGAATCTAAAATTGGAAAAAAAAATATTTTTAATAAAATCGACAAGCCATAAATTATATATTTTAAATATTATCATATATTGGCACACGTTAAAAATATATTCTTAATTTATATATAGGCTAATTCATCAATATGGGCTCGTAGAAAAACTCACCATATTAACGCTTATTCTTCGCTAGTTACTCCATTAATTTCTGCGTAAGAAGTAATAAATGGATGCTGATAAGCAATAATGTGTCAACCCACAAAAAGTCGAATTTGGAGATATTGATATATTCTAATAACGCGTCACGTATTTAACATTATTCAAAACATTTTCAAATAATCTAAACTACATAAGTACTAAAGAAAGTTTCTTAATTTAATGCTTAGAATATTGAAGTGTGTTCCATATTTTGCAATATATTTTAATAACTTATTATTTGATAAAAACATTATTATACCAAATCGCTTTCAATTCATTACATCTTTCATCAAAATAGAAAAGAAATGATGGATATATACGTCTTCAAACAAATTGATTAAGAATAGCTTTGACATATTTAGACGCCATTTTCTCAAAATGAAGTCCGTGTGGCTTGACGTAGTATTGCTTATCAGCGTCCATAATTTATGCGTATTATTTTTTAACAAAATTCACATTAACGTAAACGTAACCGCGAACAAAACCTAGTACATTATAAAATTTAAAAAAAATAGCCTAACATTTTTTTCGTTACAGACAGACAAATGAAATGACATTGATTTATTTAACAATATAAATATAATGCGATTTTATATAATTTATTACCGCCTTTTAAAATGTAAATGATCTCTTTATATACAATAAAATATATAATTTCGGAATATCGATGCGGTGAGAGTGGTCTTAAATTTTGTAATATGCCAACAACAAAAGACACGTTAGCGCAGTGGTCATTGCAACTGACTCAAGCGCTAACGGTCGCGGGTTCGATCCCCGCTCACGGCAAAACGTCTGTATTGGCCATAAGTATATTTGTCGTGGTCTGGGTGTTTGTGTTAGTGTTGTGTGTTTCCGGACCCCCGACACAAGGTCACGCGATATTATTTATTTATTATAAACGCGAGTAAAACCGTAAGGCACAGCTAGTTGTAAACGCGATGTAAACGACAAATCGTTTGCGAATAGCTCATCATTTTGATATTTAAATATCAGTTGTTTGGTTCAGAAAGTGACGGCGTCTTTGAGAATGTATTAACATTACTATCTTGTCTATAAATCTAGTAAAGTATTTATAAACATTAAGCAATCTATACTAATAATATAAAGAGGTAAAATTTGTTTGTAGAAATTGCTGATACGATTTTAAAATTATTTTTGTGTTGGATAGCCTGTTTACTAAGGAAGGTTATAGGCTATATTACATCACGATACGATTAAAGCTGTAACCATAAACGCGAGTAAAACCGCGAGGAGTAGCTAGTATACATGTGTCAACTGTCACGTGTTGGATATTTTTACCGAAATCGATATTTAAAAGTAAAAAAAAAACAGAATTTATTTTTTAATTCTTTTTCATAAATTATGTCTATACGTATACCTTTATAAACCTACAAGATCAAAGGTTTAAATAAAAAAAAAAAAAACGGATTTTCTACTTTTAAATATCGATTCTGCTGATAATGGTAAAATATCCAACACATGTACAGTCGACACTTTCTATAAGAAACTAATGCTTATCAAAATCGATTAAACTGTTTACGTTTCCCAACGTTTCCCCAGTTTGACAGTTCTTGTCCGCCATGTTGCTTTTTTGCTGACGTCACGTAGCTTGTCGTCAAAAATGTTTGCGAACCGTTGACCTATAAACATCACATTATGAACGAAAACAACGCTCAGAAACAAACGGTCCAAACCGCCATGGAAACCTTTACATAATAAAACCAGTATTTTTTAAGTATAGATAGGTTAGGTTCATGTTATTTGACGATAAAAATTTGCACCCATTTCCAATATTAACAAGCTCGTCAATTGACTTGTTGGTTTGATGCTTTCGTCTATCGCACTCAGTCGCGATCTGGTTGCTAAGCAACGCAGTTCAAACTTGTAAGTGTTCTGGGTGCCTAAATTCATGAGATATAAAAACTTTTTGAAAAAAATTAAACCGACTTCGAAACCGAAACAAGTATACTAAAAGTAAAAAATAATTTCTACAACATTGTGAAGTCTCTTCCCGATGCAGGGCTGTTAATGATTGAGGACTTCTCCTGGTATTTCATCATCAGGTCCACTTCACCATATGCATTGCGACGACTTTAAATTGCTTAGCAATCATATTGAAGTAATCGAATCGCAACCAGTGAAATACTCGTTAATGAGTAGTTCCGGTAGCCATATGGTCTTCATCATCAGCTCCACTTCATTAAATGTGGCTATCAGAGAGCAAATTCACGAGTTACTAACAAAAATACCCAAATCAGTGGAGTGCCTCTAATATTTGAGAGTTCCCTCGATTTCTCCAGGATCCCATAATCAGATCCTGACCTAATTTCAATAGAATCACAAACGGAAAAAAAATCGGTGGATAAACATTTAAAAAAAATACTTATAGCCGAACATAGAACCTCCTTCATCGAAGTATGTTAAAAATAACTATATTTATATAACTGAATAAAACAATCAATATGAATAACGATTTCAAACATTTATAACCGTCGACTTTGACATTTCTAAACAAAAGGGCGAAATTTGAATAAGTAATACTATATAATGCATAATCTATATATTTATAATTATACTTAAACTATGAACTTGTATATTTATGCTAAACGTGAAATATATTTTAGAAGGTTAAAAATTATAGACATTTCTTTTGACAAAATGTATATTTTATTACGTCATTTATTTTTTGTTTTCCTTATGTTTATTCGTTATGTGTATTCACGGAGCTATTGCTTTCATATGGGAGGGGTCCGGCCAAAGGAATGATCTGAAGGTGAGGCGAGGGGGTTGTTAGTCCAAAATTTGGGAAATTAGTTTTTATCCGGGCACTACGCAGTATGATGCTATGATTCTAAATGCGTTCGGGTTTACTCCCCCTCCCTACTTATATAATAATAATAATATTATATGTGCGGAATAAACTCCTGAACACTGAACTTATTTTTACCAATTTCCAAAAAAGGAAGTTCGATTCGCCGGAAACTGTTTTATATGTATGTTCGAATGGAAAACGACTTTACGTATTTAATTATTTCTTTTTTTGTTTGAAAGTATATACTTTCAAATTGGTCCCGTGGAATTTTTATCAAAATCGGTTAATTACTTAAATTTATAAATCAAATTAGCTAGAAAAACTTGTCATCGAAGCAAACGAACGTATTTTGCTTTTGAAATTCTTTTTTTTATCTCAGTTAAATACTCCTGGGCCTTCACGCATAATTTTAGTCATAAATAAGATCTCATCTCAAAACATTATCTGCCTTACTACACAAGATTTAAACAGACGTTAAACGCGTGCTTAAAAAAATCCATACTACAAATCCGCGTCTACAGACAGTTGTGAGTTAAACATGCTTTAGATATAGATTAATATGCGTTTAAAAGATGTCTAAAACCTATTTCAGCTGTCAAATGTAACGTATAACATTTTATCAATAAGTTTTTTTTGAGTTTATTCGCTGTTAAGCAATTTAGATAATATTTTCAGCAATGTTTAATTTTTAAACAATGTTTAGCTAGACACGTGTTCAACATGGTTTGAATGCGTCTTTTGTAGTATGACATTATGTGGTTAATTCATACAGTGTTTCCTTGCTCTATTATTCATGTCGTGACATCAACGGAAGACTGGTAATTTAAACTGTTTCAAACGTTATATACGCCTTTATTATGTAATACATAATAATGGGTTTATCATCCTATATTTACTGTAAGTAACTAGCTTAAATCCGCGATTTCGTTCGTGTTAATATAGATTGGGTTATACCCATGGACGTATAGGGTTGGGGGAGGAGGGGGGGGGGGGGTTTAGGGATCCGTTGCGGTGGTCAGATGGCAATCGCTCAATCAGTACTTTGTCACTAAAACTTTGGGCTAGAATAATAAGAACTGTCTTTAGCGCTGGGTTTGCTATAGGGGACCTAGGGGTAAACCCCTAGGTTAGTGGCCAGGGCGGCAAAATTTGGGGTGTAAGACATTTTTTTAAGATTTACAATTGAAATTTATTATTTTCATTTTTCACTGTGCCCCAGAGTGTTAGGGTAATTCCGGTCCTGATTGCCTTAAATGAACACTATTGTGATTACGACTGCTTAATTAAGCATATAAATATTAACTAATGATTTCCTAATTTATTTCAATATAAATAGTAGTTAGTAAAATAAATTCTACAAAAAATATTCATTACAATTTTTTTTATTTCTCAACATGTATATGAAATCCATCAAATTATTTTCGATAAAATGATGTATTGATAAATTGAAATATAGTATGTGTTTCCGCAATTTTTTATTAATATATATAAATGTTATGTATGTTATTTGTTTGTCCGTCAAATCATCGTGTAGTTATTTCTTTACTTGTGGTCGCCTAGCGGTCGGAATTCGACCGTAGTTCATTAAATTTAACCGATTTCAAGATTGACCACAGATAATCTATTCTCAATTTGACCACATACCTTAACAATAAACAAAATATATGCGTATGTGTGTAGAATAATAATAATATTGTTATCGTGACGCATTGTCTTTTTTGTTAATTTTTTTCTTTGTTTTTTCTACATGACGATTCAAAAGTGCTCGTGAGAGCCTACTTGAATAAAGGATTTTTTGAATTTTGACTTTTTGTGGATTAACACATTATTGCTTATCAGCATCCAGTTATACTTACAATATAACACACGAAGTCGTAACCTATGTATAAGCTAGTTAATATAATATCTACTTACAATATGTGTACACATATTTAAGTCACACGTAACAAGAAAATCCGTGATTTTTAATTAGTTAATAAAATAACTAAGTGATATTTATAATCTTTTTATAATCTATAGTTAAATAATTGATCGACAGCTGACCTCCCGACTGTCACTGTGTTTGACTATGTATATGTTGAAATTGACTAGAAAATAATTATCCGGAAACACGAATGAAAGAAGAATACGTGGAAATAATTATTTCAAACTGTTATTGCGAATATAGCTAATGATGTTTTTTTATTACCCGACTGCGCGACGCAAAGGTAATGTGTTTATCTGAATATATATAATTGAAAGGTGACTGACTCACTGACTGACTGACTGACATAGTGATCTATCAACGCACAGCACAAACCACTGGACGGATCGGGCTGAAATTTGGCATGCAGGTAGATGTTATGACATAGGCATCCGCTATAACCCCCCAAGGGGATAAAAAAGGGGATAAAATTTTGTATGATACTTTGTCAAATTTAAATCGATCGGGCTAAGACTTTACAGGCATAAAGCTAATATGACGTAGACATCACAGACATCGCAGACGAAGTCGCGAGCATCAGCTAGTTAGTCCATGTATGTATTTATGTGGATTTGTACATTTGTGACACTATTTAGACAGAACGCGTGGGCCGATTTTGATAAAGCTTTCAAAAGGATGCAAAATTTATGTCTACAAATAAATAAAATTGAATTGTCTGTTTGTAAATTCGGTTGAACAGCTTTTAAGTTAACGCATATGAAAGTGTACACGGTCTTTATATCAAAAACATTTTTTTTTAATTTTTTTGAGTGTCTCTCTGTATGTCTGTTTGTTCCGGCTAATTTCTGAAACGGTGGGACCGATTTTGATAGGACTTTCACACATATACAGCTTATGTTTTAAGGAGTTACTTAGCATACTTTAATTTTGAAAAATGTATTCGTTTTAATTAATAAATAAATTACGCGTAAACAAAATTCAAACCAATGCAATAGTGAACAATATTTGATTCAAGTAAGTAAGATAAACATTACATAAATATATTTTCTCCTCAAATTAACCCGGGTGAAACTACCGGGCAAAGCTAGTCAACGAAATAAAAAGAAATGTTAATTATGATCTTAGGCTAAAGGTCGAAATAGATACAATAAAGTCCCGGATACAACTCTCAGACCGATGCGAACCTTGCGATGTCGCATCGTGGTACGGCGGTTTTATATTTTGAAAATAATCATAATCTAAAATGAAATAAATAATCAATTCATTGAGAATTCGACGAGTCCCAACACGATGTTTCTGCTGTAATTTGGCGTGGAGTTGTTTGTCCTGCTGGTTCCTGGATGCTACATGAGGTCAAGGTTACGCAACTCAACTCCTCATCACCTCAATGAATAGATTGTCGGAGTTTTTAATCGACTTAAAAAAAGGTTCTTTGTCCGGCTGTAGGTATTTTTTATGTCTGTTCATCGATTGTGGACCGATTATAATTTTTTATTGTATGAAAGGATATTTCAAGTTGGTTCCGTTGTCATCATGTCGGGATCTGATGTTGGGATCCCGTAGAAATCAAGGGGAGTTCCCATCAAATCCCAATGTATATATATATTTTTTAAATATGCATAAAATACATTATATTAATAAAAAAAACATTACACACACTAGCACGTATTTTACGCGACCATGCATATACGACTATATTTTTTGTTTTAAGTTAAATAAAGTCTATGTTCAAATTGAAAATAGATTATCTGTGGGCAATCATGAAATCGGTTGAAAATTTAATTAACTACAGTCTAATTCCGACCGCTAGGTGACACTTTTATTAATTGTAATATATAACAAGTACAAACTAACAATCCAAATAGATTAACAAGTAATTATTTAAAAAACTGAAACCCGACTGCGTAATAAGACCATCTGCAGTCCGCAGTACCGTAACAATATGCATTCTGTTTAAAAGCCTATTCTCATTCTCATTTTACTAACCAACTTTAACTTTTATTTTTAATGAAAAAACGATATGAGAAACCTAAAAATGATTTTTAAATATTCAACGATACAACATTCGATAGAGTTTGTCGATGTTCATATAAATACGTATTCAAATTTGGTTTAAATAGTGCGACAAAGGTATAAACAGACGCGTTGGCGCAATGGTCACTGCAACTGACTAAAGCGCTAACGGTCGCGGGTTCAATCCCCGCTCACGGCAAACGTGTGTATTGGCCATACAGATGTTTGTCGTGACTGGGTGGTTGTGTTAGTGTTGTGACTGTTTCCGGACCCCCGACACAAGGTCATGAGGTCATAATGCGTTATTTATAAACTCACATACATACACACATACATATATACATAGACTGATAAACACATCACCCTCCCCAGCATCGCGCAGTCTGGTAAAAAAGCTCGTAAGACACGTCATTTAACGTCGATAAAGTCGCAAAAGATAAAGTAACATTCAAAACACTGGCGCCACGGTGTGCCGTATGCGCATGATGTGAAATCTTCGTATATTTTTAAAAGGGACGTTATAAGGCTCATAACAAATATTACTTTTGCTTTCTTAAAAAGTTCAAGGCTGTGCCAGCATCCTGTGTTATATAACGTTTGTGATCGGACTTTTAAATTTCGTTTACGATGTGCGATACGATATCGTGTCGTATCCATTAAATCCTTACTATTTCTTACTTTTATTATAAATTATATATATTTTTTGTATATATATTGTTACTATGAGTCGTAGCGTGATGTAATATATCGAAAGAAATTCAAATTCCATTTCAAAATATACTTTAAAAGTTATCCGATGCGGTTTTACTCGCGTTTATGGTTACTGCTTTGCTAATATGAATCGTAGCGTGATTTAGTATAGCCTATAGCGTTCCTCAATAAATAAATTATCTAACACAAAAATAATTTTTCAATTCGAACCAATAGTTCCTGAGATTAACGCGTTCAAACAAACAAGCAAACTCTTCACATTTATAATATTAGTATAGATTCAAGTAGGCTTTTAAAGCACCTTAGAAACGTCTATTTTAAAATTATAAAATATAAAATAAGTCTTTAAATTAAAAATTAATTTTTAAGATATAAAGCTACCACCGCACCAGCAGACAACAAGAGTACAAGAAGTGAACAACTTACTGAGGTAGACCCTTGCTGTACCAACCACGGACTCGACAAGGGCAGTACCTCACTCTCACAGAAATTCGGCGTGATCGACTTTTCATCACGTTACAATAAATAGGAGCAGAGTAGTGAAGGGAAATTTTGGGAAAACGGGAGACGTTACGCCAATTTTAAAGCTTCCGTCGCGTATGCAGCCTTAATGGTTAAAGTTACATAGAAATTATGTATGACGGAAATATTCTACATAAAATTTTCTAAAAATATCCTGCAACAGCATATGTCTATCTTTTATGATTGACTCACAATAACACGTGTAACTCCTGATAGCTTAGCAGTTCGGAGCATTCTGATTATATTTGTTTACTCTTACGTTTATAATACTCTACCTATTACCTACTAAATTAAAAAAAAAATCATACAAATCAATAATTGTGTATTAACATATTATATTTCCCTACTAAAATACGATAGTTAATCTTTCTGTCACATCAAAACCACTGAACCCTCAGGAAGGACATATGCTACTTTTTTACAAAAAACGACGAAAACGCCGACGAAGTCGCGGGCAAAAGCTAGTTGCTTTAATAAATCTCTACCAAAGACATCAGTGAAAGAATTTAAATCATAAAGATTTATCAGTTACATACACACAGTATCGTCTTATGTAAATGTCCTCATACACTGACCTCCAAAAACACATCGAAGCGTTCATAAAAGAACGAAGACGTAAATATTAAGGTTAAAAATTGGTAACAATTTTTTTTTTCTACAACGCATTCCGAATTGTCTTGAGCCTTTGTGAGCTACCACATAGAATTGTCTTAGATTTTCGCGATTATTATTCATTGAAATAAAACTATTTTAAACGGATTTAAATCGCGTATAATTTTTTATCATCCCGACGTTTCGAGCACTTTGCAGCGTTCGTGGTCACGGGTAGACCACGGTAGTAAAAATAATTATACGCGATTTAAATCCGTTTAAAATAGTTTTATTTCTATCACATAGAATATAACTGATTCTAACATAGGTTTTCTGTATCATGTATTAGCTTCCGCTCGCGACTTCGTCCGCGTGGAATAGTTACTTTGGACTAATAATGCATTATATTAGAACTAATTTGGTTATCATAAAAAAGGTTGTAGTGAGCTAACCTTAAAAGATAAACATATGCTGTCGCGGACTTTTTTAGAACTTTCAAAGGGGAACAATTCTGTCATACATAATTTTTGCGAAACTTTAACCGTTTGCGCAGCGCACGCAACGTAAGCTCTCTCAATAGGAAAATATTCCCTGATTTTGAAACTTTCTTCATTGGTGCTCCGCTTCTTTTGGTCTTAGGGAGATAACATATAGCCTATAGCCTTCCTCGATAAATGGGCTATCTAATACTGAAAGAATTTTTCAAATCTGACCAGTAGTTCCTGCGATTAGTGCGTTCAAGCAAACAAACAAACTCTTCAGCTTTATTATATTAGTATAGATTTTAAATCCTCTCGTATCGTATCGTATACGTATCTCTATAACTTTTGCTGCTTGCCAAGAGTCGGTAGCCAATACAATATGCTTTCAATACTCCACGCTGATTTAGATATCTTTATCGCAAAAATAAAGGAATGAAAAATGTCTTAGTAACACCACTTTATTAATACGAGCAGGTTCCACTGAGCACTCTGGACACTTGGTTAGGGCCCCGCAATCGAAGGGGCCCATCGAGTATATAGTTCCTTTCTTTTTTTTTCGCAGGGGAATTCTTCGGTTATTTGGAGATTTATACCCACTAATACATATAATTTGACATTTTGTGGGTCGACACATTATTGCTTATCAGCATCCATCTATAAATCAGGCATTTCACCGCGTTCAAGGTCAGCTTAAACTGACATAAGGTATGTAATTGGGTTTTAGGCTTGACTCACGTATCCTTCGAAAAAAGATTTCGTATTATTTAATGTTTATTTATCTCAATATCAAAGGAATGATGACTAATTTCGCGACAATCAATGCCACACATTACATCCTATGTGAATCATGTTTGCTTTATATTTGAAAGGATTTTCCGAATCTTTTATATATAAAATCATTTACGACTTACAACATAAGTCAAATATGAAGGATAACTGGTCGCTAATAAGCAATACTATGTCAAGCCAAGGGAAAGGAAAGTAAGGAAAGGTTTTGGGGAGGGGATTGAACTTCCGTCTCTCTCACTCTCCGTTTGAATCGCAACTATACCAGCTACTTTACGCTGATCTTTTTTGAGAGTGAGGTTCCTGTCCCGATCGACCGCTATACGAGCAGTAGTCAGCTCAGCTGATTCTATCCATTGACTCCTCCGTCACCATTAATACTCCGTCATTTCTTAATGGATTCTTTTATTTGACAGATTGTTCGGATAGAATTTTTATCAAAGTCGATTCAGTAATTCGTATCGAAATAATTAGTGTAAGTCCACGTAAATAAAATTGCGTTTTTGGATTTGAAGTCGGTTGGTTTTTTTTAAAAGTTTTATTTATTTAACTTCAAGGAAATGACTACATACATTTTCGTCATTTTCTATTTACCAATATATAAGAGGAAAAATATACATGAGGTCAAAGGTGCATCATGTGAGGTCAAGGTGTGTCACTTGGCTTCCGACCAAGCGGTAAAGCCGAATCAAAGGACTCGTGGGTAGAAATTTATTGGGACTTAGCCAAAAAATCTTTCTTAGGTTATAATTTTTACCAAAATAAAGGATTTAAGTACCATTAGTTTCGATGCTTTGTATTCGGATTCTATATTGAAATAATTATTTCTAAGCTGTCCCTTGCAGTTTCACTCGCGTTTATGGTTACTGCTTCCTCCTGCTGCTCCTCGTACCTTTCTCAATAAATGGGCTAACCAACACAATTTTCTTTTTCAAGTTGGTCTAGTAGTTTCGGACTTGGGACAGAGTATTATAATGGTATTTGGCCAACAAGTCCGTTAAACTTATTAAAGTCCGAATTGGTACATATTTTTAACGTCAAATAGTACGTAAAATGGATACTGTTAAGCAATAACGTGTCAACACACAAAAAGTTAAATTCAGAGATATTTAATATTTATATCATACATTAATCCCATTTATTTAAAAAAAATTAATATTGGATAATTTTTTTTTTTAATATACCAATCTAATTTTACCTTTTATCAAAATATAAAAGAAAAGATGGATATATACTTTTTCAAACAAATTGATTTAAAGAGGGTTTGATATCTTTAGACGTCATTTTCTCAAAATGATGTCCGTGTGGCTCGACACAGTATTGCTTATCAGCGTCCAAATATCATTGGATTCTAGAAAAAAATATACTACAAGGATAATATTAATTTAAATTTAGCAAACGTATTTTGTACCGTCACTACGATAATGTGGAACATAGCATGAATAAGATATCGACCTCCGATGAGATTTTATTTGGAATTTCTTTCAACCTTCGATTCCTGTGACTCACGTATAGGTCAAATAATATGGACGCACAGTCACGGATCCAGGATTTTTTCGTGGGGGAGGGGGGGAGTGTCATTACCAATGCGTGTCGTGGGAGGGGGGGTGCAGAGTAGACGATACTACGCCAAGTTTTGTTTCGGTTAGGTTAGTGAGTCAGGAGAAGGGGTAATTGCCCCTTTTAATCCCCTCTTGGATCCGCGCCTGTATACGTAACACATCTATAATTATTAAACATTATCGACTCATCATCATCTATATAATACAGTAATACCAGGGTCTGCTTATTATTCTAGTCAAGATATCGTCAAGTTACTGATTATTAGACAGAGCGAATAATGAGATAGTCTACTGACCTCAGTGCGTAAACGTGCTCGACCGGGGCAGTTCCTCACTCTCACAAAAGATTGGGGTGAAGAACCTCAAATATTTGCCTTTAGTATGATGAGTAAAAGAGCCGGAAGCCTGATCCCCTTCCCACATCCTTTCCTTACGTCGCATTCCCTTTCTTCCTTTCTCCTCATTCCTTCTTAACCTAGCAACGCATTTGTGACTCTTCTGGTGCTGCAAATGTCCATGGGCGGCTGTGATCACTTCACATCAAGTATCTCTGCTGACCTTCGCAATCCTATATAATATAAAACAATTTTCCTAGTAATATATAATATTGGAATAATTTTCCTAGTAACAGTAACGATAATTTTCAGGTGGTTCTGAAAACGATCGGGATCGATAGCTTTATGTGCTCTCCGAGGCACGATAGGGAGTCCCACAAGGACAAACACCCAGACAGTGGACGTATATAATGGAGTTTATGCAATCCGGATTCATTAAACGAATGGAAATGACAATAGTTTATATAATTTTTAAATAACTGAGATTAGCATTTAGAATCATACCATCTTACTGAATGCCCGACATTATGCATTTTGGAATTATAACCCGAAAGTCGAGGGTCTTATTAAGCTATAGTTACGCCCGTGACCCAAACCTATCTACATCAAGAATCGAATCCGCAACCGACGGTATTAGAAGTACCACTAAACCAAAGAGGTCGGCATGAGATGTTATCGACTATTAGTCATTAAAAAGTCAGACAGCGGTCGTATTAGTCTTGGAATTTTATAATAGTTTTTTTTTAATAAAGATATTTTCTGCCAGTATCTTCGTTTAATTTGAATATAATAATCGCTTATTTATATTTTATATTATTTATAGCGGAATTAATGTTTGTCTACATTTTTCTATGGTATATTTTTATTTTTAGGAATTATACAATACAATAGCGGTTTCCCGCAGTTTCATTCGCGTTTAACATAGGACTTTCATACAAAGTTCCGACCTCCATTTTACCTCCTTAGTTACCTACGTCCTAAAAAAACCCATGCAAAATTGAAATTCCTGACACTTTTAGTTTCTAAGATTTCGTGATGATGTATATATATATATACGATTGACAGTCTATGGCCACCTACGTACATACATTATTAATATAAAAGTTAGTGTATTTAAAGAGATCTGTTATTTTAAATTGCTAACTATTGTCTTTTATTTTTTTTAATTATATCTTTAGTACGAGTACTCATTTGTATTAGTTTTAAGTGGAAGTTTGTTTATGGATGTGTATATATATACATATATACATATGTATATATATATATATATATATATATATATATATATATATATATATATATATATATATATATATATATATATATATATATATATATATATATATATATATATATATATATATATATGCTTGTGATTTTGCCTTTGCCTTTTGCCTAACTCACCTAGAAAGAGGGTAATGTTTTTCATATATCTGTACATATTACACGCTTAATATTAAAGTCCGAATCCAAAATCTGTGTGTAACGAGTTAGCTAAAGTAGTATTTAAAATTTAGTTCATATAATTCCGTCATATAATTTGAAAAAAAAAATTCGATCAACATTGTGTGCCGTTACAGTATATAAACAGGCAAATACCCAAATGTAAAATGTTTTTTTACGTTTTGTGCCTAAAAATGTGAATTTTATGTGTATCCAATCTATTGTGACCAAAACGGCTTCTTTAATAAACGAACAATCTAAATCTCTATTTATACTGGCAGTACCTGAAAGGACTTCATTCGAGTTTCCAAAGTTGTATCCAACAATATTGTACAAAGGTATTTTGAAAAGAGTATGACTGAGTTTCTCGCCGGCTCTTCTTAATAGAGTCCACATTCCGAGCCGGTGGTAGCTTCACATGGAACATCACAATTTTGCAAATTGACGATTCGAAACAGCTTATAAAAAACTATTTGAATAAATTATATTTTGGGTTTAATATATTTTTAATCCAAAACCGAAAGTGCCGGTCAAAAAAATAATCCAATATTCTGGTAAAACCTGCCGGTATAAGCCTCACTATAAAAAAAAAACAACTAATCCAATTTCAACTTTAAGTTCCACACGAAAAATATATGAAACCTTTTAAAGGGTGAAAAAGTATTCCATTAATATAATTGACAAATCGTGTCCAAAATCAAGGTCATTAACTATTTATAACAAAACCTAGACCCCAAAATCTTATAATTATCGTAAAAAGATTAAATTCTGTCGTGAAATTAAGAAATATTGTGTAACATATTAATTAATGTTAAAAATATGAAAATTTAGTGGTTATATATTAACCTTTCCACTAAAAATTCGCTGGTCACATTATGGTGTAACTTTCCAATGATTTTGTTGTTTTCAAGGACTTTATTGCATATTATGTGGATTAGTTGCTAATAATTTATTATATAGAGTCGATATGGCTTAGTGGGTTGAAAACGTGAATTTTAATACATTGTTACGAGTTCAAATATTGGCAAACACTTTTGATGAATAGAATAGACAGGTCATCTATGTTAAGTGAACAATACTTCTATTCACAAATACGTTACCAACGTATGCAAAAACTTTTTTTTAAATAATTAAAAAAAACGACTTCGTAACAAGACCATCTACAGTCAGTTCCGTATCAATTACAGTTCTTTCTAAAAGCTTAAACATGAGAATCGTTATTACCATCTTTAAATCGTAATAGATCCTAAACGGCAATTCTAATTGAAAAACGATATGAGAAACCTAACAATGATTTTTAAATACCTATCCAACGATACCCCACTTGACATAGTTCGTCGATTTTTTTTTCTTTTTTACAGTTTGTCGTTAAAAATCAGCCATTTCATTTTAGCGATGTTTATGCTAACGACTATACTGCTTTTGAAGTCGGTATTCCTTGTCTTGTTAAATTACTTTCAAACTTTCTTTGGACAAACAAAACCTATGCAGACGATTTCGCGGACTAAACTAGTTCTATATATCCTGAATAATCATAATTTGTGTATAATTATGCAATTTTGCGATAATACATTAGGAACAATTAAACATTCGTCTCAATAGCCGTTTCCTCATTGACAGGTTTTTAATAAAAAATAACCACATGACAATATCCTAATAATTGCACTAAATTGGTTCATCTGGGTTATAGGGAAATAATCAAAATATAATAAATATATAATAAAATTAATTTCGACACAAAGAAAAAAATGCTTGATGATGTAAATGACTAATTTTAAGTCGCTTTAATTTTAATCTCCGACCAAAAAAGAGGAGTGTTATGATATATCTATGTCTGTGTGTCTGTGGCATCGTAGCTCCCTAATGAATTGGACCAATTTGGATGAGTTTTTTATATTTGAAATATGATGTAATCGAGATGGTTTTTACTTAGATCTTTCTAGGTTATCAGTTCTTTTCTAATTGTTGAAATGATTTGAGTAACTACTGATGCTACTTGTGTTGCACCCTAGCAGCATCTCACATCCAGTCGACGGCATCGATGGCGGGAGCAGCGGCAGTAAGAGCCGAACGTTCCAAGCGGCGCAAGTATTCGAGGCTTTTATCTTTACTCCGCTTGGAGTGGAAACTCTTGGTCCGTGGGGTCCAGATGCTCGTTCTCTTTTTAAAGACCTCTCAAAGAGACTTTGGGAGTCAAATGGGGACCCAAGAGCTAGCAGCTGCCTCGGTCAAAGGATCAGCTCGGCCATTCAACGGCGTAATGCTGATAGTATTTTGGGAACTTTACCCAGATGCAGTGGCTTAGATGAGGTCTACAATCTTTTGTAATAAATTATCCTTTTTTATTTTTTTTTTGTATTAATTGTTATATTCTGTACATATATTTTCTGAGTAACTTCTATTGGTCTAAGCGATTTACTATACTATGACTGATATTGAAATAATTTTATTGCGTAACCTTGACCTGATGCTGTAACAGCGTCTGGAGTTAGCAGGATGCATAACTTTATATGACCTTCATTTTTTGGATAATGTTAAATAGGTGATGCAGTATAAAAATACATCAATATCTCAAAATTTGACTTTCTGTGGGTTAACACATTATTGCTTATCAGCATCCATTTATTAATGATATATTCCTAACAAACATGGATGTCGGCACCCAAAATATGTATCGCCCACTTTAGACGACGTTGAGACGACGAGTATGACAGTTCGAGTCAATAAAAGCTTGCCAATGGGTATAAATTTTTAACATTTACGTTTCTAAAACATATACATATATATATTACAAGGATAATATTAATCTCAATTCAGCATATTTAGTAACGTCACTGTGACAATGTGGAACATAGCGTGAATAATATATTGACCTCCAATGAGATTTTATTTGGAATTTCTCTCAACCTTCGATTCGTGTGACTCACGTGTAGGAGCAATGCTATTACAATTGTCAACGGTTGAAATCTATATTAATAACTAGTATTTATATATCCCTGGTTAGCAAGAATATCGTAGTAATTCAAAATTCTAACAAATAGAACTAAGTATGTCAAAAGACGATAAATCTTTGATGTTTTATCATGAAAAGAGTTGCGATGATGGATTTTCTTTAAATCCGTAAAGTCATAACATCAAGGGGTCGTTAAAACTTTGCAGCTATACACCAACAGATTAATAAAGAAATTTAAAAACCCCATTCCCTAAAATTCATCATTTTTAGTTGCATCTATATTCTTGAAAAGCTTAGACTTAGCTCTTAGCCAAATATGGCGTACTTCTCACCACACAGAAGAATTAGAGTTGAGAACTTATCGATAGAATGATTGAACTGAATTTTTTATAATGAAAAATTCGTGATTATCGTTTCAAGTATTGTTACCGAAGACAGGTAAAGAAAAATAGACTATAGACTTGAATTTTTCAATTTCAATATAAATATAAATTTTTCGTGACACTTTTTAAATATGGACGCTGATTAGCAATATTGTGTCAAGCCACACGGACTGCATTTTGAGAAAATAGCGTCTAAACGAGTCAAATTTGTTTGTATAAATCCAAATTGCCTTTTCTATTTTGATAAAAAGTATAATGAATTAAAAACAGATTGATCTAATTAAAAGTTTTATCTAATAATATATTAGCTTATTGTATAAATTGCAAAATATTGAGCACACTTTAATATTCGAAACATTAAATTAAGTAATTTTTTCCGTACTTAATTTGTTTAGACGACTCGAAAATTTTTAAATAATGTTTAATACGTGACGTATTATTTGTATACATCTTTGAATTTGTCTTTCAGTGGGTTGACACATTATTGCTCATCAGCGTCCATAATCTCCAAGATTAAATGAAAAACACGGACATACACAGAGAAATAGCTAATTACATTGACGTAAGACAACAGACGTAACACGAAACGATAACAATTGAATTTCTTTGTAAAAATAATCGTCCATTAATAAGCAATTGTGTTAATTCTCTGTAATTGTGAATAATAATTACCGTTATATGTATTTCACAATGATCTAGTGAATTGGATGACTTTGTTGTTGTCATTACGAGAAAACTGTGATGGAATAATTTCCGATTTTCAGAAAACATGTTAATTCACACAAAAAGTCCAATTCAGTGATAGATTATGATAAATCAAAAAATACTTTATTCAAGTAAGCTTTTAAAAGCACTTTTGAATCGTCAAAACAAACAAAAATTACTTAAATTAAGGAAAAGCTACCACCGGTCCGGAATGTAGATTCTACCGAGAAGAACCGGCAAGAAACTCGATAGAACTCTTTTAAATATTAAGTACATAGATACAATTAAAAATTACAAATGTATTAAATATCCTTTGAAATCCAGCTATACTAATAATATAATGCGTCATGTATTAAATATTATTAAAAAAAATTAAAGTCACCAAAACAAAATAATTACCAAAAAAAGTTTCTTAATTTAATGTTTGCTATTTCAAGTGTCTTCTATATTTTGAAATATATACAATAATGACATATATTTGAAAAAGTTTTTATTAGATAAATATTTTTATGACACCAATCTGTTTTTATTTCATAATCAAAACATATAAACAAAATATTTAAAAAAAATGCATATGCATTTCTTCAAACAAATTTATTAAGAATATGTTTGACATTTTTAAACACCATTTTCTCAAAACGAAGTCCGTGTGGCTTAACACAGTATTGCTTATCAGCGTTCATATAGTTTTCAATTTCGGAACGATGATTACTTAATATTTTAAGTGTGAATTTGCAAACTGTATAATGTACCGTTTACGATATAACTTAAAGTGTGGAAAAAATACAACGCCATCTAATGGGAAATGATATTATTATAATATATTGAGCGTAGATTTAGCCTAATGAATACAGCTCGTATACGGACTCGACAGGGCAGTACCTCACTGTCACAGAAGATCGACGTGAGTAGCTAATATAGCTGCTTTTAAAACGGTGAGTGAGTGAGCCGAAAGCCTAATCCCCCCCATTCCTTTCCTTACTTCCTATTTTATCCCTTATTCTCCTATTTCTTTTTTAGCAACGCATCTGTGGCTCCTCTGGGTTGCATATGTCCGTGGGCGGTAAATTTTTAACATCAGGTGTCCTGTCTGCTCCTTTGCCTGATATTTTTATATATATATATATATATATATATATATATATATATATATATATATGTGTGGGTTTGTACATTTGTGGCACTATTTAGACCAAACGCGTGTACCGACTTTATTAAACGATCAAATTAAAATCTGATTTAGGTTTCTCATATAATTTTTCAATCAGTATTACCGTTTAGAATCTATAACGATTTAAAGTTAGTATCGATTTTCTAGTCTTATTACGCAATCGGGTTTTTGGATTTTTCAATTAATTACTTATCCATAAAAAAACACAATCCCTCAAACGATGTTAAGCAATGAAAATATATCAACAACGTGTCCAACATCTTTCTTGTTAACGTCCTATTAATCCATCTATTAATAGACAAGAACTATATATTATCGTACTGAAGGCTCGACCTTTAATGATAGGATGTGTAATATTTGAATATATTATTTTAATGCTAAATCCGTTTGTTCTCGTCAAAGTCAGTTAATGTTAACGATTATAGTCAAACTTTGCAACAACGTAAGTTTAAGCTGATGTCAGACTGTGTATAAATTTATTTAGTAGCTTTAAATTGTTTTTTTTTTCATGTTTACCTTCCCTATTTGAATCGAATATTGTTCACTTTCATTGGTTTCAATTTTGTTTTTAAATTAAATAATATGTTTGTGAAAGTTATGTCAAAATCGGTCCAGCTGTTTTAGAGATCAGCCGGAACAAACAGATATACAGAAAGACAGACCAATATTTTAAAAATTGTGTTTTTGATGTACGTACCATGTATACTTTCATATGCAATTTAGTTAAAGGCTTTTAATTTGCAATTACAAACAGACACATCAATTTTACTAGGATAAACTGTCTACATACAAAAAATAAAAATAATAGAAAAGAAAAGACAAAAGAAAAATAGAAGGATAAAATTAAAAATATTTAACCTAAATAAATACTTATAAAGCATAAAGTACCAATATAGCATTAAAATAAATCTCTTTACTAAATAAAATATTATAAAGATAAAATGAAATTTGTACGTACAAAATACTTCAAGAACACTGAATATATTTTAATGAAAACCTACAAATGATACCTACCAGAAAGCTTTTTAAGGTGGTTAACGAATTGATTAAATCGTATTTTGTAAAAAATATGCCTTTTCCTCGAGTTTGCCGTATACTATTACTTTCCAGAAGTTGGTCCTTATAAGAAACAGTATCTGATAGTGCAATTCCTGGAAATATATTGGATCACGCTACTTCTCACAAGAGCGAAGCAGTAACCATAAACGCGAGCGAAACCGCTAGGGACAACTAGTCCAATAAAAATCAAGTTTGTAAAATCGTTAACCATATGTTAAACGTATTAAAAATAATGTATCCAGGCCGACTCGTTGTACCAATAAAATTAAAAAAAGTTAATCACCGTCGAAACTAAAGATCGCTTACTATAAATGGGAGTCGAACTAGACACATTAAGGTCCCGGATGCGAGACTCAGTTTGATCCAAACTCAATTAGTCATCCATTTTTTCTATAAAAATAGCTGTCAAACGAGCAGGCGGTACACCTGATGTTAAGTGATCACATGGATTTTTGCAGCACCAGACAAAAGCTTAAAAAGAGGAAGGAAATTGGAAGCAAGGAAAGGAATGGAGGAGCGGATTAGGCTTTCGAGATGGCCCTAGTGGTTTGATCATGTCGATCTCAACCGATGATCGCGAATTTTCAAGTACTAAATTAGTGTTTAAATTCATCTCGAGCTCGGCGGTGAAGAAAAAATCGTGAGGAAACCTGCATGTGTCGGGAGAAATTCTGACACATATCCGCCCCGCAGTGGAGCAGCGTTGTGGATTGAGCTCTAAACGTTCTCCTTAATAGGAGAGGAGGCCTTTGGCCAGCAGATGTCCCACTGCTGTTACTTTACTTCTTTACTTTTATTAGACTTTCGGCTCCCTCACCGTACGAATAGCTAAATTAGCTACATCACAGAAATGAGACTGAGGTACCCACTAGCTAATGCTAGACTCTCTAACAGCAGTATGAAGGATGATATACCGATAAATACGCTTTTGGAAAAAAGAAATTTAGGCACCCAGATTTTCGTCATATGGACGAGGTTGCCTAGCAACCAGGGACTGAGTATAACAGGCCCGGGTATCTTTGGGCTAAAAAGTCGAAGATGGGTACGGTTGTCACGTCAATGAATTAGCGTATTCATAGCTAGTAGACGTCTATTGGTCGAAATTCGACCACAATCATTTAAATTCTAAGTTTGAACAGTAGTAAGGTTCTATTGATAATCTATTCTCAATTTTAACGGATTTTAACAATAAACAATAGACTATGCGTTTGTGTGTCAATTACATGGTATCGTTGTCTTAGATTTTCGCGATTATTATGCATTGAAATAAAATGTGAAATAAATTGTTCGTGACTACGAACGCTGCAAAGTGCTCGAAACGTCGGGATAATAAAAATAGTTAATATACGCGATTTAAATCCGTTTAAAATAGTTTTATTTCAATGAATTACATGGTAGTGTATGTAACGTTTTTTTATTGATTCAATGTATTTTGGAAGCCATGAATAAGAAAATTGGATTGTTCCCAATGTAACACAGTGGTATACAGGAGAATGTTAAGGTTATCCTGGACAGACAAAATCACTAATGTAACCGAGCTAAGTCGCATAATTAAAAAACAGAAGTATTATACTCGATCAAGAGAAGAAAACTTGAGTATTTTGCTCACATTATAGGAAACTTTGAATATGAATTTCTGCAGCTCATACAAGGCAAAATTCAAGGAATACGAAGTGTGGGACGGAGGAGAAGGTTTGGTAAGAGTACCCGTTCCCTGTTCAGAATTGCGGTATCAAAAGACCAAGTTGACTTAATGATCGACGAACTTCGAAAGAAGATGGCACCCTAAGAAAAAGAATATATTTTAATGCATAATTAATTATCTATTTGCTTTCCTCACAATTATCTATTTCCTTGTATTTCACATAAGAGTAAAAAAATAAGTAACATCATTCTTAGTAAATTTTTAAAAGCTCATAATTCACCAATGAATTCACGGAAAAAAATTGTATCTACTCATCTACGTCTACTAGAAGTATAAGTGACCAGAGTATCAAAATTCACGACCTAATTTTTTTTGTTATCCGCTTCACGTGAAATTCCCATTTATATAGGTTTTTTTTATTGCTTAATTGAATTAATAAGCGGCAAAACGGATGCATTATAAACATTAAGAATAATTGTGAATCAGCGAACACCCTCGACGGTCATTCGATAGGATGCATATAATTTAAGTTGAAATTTATTGAAGGTTATGTCTGATTAACCTAAAGTTCCCGGATGTCCTTACACGAAATTTTAAACAGGTTTTATCCCATTAAGCGCCGTCGTACTCGTTTGAGTACAGTTAGTTTTTGTAACTTAGCTTTTACATACGGACGATTCAGTAAATTTGTGACCGCTGTACTCGTGCGAGTACAGCCTTCTAAAACTATCCATAATAGGGCAACCTCTTACTTTTGTATTCAAATATGTCACTAATGATTAAAACAATAAAAGATTTGGCTTGAAAATGCTGCTAGAGTGCATTTTGGCGTTTAATGGGTTAATAATTATAATAAATAACACATCACACTCAGCGGCCCTCATTAAGATCCTATGACCTTGTGTCGGGGGTCCGGAAACACTCACAACACTAACATAAACACCCAGACCACGACAAACATCTGTATGGCCAATACACACGTTTGCCGTGAGCGGGTATCGAACCCGCGACCGTTAGCGCTTTAGTCAGTTGCAGTGACCATTGCGCCAACGCGTCTGTCAATTTTCATTATATACATAGACACATATACATTAGTTGTCCTTCGCGGCTTCACTTGAGTTTTGGTTACCGCTTCGTTCCCATGATATCGTAGCGTGATGTAATATAGCCTATACAATAAAATACAACTTTGAGAGTTTAATGAAATAACTATATTAAATTATATCAACATACAAATAAATAAAATGGAAGTGTCTGTTTATAATGTCAAATTAACAGCTTTCAAATAAATGTTTATAAAATATAAATAATTTTTGGTCGTTAGTCTATCTGTTTGTTCCGGCTAATTTATAAAATGGCTAGACCGATTTTGATGGAACTTTTATTCACATATAGCTAATGTTATAAGGAGCAATTTAGGTTTCTTTTGTCAAAAACGAAATTCTATATTTTTCTTTTGAAGACTTGTTTATTTATTAAAAAATTTATAAACTATTTTCGAAAAAAAATCTATTTTTTTATTAAAAATAACAGCACACAATTTTATTTATGCAAGATCACTCCGTACTAAAACAATTATTTAATTTTTACTTGTTTTAATAAGGAATTAAGAAAATGCGGTTTTATAAATAATAATTATACATAATTGGTGATGTATATATATGTACGACGTACGTATATAATAATTAATGAGAAAACGTTTTCATATTTCCTTGTTGACGTCCGGTTCATTGATGTCCAGTGTGTTGCTAGTATTATTCTATACATATATATAAATAAATAAAATTGAAATGTCTGTTTGCAATTTTATATATATTAACAGCATTTTATTAAATGTATCTGAAAGTGTACACGGTAGATACTTATATCAAAAACACATTTTTTTATGTCTGTCTGTTTGTTTATATATATAATCACTTGTTCCGACTGGCTGACTGATTTATGGACGCAGAATCTAAGCCGCTGAGACTAAAAATGTTGAAATGTTTGTATTTGATACCTTCATATTGTAAGCATCACTAAGAAATTTTTGGAATTCGAATGTTTTACTTGGCAGTTGGCAACGATAGCTAATAGTAGTAATACTTTTTTATTCGACGAAGTTGCATCTGTCTTTGTCGTAGTCTCATCTCGTGAAGACGACGGATGGAACTTCGTCGAAACGTCGGGCAATAAAAAGGGTATTGTTACCATTATCTATCGCGATAAGACTCGTTAACAAAATATAACTCAAAGGACTGACTGACATAGTGATCTATCAACGCACAGCCCAAACCACTAGACGGATCGGGCTGAAATGTGCCATGCAGGTAGATGTTATGACGTAGGCATCCGCTAAGAAAGGATTTTGATTTATTCTATCCCCAAGGAGATAAAATAGGGGGTGAAAGTTTGTATGAAATTTTGTCAATTTTAAACCGTTTGGGCTGAGACTTTGCATGCATAAAGGTACTATGACGTAGACATCACAGACATCGCAGACAATGTCGCGAGCACCAGCTAATATGAAATATGAATAATATAAATCGCGAAAGTTTAAAAATATATAGAGGGCACCGACTATAAAATGTTGTAGAAAATATTTATTTTACACCTTTTTTATATGTATTTATTAATTCGTTTTCGAAGACGGTTTATTGTCTTGTAAAAATTTTCATTTCACAAAAAAAGTTAAGATATAAAAATATTAAACTTACGTTGCTCCTTGTACAACCTCATTAGAATTTAATAGAAAACAAAGTACACACATAAAATATTACATGAGTATATAAATAGACTAGACGGATTCGCATAATTTAATACATTGTTACAATGATTAGTAATAATGAGAAATTATTCAACGAAGTATTTAATTCAAACGTTTTTCCTATCATAAACAATTTCCTAATTACCCTATTTATATATGCACACACACCACACGGACTTCATTTTGAGGAAATGGCGTCTAAAGATGTCAAACCTATTCTTAATACATTTGTATAAAGAAGTATATATCCATCTTTCTTTACGTTTTTGATAAAAGATATAAATTCAAATTCAATTCAAATTCAAAATATACTTTATTCAAATAGGCTATTTACAGCACTTTTGAATCGTCAAGTTACAGGTGCATTGGTTATAGATTTTTTAAGCTACCACCGGTTCGGAATGTAGTCTCTACCGAGAAGAACCGGTAAGAAACTCGATAGGTACTCTTTTAAAAATCATTCATACATTATGTATTTTTATAACATTTTTTTTTGAAAACCTGTAAGAACATCAACGCACATTAGATCCACGCCTCTTTGTCGTCAAAATATTCTTATATGCTATAATATGCTTTATTTATTAAAGATTTTTTAATGTAGGCTTTAAACTTATTGAGTGGCAAATGTAAAACTGTTTGCGGGATTTTATTATAGATGCGAATACCAAACCCCAGAAACGATGAACTGACTTTATAAAGACGAAAGCTCGGTATGAAAAGTTTATTTTTTCTTCTAGTGTTAACACAATGTCTGTCACTGTTCTTAGGAATCTTATAATGAATTAAAAGCAGATTGGTATATTAAAAGTTTCGTCTAATAATAAATTTTTCAAATATATAAGATGAATACATATTGAAAATTATAAAACACATTTAACTATGTGAAATATTAAATTATGTAAAATACGTGACGCATCATCATTAAAATTTACTTTTTGTGGGTTGACACATTATAGCTTATCACTTATCAGCATCCACGTAGTACTTTAAAATTTTCAGCGGTTTATTTCTAGTAATAAAAAAAATTATCTTAAATAAAGCTAGTTTTAACCGACTTCCAAGAAGGAGGTTCTCAATTCGTAGAAGACTTTTTTTGTGTATGTTAATCGATTACTCGAACACGGCTAAGCCGATTTGGTTATTTTTTGTTTGAACGTGTGTACCTCTTCAATTGATCGCATAGAATTTTCATCAAAATCGGTTAAGTACTTTTTAAAATCAAAATCACTAATATAAGTATATCATTTCAGTAAACGAAATTAGTAGTAATACAGTAACAGTGGGCACTGTTGGGCAAAAGCCACCTCTTCTATTACGGAGAAGGGTTACAGCTTTATCCACCACGCTGGTCCTGCGAGCCGGATACACGTGTGTAAAAATTTCTCCCGACACAAGCAGGTTTCCTCACGATGTTTTTCTTCACTGCCTTGCTCGAGATGAATTTAAATACAAATTTAGCACTTAAAAGGATTTTGATGATGAAGTCGGCCGGCTTTTTTCTAAAGTCTTGTAATCGGATTTAAGTCGTGAATTATTTTACCGTGATCTCTATAAAGTAATCGAAGCATGAGGACGATAAAAATAATGAATATACCTACGCGTTTTAAATCTGCTTAAAGGTTCATTTTAAAGTGCACTATTCGTAGCTGTCGGTTTCCCTCACGTTTATGGTTACTGCTTGGCTCCTACGCGTCGTAGCGTGATGTAATATAGCCTATAGCATTCCTTAATAAATAAACTCTCTAACGCATAAATAATTTTTCAATTCGAACAAATAGTTCCTGATTTCTAGATTAGCGCGTTCAAACAAACAAATTCTTCAGCTTTATAATATTAAGTATATATTAATCGCGAAAATGCTACACCGCATTATGCGGTGAAATAATTTTTATTACTTACAAGTATTAAACATTAAATATTTTTTAAATCCGCATTAAGGACGATCCTTTAAGTAATTACTTTAAGTGAGCTACACTTTATATAATATAAATATGTATATATAAACTTTGTATTTATGCTATAAACTTATAGTTTTAACATTTATTTTTATGAACTTAATCACGTCATTTTTGTTCCTTATACTTTATATAAATACATAAATGAGATGTTACTAATGTTTGTTCTCGCATTCGCATATAGAAAATATTAGTATGAATATTCGCATTCGCATCAAATATTCCGACCACGAGGAGGACGGCAGTTAGGATGACCTCGAATTGCCATACGCACCAACGAAGGGTGCAGGGAGGGATCACACTTTCCCCTTCTGAGACAAGCTTCGCCAGCCACGAGTTTAGCGACGCATGGTAGGGACCCGCGGCCTCTCTATTTTCGTGCTGAAGACGGCCATCCCATATAATTTAGTGAGTAGAAGTAAAGTAAAGTAACAGTCTGTAAATTGCCTACTGCTAAGCAAAGGCCTTCTCTCCTAAGGTTTAAAGCTTAATCCACCATGCTGCTCCACTGCGGTTTGGCGGATATTTGGTTGTCAGAATTTATGCTGGCAAACGCACCGAGCTCGAGACGAATTTAAATACAAATTCAGCCCTAGAAACTAGCGGAGCTAACTGGGATTTGCACCCGCGATCATCGGCTGAGACAGACGTGTAACCACTAGACTATCTCGGCTCAAGTTATAATAAGTAGAATTAATTATAGTAATCTACTATCGAGTTTCTTGCCAGTTCTTCTCGTACGTTCCGAACCGGTGGTAGCTTCATTATTGATGTAATTTTTTTCCATGTATTGACGATTGAATAGTGCTCGTGAGAGCCTGCTTGAATAAAGTATTTTTTTATTTAGATTTTAATAAAATCTACAGTGGTATGCAGCGCCATATTTGAAAAAGCGAAATGTCAGTAATAGTACAGGTTAGCGCTAGAAGACGCCACATGCCCAATACAAATCCTGGTTCAAAGTCTTAATATCTTTCGATGTTTTTTTTAAGCCTTAAAATATACAGGATGAACACGAAACACTAAATTTCTTTATTGCATTAAATTAACATTTTAATAGTTAGCTTTGAATGGTTACTTACATTTTAAGGCGAAGTTAGTTTTATAATAAATATATTTAAATAAAACTTGAAGAAAATATAAAATATAATTTGCAATTACGTTTACTTAAATGACACTTACACTTATGTCTGTTATGTTGATTTTAACACAAAATTACTGTATCGATTTCGATGTTGTTATAGAATCAATCTGAAAGGAGTTTAAAATTGGTATGATGGAGTTATGGGGTAACAAAAAAAAAAACATGTTAAGAATTGAAAACGCCCTCCTATTTTGAAGTTGATCTTTTTTTGAAATGGCTTTCAAAGTGAAAAATTGACATACAAAGATGTTAAGCAAGATATTTAATAAATCAAAAACCCGACTAACAAGAACAGTCAGCAGTACCGTATCAATATCAGTTCTGTCAAAGAGCCTATAAATGAGAATCGTTACTTTAAATCGTTATAGATCCTAAACGGTAATTCTGACTGAAAAACGACATGAGGAACCTAGAAATGAATATTGAATTCCTATTCAACGATACCCCATTTCATACAGTTCATCGATTTAAAATGTTGTCTATTTAACGTTACGGCGTCCGAAATCGGCCATTTTGTTTTTTTTTTAAATTTTTATGTATTCTACGACATTCGCATCATTATGCCGAAATAAATGTCCACGCGTTTTGTCTAAATACAAACAAAGGTACAAAGCCACATAAATAAATATAGTCTATATTTTTTTACTTTTCTTATTTGGCAGACGAATATGGCGTATTCCTAGCCACAGATAAGAGTTAGATACGAAATTATCGATTAATTGAACTGAATCATTTTATATTATGCAAAATTATAATAAAAAAAAATAGTTCGAAAATTCGAAATTTTCGTTCGGGGTATAGTTGGATACTGATAAGCAATAATGTGTCAATCTACAAAAAGTCAAATTTAGAGATGTATTCTGACATAGCATTTCGTATTTAACATTATACAAAAAAAATCAAGTCATCTGAATTAAATAAGCTCGGAAAAAATATTCTTAATCTAATGTTTAGAATATTAAAGTGAGTTCTATAATTTGGATTATGCAATAATTTCATATATTTGAAAAACTTATTATTAGATAAAACTCTTTACTAGCCAATCTGCAATTAATTAATTATATTTTTTATCAAAATAGAAAAGAAAATATGGATATATGCTTCTTCAAACAGATGTGTTAAAATAAGTTCGACACGTTTAGCCATTTTCTGGAAATGAAGTCCGTGTGGCTTGACACAGTATTGCATATCAGCGTCCAGTTACCAAATAAAGACAAAGTAAAGAAAAATAGACTATACAGATATAGGCTGATAAACACATTACGATAAAAAAAATTGTGCATTACATTTAAATATACTTTTATATAATATAGGAGACATTCTTCGCGGTTTCTCTCGCGTTTATGTTTACTGTTTCGCTCTTATGAGTCCTAGCGTGATGTAATATAGCCTATAATCGTCCTCGATAAACAGATAAAAGAATTTTTCAAATCGAATAAGTAACTCACAAACAACTTTTTACATTATTACCTTTTTATAATATAAGTATAGATTAAGGTTTTAAATCCGCCTTGGCCACTACAAACCCACATAAAGAGAATAATTTCAAACGTAAAAAATTTCTATAATTTTCGCCTTAAGTGAGAATACCGTGGAACTGAACCCGGACTTACTAACCGCGTAGGCGACAATGGCGCCACATGATCAGTCAAGGACGCTTTTAACACCATATAATATATATCATGAATTCGTTTTTAACCGACTTCCAAAAAGTAGAAAGTTCTCGAGATGTTGGCGACTTTTTTTATGTATGCTTACTGATTATTCGAAAATTAAGACACATATATAGCAATACTGTGTGAAGCCACATGGACTTCATTTCGAGAATGGCATGTCAAATCTATTCTTAACAAATTTGTTTAAGACGTATATATCCATCTTTTCTTTTCAATGAAAGGTATAATTAAATTAAAGCAGATTAGTAAAAAAAAAGTTTTGTCAATTTATCAGTTTTTTTTAATATATGAGATTACTGGCTGCCCCTCGCGTTTTCAATTGCGTTTATGACCACAACTTCGCTCCTATGAGCCGTAGCGTGATGTAATATAGCCTAAACCCTTCCTCAATAAATTAATTATCTAACACAAAAATAATTGTTCAATTCGAACCAGTAGTTCTTGAGATTAGTGCGTTCAAACAAACAAACTCTTCAGCTTTATAATATCAGCATAGATTGTGTAACTGGGGAGGGGGGGGGGGGGTGGTCATGGGGGGGCGAATTAACCTCATTTGATGCAAAAATGTAGCAACAGACGATCATAATATTACAGTAATAAAAATTCACCAACGAAAAAACTGAAAACCTCCTTTTGTGAAAGTCCGTTTAAAATAGTAAAAATATAGGTTATTATCAAAGACGTAAGTGTACCATCTGAGAACCATGGCAAATTCTTCGGTAGGGGCCTCCCACTAAAAATCGTCACGTTATAACTTAATTTTAATGAACCACTTAAGAAGTAACCCAAACTATTAATAATATTGTGTGTATTTTAGTTAAATATCTGATAAGTTTTATTTTCAAGAGCATAGATTTATACGAAATTATAGTGAAATAACAATTTAGTTTTAATAAGATTTTTATTAATAAAATTCTTTCAGGCCCTCTCAAGTCAGGGGCCCGTGGCTTTTTGCCAGCCATGCCACGGAAAATTCTCCGAGAATTCGAGGCATGTTACTTTTACCTGAATTATTACTAATTCACCGCATTTGAGTAAAATCGGTGAAGGAATTTCCAATATATATAACCTTGAGAAACTTTTATCGTCTCTTAGCAACAATAGAAATATTAGGACTGTTGTCCACTGATATAAAACGCTATAATTTGCGATATCTGTTCTCATTTAAACTTTTTGAATCCATCGTTGTACAATATTTGTACTCGCACGAGTACAGCGGTCACAAATTTACTGAATCGTCCGTATGTAAAAGCTAAGTTACAAAAACTAACTGTACTCAAACGAGTACGACGGTGCTTAATGGGTTAATGTACTAGCTGTGGCCAGTGGTTTCACCCGCGTTGATTTGACGTAAAAATTATTTATATATTGTTTATTTTCAAATTTTTTTAGCGTAGACCTCTTTTTTTTTAAATTAATATTAAAAAAAAGTAGACTATGTTACTTCTTATAATATTAACAAACAGACAGACGGAAATTTTATAAAATTATGTTTTTTTGATGGAAGTACCGTGTATACTTTCATGAGCATTTAATTAAAAACTGTTAATTTGAAAATACAAACAGACACTTAAAATTTATTTATCTATATAGATTTCTTATAGATAAAACATTAACTGCCTTACTACAAAATATTTAAACAGACGTTAAACGCGTGTTTATAAAAATCCGTACTATACATCGCGTCTAAGAACAGTTTTGAGTTAAACATGCTTTAGATATAGGTTAACATACGTTTAAGTGAGTTTAATAGATGTCTAAAACCTATTTCAGCTGTCAAATGTAACGTATAACATTTTATCAATAAGTTTTTTATGAGTTTATTCGCTGTTAAGCAATTTCGATAATAAATAAATAAATAAACGCATCACACTCAACGGCTCCCATTAAGATCTCATGACCTTGTGTCGGGGTACCGGAACCACACAACACTAACACAAACACCCAGACCACGACAAACATCCGTATGGCCAATACACACGTTTGCCGTGAGCGGGGATCGAACCCGCGACCGTTAGCGCTTCAGTTGCAGTGACCACTGCGCTAACGTGTCTGTCTATAATATTTTAAGCAATGTTTTATTTTTAAACACTGTTTAGCTAGATACGTGTTGAACATGGTTTTAATGCGCCTTTTGTAGTGAGGCAGTAAATCTCTAATAACATAAAAAACGTATTGAATTTCCGACGTTTTATTATTTCAAAAGCCTCACGTATTCTAATAATGAGTTGGTTTTCCCTAGCTATGAATATTGGTGTATAAAAAAAATTAAAATGGCCGGGTTTATCCAGATTATTTTCACAAGTCGCAGTCATCGAGACGTACATACCTAATTTAATACATCTATTTTTGTCCTATAGGTATATAAGACTCGCTTCTACCCGTGATTTTGTTCGCGTGGTAGGTACCTTTATAAATATGGATGCTGATAAGCAATAATGTGTCAACCCACAAATAGTCAAATTTGGAGGTGTTGATGTATTTTGATATTGCATCACCTATTTAACGTTATTCAAAATAATTTGAAGTCATATAAACTAAATAAGTACGGAAAAAAGTCTCTTGATTAATTGTTTCGATTTCCAAGTGCGTTCCATATTTTGCAATTTTTACAAAAATCTAAAGTATTTGAAAAACTTTTTATTAGATAATATATTAAATATACCAATCTGCTTTTAATTAATTATACCTTTTATTCAAAAAGCAAAGAAAAGATGGATATATACTTCTTCAAACATATTTGCTAATAATAAATATGGTATCTTTAGACGCCATTTTCTCAAAATGAAGTCCGTGTGGGTTGACACATTATTGCCTATCACCGTCCATATATGGACGCTGATAAGCAATAATGTGTCAAGCCACGCGGACTTCATTTTGAGAAAATGGCGTCTAAATATGTCAAACCTATTCTTAATAAATTTGTTTGAAGACGTATATATCCATTTTTTAATTTCTATTTTGATGAAATGTATTATTAATTGAAAGAAAATTTGTATTATAAAAAGATGTGTCTAAAAATAAGGTTTTGAAATATACTCATAATAGGGATTATTGCATAAATTGCAAAATGTGAAATTTAAAACATTCAATTAAGAAACTTTCAAGACGTCTAAGTTAAATAAGTTCCAAATACTTATTTAATTTCGACGACTTGATTTTTTTTTAATAATCTTAAATGCGTTACGCTTTATCATATAATTAGACTTTTTGTGGATTGACACATTATTGCTTATATCATAAAAGTAAATATATAGTGTACTAGCAGTTCCTCGTGGCTTCACACGCGTAAATTTTGTAATTTAATAGAAATGATACAGAAAACTGTTAAAATACTACGTTTTATAATGATAAAAAGATTTTTTTATACAAACATTTTTACCTATTTTCACCATTTTAGGGGTGAAATATCGAAAAACCCTTTCTTAGTGCATACGTACAGCCCAAAAAATCACCTTCTGCCGAAATTTCAAGTTTTTAGCCCCAGCGTCCTTGCGTTGGTGAATCAGTCAGTCAGTCAGGAAAAGTTATGTTTTTATAGATTTTGTCTAAGGAAAACGTTGATTAGGTAATGACTCATATATGGATGCTGTAAGCAATAATCAACTTACAAAAAGGCAAATTCGGAGCATCACGTTTTAAATATTTAAAAAAAAATGTTTTTCGTACTAAATAAGTTGAAAAAAAGTTTCTTAATTAAATATTTCAAATATAAAAGTGCGTTCCATATTTGTTAATATTTAATAGCCTCATATACTATATTTGAAAAAGTGATTACTAGATAAAACTATTTCTAGTATTTTCTAGTGTAGGTACCTTTTAAAGGCCGACAACGCACCCAAAACGCCCCTAATGTTGCAGATGTCCACGTGCGATGGTATCCACTTAACATCAGGTGGTACAATTTGCTCGTTTGCCCCGCTTTTTTGTAAAAAATGAAAATGCTTTTTATTGAATCGCACAACTTCTATTATATGCATGTTTCCCACATATATAAACTTTTTTCGTGAACCACTCTGTGTATTGATGAAATCCGCATTAAAATTCGTTGTGTAGTTTAAAAGATCTAAGCGTACAGACGGCAGGAAGGAAATTTGTTTTATACCATGTAAAGATGAAGAAAAATGACATCAAGAATAAAGTTTCGTAAAGGCAATTTTACTGTTTATCAAATCGGCCTCGAGAGTCTTTTAAGTACTTTTTTCCTTTATTTTCGAATTTAATTATTCACGCATTTATTTAAAAAAAAATTAAATAATTAATCAGTCTAAGTAAATTATAGGAAAACTCACAGAGTCTAAAAATATTTTTATAATTTTTTTTATTACACATATTAGCTAGAGGTCATTGAATGTTAATGACAAAATCATTATGCGTCATTATACGACACGTGATAATATAATCAGAATTAATGCAAATATTATTTAACACTTTACTGCCAACTTTTTAAACTCTACTTAATTTTAACTAGCCTTTAACTAGTGATATTATAAAACGACTACTTCTCGCGATTTCATCCGCGTCTATGGTTACTGTTTCTCTCCTGTGAGCTGTAGAGTGATGTAATATAGCCTATAGCCTCTCTTAATAAACAGGTTATCTAACTTGGAAAGAATTTTTCAAATCGGATCAATAGTTTCAGAGATTACCACCTAAATACAAACTTAGAAACAAATTTAACCTGTTTATAATATTAGGATAGATAAATATGTTATAAGTAGATGAATTTCGGCACCCAGAATGCCGAAAAATTTGGACGTTACTAAGCAACCGGATAGCGACTGGGTATGTCAGTAAAGTATCATTAGTATAACAATCTTATCGAAGTCGGAAATGGTTTCTGATTTTTAAGGCCAGGAATGGTTTTCCGCCAAGTAAAGCCAAGGATCGAAGCGAATGGCAGAAGATTATTAAAGTGGCCAGGAGTACCAGGACCCACATTTATATATTAGGTTAATGTTGAAGAAAGTTAAAGTTTATATTACTTAGTAGCAGTTGCTCGCGATATTGCTCGCGTTAAGTTAATTTAAAAAAATAGGAAAACCATCATTTAGTTTTCAAGCTTCTCGCTTTTCAAATGACGTAATTTAAATACAAACCTTTCCCTCTGTTTCAACTCTTTGCAGCATTTTTCCCGTAAAAAATAACCGGTCTCAGACTAGCCTATCTTTTTACTAAATTTCACACACCCACACACACACACACAGCGTTACTTTCTCATCTACAAGGAAGGATTTTATTCTGCAATAGCTGCTGTGTGCTTCGTTTGCGCAGAATTAGTATTTCGAGTATCTTATTTTGCTTCTAAGTCCTTTCTATTTTTATATAAAAAATCATTGATTCAGTTGCGAAGGCGTAATATACAGAGTTACTTCGAGAGACGTTTGATTATGATAAACATTTCCACTATACATTATATACGTATAATTCTAATGGTTTTTGCAGCGCACGCCAGAATAGCTCGCAGATGGTAGATTTTTTTCCTATTTACTTGATATTATGTATTCTGTCCAATTTATCCAATATCTTTATAAATTATAGGTTACGTGTTATTCTGTTTGCAATAATATTGTTAAGTTTCATCAAACTCCATTCAATATTTTTTGCGTAAAAGTAAATATCAATACGTACAACATTATGCATATATAGTAAGAGAACGACAGGATGGTTTCGAATTGCCGTACGCACCAGCGATGGTTGCGAGGAGGGTAAGACTATACTTTGCCCTCCTGAGACGAGCTCCGCCAGCCACGAGTGTAGCGCACGGGAAGGGTAGCGGATGCGCATGCGCAAGCGTTTCCGTGCTGAATAATAATCGCAGGGGTTTTAGTGGGTATAAATCTCCACATAACCCGATATCCCTTTAGGAATCGGGTATCTCTTCGAATTTTTCTGAAAAGATAATGTTAAAATATAACTATTTATTTATAGCTAAGTATTAGCTATAGCTCAGCCTATTATTGGACCACCAGCTTAAAAAACTTAAGTGGTCATCTCAGTTTTTTTGCAATAACAACTGGCATATGACAATTATTTTGAAATATTAATCTACTTTTTTATCTAGCATAGAAGATACGTTTATATAAAAAACAAGATGGCCGTTGTTACAAGCTTTGATTAGTTTCACCCGTCCCGTTGTCTGTCTGTAAAGAAAATTTGCAAAATAAATTTGATCCACATCCCGGTTACCGATTGAAATTATGCACTTATATGTATATCGAAAATGCAATGTTACGATGTCATGGAGGCAGGCGCGGATCCTGGGGGAGGGGGGAAAGGGGCTATACTCCTCCCCGTGGCTTACAATGGAAATAAAACTTGGCGTAGTATCTATTACCTCCCCTCCCCCTTGGACACGTATTGATAGTTTTTTTTTTAATTATTTTTCTGAAATATTATCTATATTATCCCACGAAAATTGCCGCCACCACCCTGAACAAAATCCTGAATCGACATGCATGGAGGTGATCTGATGAGGCAGTTCGAAGGTGGTAATGACTTCGTTATATCAATAATTCATTAAACAGAAATACCGTATCAATTCCGTCCGTTGTCAAAACTGTTCTATCTAAAATCCTATAAGTGAGAATCGTTACTTACCAACTTTAATTCGTTATTGATCCTGAACGGTAATTCCAATTTAAAAACGTTATAAAAATGATTTTTAAATACCCATTTTACGATACCTCTTTTGAGCTACATAGTTCGTCGATTTTTTTTTCTTTTTCAGAATAAAGATGTCTTATCTCTTCGTAACACAGGATTTTACCCCACGTAACATTACAGGACGCTTGTAAATCAATATACAACTGTGCAGTATGCAGATAAAATCAAGGTTAAAATCTTGTCGCGATAACTTTTAACTATGCACGTTATTAAATATTTATTTTATGCAGGATTGAAAATGAACAATAATTTTATTTTATTGATGAAATTTAAACGATAGAATGTCGATATGGAACTAGTTTTGAGTTACATCACTATTATTTTATATTAGCGGTTTTAGTAGCGTTTATGATTACTCCTTCGCTCCTATGAATAGCGTGATGTAATGTCGCCTATAACCTTCTTAATAAACGGGATATCCGATGCAAAAAGAATTTTTAAAATCGGATCAGTAATTATTGAAAGTACCTTCTCGATATAAATTTATAAATAAATTTTACTTTATTATAAAAATTTACAATTTAAAAGAAGCATTTTCAAAAATCCGTGATAAATGGATGCTGATAAGCAATAATGTGTCAACCCACAAAAAGTCAAATTCGGTGACATTGATGTATTCTGATAATACGTCAAGTATTTAACATTTTTCAAGTCATCTAAACTAAATAAGTACGGGAACGAAGTTTCTTAATTTAATATTTTGAATATTATATTTCACATGTTTAAAAACCTTATTATTAGACAAAACTTTCTTATTATACCATTCTGCTTGTAATTCATTATACCTTTACTCAAAATGACGAAGGAAAGATGGTCTTTTGCTGCTTCAAAAAAATTATTAAAAAAAAAAAACAAAATAATTTTATTCAAAATAGGAATTTACATTCTCTTTTTCAACGTCACGAAAATGAATCCACCACAATGAATTACGAATAGGAGAGACATGTTTAGACGCCATTTTCTTAAAACGAAGTCCGTGTGGCTTGACATAGTATTGCTTGATAAATTAACGCGAGCGAAGTCACAGATATAAAGACAGCCGATTAAAAAGTCCCAAAGCAATATATTAAATTATCTTCATAACAGTTTGAAATATGAATCATTTGTTACAATATTATGACCTTAATTTCCGCTGGTATTTAATATTTAATTAAATTAACAAATAAAAGAGACATTGATACAATTTCCAATCAATTAATTTAAATAAAGGATGTTTGGAAAGGTCAAAATAATTTAAATTATTTTCTTTTTTAATTTTTATTAATAGTAGTCGTAATAAATAAAATTGAAGTGTCTATTTTTAATATCAAATTAACAGCTTTTAAGTAAATGCATATGAAAGTATACACGATACTTACACCAAAACATAGTTATTAAAATTTTTGTCTGTCGATCTGTTAGATCCAGCTAATTTTTGTAACGACTGGAGTGATTTTGACGGAACTTTCGCTCATAGATAGCTAATGTTCGGGAGAGGCCGCGGACGTGCCTGCGAAAGCGATCTCGTAGCCTCTCCGTTTTCCGCGCTGTGGCGGCCATCGCAGGGGGTTTTAGTGAGTACAATCTCACATAACCCGGTCTCCCCCCAGGAGTCGGGTATCTATGAAGATTTACCCTGCGTCAACAAAAAAAAAGATAGCTAATGTTACTTTTATTAAAAGTTTTATTTATTTTTATTAATAAGTAAAAAGAAGGTTTACGCGAAAGAAAAAACGAAACCAACGTAGAAAGGAACAATTTTTAATTCAAGTAGGGAAGGTAAACAATATATAAATATATTTTTTCAACAAATTAACGTGTGAAACCTCGGGGCACAGCCAGTCGATTATAAACAAAAAATATTATTTAAAAATCTTATGTATAAAATTAAAATAACACTTTAATTTCAAATTTATATAAGTCATTCTATATTATATATATTTTTTATAATTGTAAAAAAAGAATATATAAAAACATATTCAAAATGCTCATATTAATTATAACGGGTCTTATCGCGATAACTAATGGTAGTAATACCTTTTTATTGCCCGACGTTTCGACGAAGTTGCATTCGACAAAAATATAACATAACGACATTTGTCGTGGTCAGCTCGTGACCACGACGAATATCGTTATATTAAATATGAATAATATAAATCGCGAAAGTTTAAAATAATGATAAAATGATCTCGCTATCAAATCTTTAGCGAGATCAAAAATTACCAACCACAACTAAACCAGAATAATGTCCCATACTAGTCTTGTTAGAAACTAGTGATGTGCCGGATCGTTAAATATGTATAGCATACGGATCCGGATACGGATATTTCATATCAAAATCCGCGGATACGGATTTTAACTTTCTTACTTAAAAACTTCCAACTAACTTAACTTTCTTACTTAAAAAGTCGACGCCACTTGACACCGTGTGATAGACAAGACATGTTACGACTTGCATTGCGTCTTTCTTTTGTTAGTAATTGACTATGACAATGGGTATAGGCATATATGAAATTTCATCTATTTATTGAAAACTAATAAGATAAAAGATCCGATAAAAAGTAACGGATACGGATCTTTCTTCTCTGACAAATATCCACGGATACGGATATCCGGTACATCACTAGTTTTAACATTTTATAAGACTTCATGACCAGCGTTCGGGTCAAAATGCAATTTGTCTTGAAGAAATAAAGTTTGATTATTGAAATTCGATGAAGACAAAATGATTAACAACAAAGGAATATTAATATTATCATTTTAATAACATTACAATACACAATTGTTGAAGTGAGTATGCGTTATGCGTTAAAGAATATATCAAATGTGACTTTAATAATACATTTCACTGACATAATCTATTTACAATATATGGACGCTGATAAGCAATACTATGTCAAGCCACACGGACTACATTTTGAGAAAATGGCGTCTAAAGATCTCAAAACTATTCTTAATAAATTTATTTAAAGAAGTATATAACCATCTTATCTTTTGTTGTTTAATAAAAGTTATATTTAATTAAAAGCAGATTGATATATTTATCATATTATCAAATAAAAAGTTTTTCAAATATTTGAAATTATTATAACAATTGTAAAATATAAAACGCATTTAAAATTCGAAACAATTAATTAACATTTTTTTTCCGTTCTTAATTAGTTTATATGACTTATTTAGCAGTATCAAAATACATCAATATCTCACAATTTCACTTTTATGGGTTGACACATTATTGCTTATCAGCATCCATATATAATAAGAAAAGTAGTAGAAAAGAAAATATATTTATTTATAATATTTTTTTTAATCGCGCCCATATAAACTTATACAAATTGAATGGATCGTTTACAAAACCTCTTTTTTGTCGTCGATTAAAAAGGCTTATAAAAGACAACGTCGGTTAAAGGATCCGGTCATTCAACCAAAGAGCTAAGATGGCCTAGTCGTTAGAAAACGTCGATTCCTACTGAAACTACGTGAAAACGGATTCAAACTCCGACTAGCATCGCTGAATTTTTTCAACTGCTAATTTTGTGTTTAAATTCATATCGTGCTGAGTAAAACATCATGAGGAAATATACACGTGCTGGGAGAATTTCTGACATATGTATATCCACCAACCCGCAGTGGAGCAGCGTGGTGGATTAAGCTCTAAACATTCTTCTTAAAAGGAAAGGAGGCCTTAGCCCAGCATTGGGATCTATACAGGCTGTTACTTTACTTTTTAGGCCATTTAGGGTAATGCAGTCAGTATTTTGGGAACTTTACCCAGATGCAGTGGCTTGGATAAGGCCTTCAAATTTTTATAATAAATTATCCTTTTCTTATGGATTTATAGTACCTACTTATCTCTATAAAATTCGGTAAGACGAAATGAATAATTATCTATGACTGAGTAAGATTTAACCTCCGTCAAGATCGAACCTACGACATTAATACGAGTATAAAGACACCTTAAGGTCACCGCCCACAGGCACCATCCGACCCACGTTGAAAACAGTTGACTCAAGATAAAACACATAATTATGACTCTATTTTAATAAGACTTAAAAAAACCAACTCGCTGCTTTGCAAGAATAGCGTAGTAACTCAAAATTCTAATAAATAGTACTAAAAGACCATAAATGTTTGTTGTTTTATCATGAAAAAAGTTGCGATGATGAATTTTCTTTAAATCAATTAAGTTATTACATCAAGGGATCGTTTAATTTCGCAGTTATGCACCAACACATTAATAAAGACTTTTAAAAACCCTATTCCCTAAAAAATTTATCATTTTTAGTTGCATCGATATTCTTGAAAAGCAGCGAATTGACTTTAAAAGCAAAATACTCTATTTCGTTTCTATGGACGGCATGCTTATATCAGTTACTTCGATTTAAAAACAAATTCCATCCAAAATGGCGTCTAAAATCAGCCATTTTGTATATTCCAAATTATTATACATTTCATGACGTTCGCGTCGCAAAAGACGTGTCATTTACCAAAGTCGTACTACGCGTTGGTCTAAATAATGCCACAAAGGTACTAACCCACATATGGACGCTGATGAGCAATACTGTGTCAAGCCACACGGACTTCGTTTTGAGAAAATGGCGTCTAAATATGTCAAACCTATTCTTAATAAATTAGTTTGAAGACGTATATTTATTTTTTCTTTTCTATTTTAATAAAATGTATATTGAATCAAAAGCAGATAGATTTATTTAATATGTTATCTAATAATAAGTTTTTAAATATTTGAGATTAATTTATAAATTGCAAAATATGGAACGCACCTGAAATACGATACATTGAGTTAAGAAACTTTTTTCCATACTTATTTAGTTTAGATGACTTGAAGTTTCTTTGGATAATGTTAAATAGGTGACGTAGTATCAAAATTCATCAATATCATAAAATTTGAATTTTTGTGGGTTGACACATTATTGCTTATCAGCATCCATATATACATAGACTGATAAACACATTACCCTCCTTTGCGTCGGTTCGATAAAAACGTCGTTAAAACAGCCTGTCAGCAGCATGTATAAAACACGATTGACTCTTCCAACACCTTGACAGCTAGGCGTGTCCGCTACGAATTGAATAGGCATGACTAGGCTTGTGTTGTGAACTCTTATCATGTCTACATGTTGGATTCAAAAGATCAAGGATAAATTCTGGAAAGTTCCTAAGGCTTTGTTATCTGACTGGCCAAAAAAAGGGTAATGTTTTTCGTGTTTATATGTATATTACTAGCGGCTCGTGGTTTGCGCTAAAATAAAAAACCCAACTGCGTAACAAAACCATCTGCAGTCAGCAGTACTGTATCATATCTGTCTAAAAGCTTATAAGTGAGTTACTAACCAAATTTAAATCCTTATAAATCCTCAACGATTGAAAAACGATATTAAAAAACTTAGAATATAATTTTAAATACTTTTTCAACTATACCCCACTTTACATAGTTCGTAGTTTTCAATTTTTCTTTTTTATGTATTTATTTAACAGTTTTTAAACATTAGCTGGTGCTCGCGATTTCGTGTGCGATGTCTGTGATGCCTTCTTCATAGTAGCTTTACGCATACAAAGTCTCAGCCCGATCGGTATCAAATTGACAAAGTTTCATACACACTGTCATCCCCTATTTTATCCCCTTGGGGGTAGAATCAATCAAAATCCTTTCTTAGCGGATACCTACGTCATAACATCTACCTGCATGCCAAATTTCAGCCCGATCCGTCCAGTGGTTTGGGCTGTGTGTTGATAAATCACTATGTCAGTCAGTCAGTCAGTTACCTTTGGATTATATGGACGCTGATAGGCAAGACTGTGTCAAGCCACACGAACTTCATTTTGAGAAAATGGCGTCTAAAGATGTTAAAGACGTATAGATCCATTTTTTGTTTTTATTTTGATAAAAGGTATATTAAATTAAGAGCAGATGTATTTAATGTGTTATCTAAAAATAAGTTTCTCGAGTACCTGAGATAATTGTATAAATTGCGAAAATGGAAGTTAGTAGGTAGTTTAAAACATTAAATTAAGTAACTTTAACAGCCTGTATATGTCCCACTGCTGGGCTTAGGCCTTCTCTCCTATTAAGGAGAAGGTTTAGAGCTTAATCCAGTACGCTGCTCCACTGCGGGTTGGTGGATATATGTACATACAATAGAATTTCTCCCGACACATGCAGGTTTCCTCACGATGTTTTCCTTCACCGCTGAGCTGAAGGAGACTAATTTGATTATTAGCCTATGTGGACATAGGCCAATAATCACATTAGTCTCCTTTGCGTCGCGCAATCGGGTAAAATAATTCCTACCTCAAGACCTACATTAAGTAGGTATTATATAGACAATTGTACTTAATGTAAGTCTTGAGGTAGGTATTTTTTGTCCGACTGCAATGTTTTTATTAAACAGTTAATAGATTAGTATCAGATTTTTGTGATAATAACCACATAAGCGCAGTGAGAGACGACAGGGAAAACCGCAAGGATAACAAATTCAAATTAGTTTTATTCAAATATAATTTTGACACCTCAAACGTAACTGCTTCGGAATGTAAATTCTAAATAGTTGTAAAATTATTTATTTTATACAAGTACAAACTCTTATCTTTAACTTTTAGTTAAATAGAATTTACTGGACTTCCGCATAAATTTTTTATTGTAGTTATATAAGGGACCCTCTGCCTTTTTTTTCGACACGTGGCAACTTGAGTACAGCTCGTGTTTGTTGTGTAGGTTGTCCTTAATCACGTGATGTTTTTTAGCAATTTTCGAATATCTCCCTCCCATAGGTATACATGGTGAGGTTTTGTACTACCTCGACCTCCACTTAAGATCACATATACATTTTGGTACATACTACCGAAGTAGAAATATTTTAAAAGAGGTATCAATCTGAAAAAATATTCAACTTTATATATAGGTATAACTTACAAAATTTTCCAAAATAAATACACATAATATCCCAAAGAACACCCCTAACCCCCTTATAAAATCTGGTGAACTTTTTCCAACCCCGTGAACCCAGTGAATATCAGAAATAAGCCACTGACAGTAAATTCTTTCAGGTGTAAAGCAATTAGAAATAACTTACGAAAATCTGATAGCGAAATTTATGCGTGTAATTCTTGCTTTATAAAAGAAAAATACTATAATTATTATAAACGACAGAAAAACCGCGAGGCGAGTTACTAGCTAAACGTAATCTTGACCACAAGATGATCTAATATCCTTTTGTGAGTGAAGCGCGTATGGAATTTAAATACAATCTGATAGTAGGTACTACTGGTTTATGTCAATTGCACTGATAAGCAATACTATGTCAAGCCACACGGAATTCATTTTTAGAAAATGGCGTCTAAACATGTCAAACATATTCTTAGTAAATATGTTTGAAGCAATTCTTATATTTTTTGTTAAAAGGTATAATGAATTAAAAGCAGATTAATATATTTAATATATTAACGAAATGTTTTTCAAATATTAGAGATTATTGTATAAATTGCAAAATAAGGAACGCACTTGAAATTCGAAACGTTTAATTAAGAAACTTTTTTCCGTATTTATTTAGTTTATATGACCTCCATTTTTTTAATAATCTTAAATAGGTGAAGTGATATCAAGATACATCAATATCTCCGAATTTGACATTTTGTGGGTTGACACATTATTGCTTATCAGCATCCATATGTAGTACAATACAAAGTTATATGAATTTCTCATACATACGAGATTATTGAACATTTCAAAATAATCATGAAAACTCGCTTCAATATTCGAAACATTCAATTAAGATATTCCATATTTATTTATCAAAATCGAAGCCAAAAATAACTTTATTCAAGTAGACTTTTAAAAGCTCTTTTGAATCGTCAAAACAAACAAAAAGTACCTTAATTAAGGAAAAGCCACCACCGGTTCGGAATGTAGATTCCACCGAGAAGAACCGGCAAGAAACTCGATTAGATTAGATGACTTGAATTTTTTATTTGAATAATGTTAAATATGAATAATCAGAATACATCAATATCTCTGAATTTAACTTTTTGTGGGTTGACACATTATTGCTTATCAGCATCCAATTAAAAAATATCATTAGGATTGTCGTAAAGGAGACTACAAAATAATGCAATATTTAAATTGATGATAAATTGTAATAGAGGAAGGGTCGTGAAAAGAATAGAATTTCATAATAAAAGTAAGAAAAAAAATTATAATTACATCGTTTTGTTCATTTGCTACTGGATGATTAAGTAATTATTTAAACGAGAAACTGCTTGACTAGCTTCAGCTCGCGACTGTAATTATGATTTCGAATTATATGTCTTTATAATCCGACAGATTCAGAAGGGTTTATAAGGGTATTAAAATGTTTAAATAAACGAATCACACTCAACGGCCTCCATTACGATCGCGTGACCTTGTGTCGGGGTCCGAGAACACACACCACTAACACAAACACCCAGACCATGACAAACATCCGTATGGCCAAACAGACATTTGCCGTGAGCGGGGACCGAACCCGCGACCGTTAGCGCTTCAGTCAGTCGGAGTGACCACTGCGCCAACGTGTCTGTCGAATGCTTTATTGTATAATATTAAATAATAACAAAATCAGAGCATAACGCTACTGTATTTTCTACCAGCCAAGCTGAGGATATAAAGGAAAATTGATGAAGGTGTACAATACAGATAATAATATAAAAAATTATAAGATAATCTATATATATATATATAACGAAAGGTCACTCACTCACTCATCACGAAACATCAGAAACTATAACACCTACAAACTTAAATTGGCAGGTAGGTTCTTTATAGGGTGTAGACATCCGCTAAGAACGGATTTTCGAAACGTCACCCTTAAGGGGGTGAAATGGGGGTTGGAAGTTTGTGTGAAGGTCCTGTGTTAAGCGCGAGTGAAACGGCGAGGGGCCGCTAGTATAATATAACTAGCTCCCGCCCGCGACTTCGTCCGCGTGGTATAGTTACTTTGGGTTCATAATGCATTATTTTAGAACAAATTTGGTTAGCATAAAAAAGGTTATAATGACCTAACCTTAAAAGATAGACATATGCTGTCGCGGACTTTTTTTTAGAACTTTTAAAGGGAAACAATTCTGCGATACATGATTTTTGCAAAACTTTAACCGTTTACGCAGCGCACATAGCGTAAGCTCTCTCAATAGGAAAATATTATTCTTCATTGGTGGTCCGCTCCTTTTGGTCTTAGCATGATAATATATAGCCTATAGCCTTCCTCAATAAATGGGCTATCTAACACTGAAAGAATTTTTCAAATCGGTCCAGTAGTTCCTGAGATTAGCGCGATCAAGCAAACAATCAAACAAACAAACTTTTCAGCTTTATAATATTAGTATAGATATAAAGGATGGTAATGTACTTCACATATAATGTTAATGGGACTTATGTACTTATGTGATGTCAAGTGAGAAAACATGGTGATATTATTTACGAGAATTGGAAAATACTGACGTAGACTGTCTTTAATCTTAGCATTATTCATTTCTGAACTCTTTCAAAATTATTTATTTATTTATTTACTTTATTTGGGAAATGAATAATTAAAAAAACACTCAAATATAAAAAAATCCATTAAAACATAAATCAATCAAACTTTTTTTTACACTTTATTGAACAAAAGATAAATGTACAAAGGGCAAAAAAAAAAAAATATATATATATATATATATATATATATATATATATATATATACACATCCATAAACAAACTTCCACTTATAACTAATACAAATGAGTACTCGTAGTAAAGATATAATTAAAAAAAATAAAAGACAATAGTTAGCAATTTAAAATAACCAATTTTGACGTCTTATAGTCTAAGCAAGAGCGCCATTTCTGGCCATAGACTGTCAATCGTCTTTTTATTTTAACCGACTTCGAAAGAAAGAGCTTATCAATTTGGCTGTTTATATATATACTAGCTGGTGCTCGCGACTTCGTCTGCGATGTCTGTGATGCTTACGTCATAGTAGCTTCATACATGTAAATACTTAGCCCGATCGGTTTAAAATTGATAAAGTTACATGCAAAATTTCATCCCCTATTTTAATCCCCGTGGGGGTACAATTAATCAAAATCCTTTCTTAGCGGATGCCGTCATAACATCTTTTTATATATAGTGTTATATATATAGGATTTTATGTATGATCGAACATAACTTCGTCATATACGTACAGACAGAATTGCAAAATTGTTTTTTTTTGTTTGAAAGGATTGTTTTTAAGTCCCGAAGAGTAGTGTATCAAAATTGATTCAGTACTTTGTTTTTTAAATTAAAATACCTGGAATAAATATATCATAAAAGTTAACGAAATTGCAAATTAAACTTTTGAAATTCGTTCCTTTTTTTAACCGATAAGAGCCACAAATGCGTTGCCAACATAAAAACAAAATAAAGGATGAATGGGATTGGGAAGTTAGGAAAGAAATAAAATTAAAAAACTAAAGTAACAGCCGGTAAATATCCCACTGCTGGGCAAAGGCTTCCTCTCCTATTAAAAAAACAGTTTACCGCGTCGCTCCATTGCGGGTTGGATATACATACGTACATACATGTGTCAAAATTTCTCCCGGAACATGCAGGTTTCCTGGCGATGTTTTCCTTCGCTAGAGATGAATTTAAACACAAATTTACCACTTGAAATATTTGCGGTGCTAGCCGGGGTTCGAACTTGCGATCATCGATTTAAATCGACGTGTAACCACTAGGGCATCTCGGCTGAAAGAAAGAAATACCATATTACCTACTTCACGATCATCTGTGAAAGTGAGGTACTGACCCGAAACGAGCAGCTTCAGCTAGGCTACACCAATACCTACCCTTCGAGTAAATAATAAAAAACATCGCTTAAGGAACAACGTCGACAGCTCGAAAGCGCTTTAGCTCCAAAGGTCACATTACGTTCCATTACTATATAAGAATGGATCTTCTCACTCGGACGGTTGTTTTCGACTCGAGTCTGGTCAGTGGAGACGTTTCGTGACGTCACAGACACAGGACGTTTTTGTGCTTTTTGGTTTAGTGTTGTGATAAGTGTGCCTGCGTGTCAAGTGAGTTGGATTTTTTTTTATTTGTGCTTTTTGATTTTTGTTTTTTTTTTTTGTGTTTAGGTGTTTTTTTTTGTAGATTTTATTATGATATGTAAATAAAAAAATTTAGTTAATTATTTAGGTGCGAAAAAAAATATATATCTAGTGATATTGACCAAAATTTGATCTCGTTGATGTCTTTTCAATTAAAATTTTACGCATCGTTTTTTTTTTTAATATTTTTAATATTAATAAACGTTCAATATTATTGAATTCGTCGATAAATAAATATTTATATAAAATGTTATGAAATTTCTAATAATTTATTATAAAGAATTTTATTTTTTTATTAACACATTTTCAAAAAAAATCTAAAAAATATATCTTTAAATACATATAATAATATATTAATATATAAATATTCAAAGTTATTAAAAACAACTCATATTTTTAAATTTAATTACTTAGTTTAAATTCAATTTATTTAATAACGTTATCATCAACATACGATAATATTTCAATTACGCATAAATAATCAAATTTTATAATTATCTAAAATTTGTAATATTCTTTAAATAAATCCCCAAAACATAAGCACGAAATAATATCGATACTAAATATTATAACGCTTCCTTTATTATTTACAAAACATAAATACCTACGACACTAGTCTTTATATAGAGACTAGTTGATCCGACATATGTTGTCCTGCCTTAATGAATATTCAATTCGAATTTAAATAAATAATATTAAAACAATTAACCTATGCAGCTCTTAAACGGTGTTTATATCAGGAACAGTCAAATAACAAATATGTCAAGCGCGCTAAGGTTAGATCAGAAAAGTTTATATATGGACGCTGATAAGCAATACTATGTTAAACCACAGGGGTTTCATTTTGAGAAAAATGCGTCGATGTCAAATCTATTTTTAGTAAATGTGTTAGAAAAAGTATGTATTAATGTCTTTTCTATTTTGATAAGTGTAATAATGAATTAAAATCAAATTGGTATATCAAAAAATTTTATCTAATCAAAAGTTTTTTTTTTTTTAAATAAATTAGATTATTGTCAATATGGAATATACTACAGTATTCGAGGCATTACACTAAGAACCTTTTTGATGAACTTATTTACTTTTTACTTCAAAAGTTTTTGATTAAAGTAAGACATGTTATTCATTGCCAGAATACATCAATATATCCGAATTGGACTATTGTGGGTTGACACATTATTGCTTAACAGCATCCATATAGTCGTTCAACTTTTCATTAATTTTCTGAGAAACTTTTTTATATATTTTTTAATCGTAAGAACCTTTAACGTAGTATAAGTAAACTTTATATAACATAATAGCTTTATATATATATATATACATATATATATATATATATATATATATATATATATATATATATATATATATATATATATATATATATATATATATATATATATATATATATATATATATATATATATATATATAGATTAAGACAAGTCAAAATATAATCTTTAGCATTCGATCGATGACGTTATCTTAACTCATTTCAATAGATTTGAATTATTTACAAAAGAATTTGTCAATCGCATAACTTCGTCAAGGCCTATTTACATATTATATTTAGGTATAAATAAGAGAGACTTCGCCTTTACAAATACAAATTTAGTGTATTTACTTTCGTCTGAAAATTATAATATTTTCCGGGTTAAAGGTATTTTGTATAAACTAAGAAGATATTATGACACTGATAAGCAATACTGTGTCAAGCCACACGGGCGTCATTTTGAGAAAATGGCGTCTAAAGATGTTAAACCTATTCTATTATAGCCTAAAACCAGTCCTTAATAAACAGGCTATCCAATACAAAAATAATTTTTAGCGATTACCTTTTACATACAAACCTAGAAAGATACAAACATATTTTACCTCTTCACAATATTAGTATAGATTAAAGTAGATAAAGAAAGCCTTCCTTTATATTAAGTGGCATAACTTTAGTATTAATTCGCTGTATTTCATAACATATACAATATATTACTCATACTATATTCTTTCAGTTCATATTTAATATGACAAGTCTTATCGCGATAATTAATGGTAGTAAGACCTTTTTTATTGTCCGACGTTTCGACGAAGTTGCATCCGTCGTGGTCAGCTCGTGACCTTATATTAAATATGAATAGTATTGTATTATTCAAAAATATATATTGAACCAGTAGTTATTACATTATGGCCAAGAAATAAAACGATATTCGTTAAAGATATAATCAATAAGGCATGTTTTAAAAAGTCCAAAAAACTTTTTTAATATACATTTAAACAAGTCCATATATCAATATTTAAACATTTACTGTCAAAAGACACATTAAAACCATGTTTAACACGTGTCTATCCAAACAGTGTTTAAAAATTAAACATTGCTTAAAATATTATCTAAATTGCTTAACAGCGAGTAAACTCATAAAAAACTTATTGATAAAATGTTAAACGTTACATTTGACAGCTGAAATAGGTTTTAGACATCTATTAAACTCACTTACACGTATGTTAATCGATATCTAAAGCGTGTTTAACTCAAAACTGTGCTTAGACGCGGATTTGTAGTACGGATTTTTTTAAACACGCGTTTAACGTCTATTTAAATCTTTTGTAGTAAGGCAGTTAATTTTTAGTCGTAACTTGGTTTAGTGTTTATAAATCAATCAATAAAGAACTTTTTGTGGTATTTACTTAATTTTCCTTATTAGAACGAAGAATGATCTTCAAACTGGTGTATCGAGTATGAACTTTGATACAGTATACTATATATGGACGCTGATGATGAAATGGCGTCTGAAGAAATTGGCGTTCTTAATAAATTGGTTTTAAGACGTCTATATCCATTATTCTTTACTTTTTATAAAAGGTACATTGAATTAATTGCAGAATAGTACATATAATAAAAAGTTTTATCTAGTAATAAGTTTTTCTGATATATGACATTCTTGAAAATCTCAAAAAATGTCACTCCAATAGTCTAATCATTAAATGAAGACATTTTTTTAATAATGTTAAACATGTAACGAATTAACAGAATATATCAGTATATTCGAATTTGACTGTTTGTGGGTTGACAGATTATTGCTTTTCAGCGTCCATATATATAAATCAAAATTGACTTGGCTGACATGATCACTGACTGATCGATTAATGCAGAACTGAAACCGTTGGATCTAGAAACATGAAATTTTGCACAAGCGTTCCTTAAATATCGTAAGTGTGCACTAAGAAAGGATTTTTAAAAATTCATCCCCTAAGTGGTTAAAAAGAGGGTTGAAAGTTTGTTAGGTTTCGATATCTTAAGTTTACAAAACTACTGGGAATTGCTTGCAAAGATATATATTTCATATCGACAAAAACACATCTCAGAAATAATATAGGTTTTTGTGGTCAAATTTCATCCACTTAGCGATCACTTGTACAAGGAAAACGATGATAAGAACTTTATAATATTGAAAATACCGCCATTTCACAACAGACATTTCGTATAATTAATTAGGTACTCATCTTAGAAAGATTTTAATAAGGATCATGAATTATGAAATCAATTTAAACTCTATTTGAAACTAGTTATGAAATTGGCGTCTATCGTTTTTAAATTTATATGATTATTACGAAATGCGTATAATTTTTATTAACCATCTGTAAGTTCATTGCGTGTTTATACCGAAATTGATTAATCTCATTTTAATTAATATTTGTACATAAATAGATTGAACTTTAGAGAAGGATATATTATAATATTAATAAATAATATAAAGAATAAGTCACTTATTTTCGCGAAAGGAAACCTTGAAGTAGGTGAAATAGGTTAAGAAAATTTCTACTTTAACGAAGTCTCGGAGAACATCTCGTCATCATAATTTTTACGAAACTTATCACATACATAATTGGATGCTGATAAGCAATAATGTGTCAACCCACAAAAAGTCAAATTCGGAGATATTGATGTACTTTGATACTGCATCACCTATTTAACATTATTGAAAAAAATTGTAGTCATATAAATTAAATAAGTACGGAAAAAAGTTTCTTAATTAATTGGTTCGAATTTCAAGTGCGTTCCATTTTTTGCAATTTTTACAATGATCTCAAATATTTAAATAACTTTTTATAAGATAATATATTAAATGTATCAGTCAGAGTTCAATTTATTATAGCTTTTATAGAAGAATAAAATAAAAAATGGATATAAACTTCTTCAAACATATTTGTTAAGAATACGATAAACATCATTTGACGCCATTTTCTCAAAATGAAGTCCGTGTGGCTTGATAAAGTATTGCTTATCAGCGTCCCTATATTGTAATACAAAAAGTATTTTTTATTAGTTTATTATTAAGAAAAATGTACAATACATGCATATTATAGTAGAGAAAAGCCGATAACTTCAAAAATTTGTAATGTGATGTCGTAAAAAGTACAGAACAGCTGTGCGAAGCTGGAGCGAGTTACTAGCGTATATTATATATTAGTATTAACATTATATGGACGCTGATAAGCAATACTGTGTTAAGCCACACGAACTTCATTTTGAGAAAATGGCGTCTAAAGATGCCCAAACTTTTCTTAATAAATTTGTTGGAAGAAGAATATATCTTTTTTTTTTTTTTTTGATAAAAGGTATAATGACTTAAAAGCAGATTGATATATTTAATATGTTATCTAATAAAAAGTTTTTCAAAATATTCTAGATTATGATTTGAAATTTGAAACAATTAATTAAGTCATTTTTTCCCTACTTATTTAGTTTATATGAATTTTTTTAATCTGTGTATAAATTTATTTGATTTTTTTTAATGTTGATCTGGTAATGCAGTACCAAAATACATCAATATCTTCGAATTATACTTTTTGTGGGTTGACGCATTATTGTTTATCAGCCATATATTAGTCAGTTATATTATATATTAGTTTTTACGCACACACGGATCTACGAATAGTTTTTAAACACATGAATTCCATCGTTAAACGTTGTGACATCAACCGGATATGGATTCCAAAATCATGCAAATAACTTTGAGAATAATACATTGGGAATTCCTTTACACGCGCTTCTCATATTTGAGTTACACGTTTTTGTTACAAAGGAGGTTGTAATTGAGAATTTGTTGAATGTTGTTTTTTTTTTTTATAAATAAAAAACTGTATTGCAAAGGCAGTAGCTATTTTTTTAAATAGTTTTTTCGTATCATGTAAGATTTTTAATAAAAAGAATTTATTTTTATTTTCGAATAAAAAAAAAAAATCTTTTTGTGACAGATAGTTTATTGAGCAAGGCTAAGGCCGCGGACGTGCCTGCGAAAGCGATCCCGTAGCCTCTCCGTTTTCCGTGCTGTGGCGGCCATCGCAGGGGGTTTTAGTCAATCTCACATAACCCTGTCTCCCCCCAGGAGTCGGGTATCTATGAAGATTTACCCTGCGTTCAGAAAAAAAAGGCTATAGACTATATTACATTACGGTACGACTCATAGGAGCGAAGCAGTAACCATAAACGCGAGTGTAACCGCAAGAGATATCTAGTACATATACATAGCTAGCTAATACATATATATTTTTTAATTTTGTCCTGTTTTTGTGACAACGGTACATTACTAAGTAAAGGTTTAAAAAATAATTTTCAAACCATTTTTGACACATTTTTTTAATGTTACTCGACTTTTATTATTGAGAATCGTGGATTTCATATAAACAGTAGTAAAAGAAGGCGGTAGCATTGTTCAAAACGATTATTTCGTGTTTTTTTACAACGATACATTAGACTATATATTTTTTGTGTTTATCTTTAATTATTATATTTTATTTTTGTATGTTTTAATAAAATAGTTTTACGTCTGTAAACGTTTTAATATGTAAATAAATAGTACTTTAAATAGATTTGGTTGAAAAATATATTTTTTTAAACACTATTAATTATGACGTATGATAAACAGTTTAAGGTGTGAAGGCTTAATGTGTCAATATTTTATTGTAACTATGAAATATGAGTATCACTTTTTATTGACGTCAAAACTCACCACTTTCGGGTTAGATAATGTTATAATTTCAGGCATGGAGCCAGGATTTTCAGGGGGAGGCAATATAAGTGGGATTTAGGAATCTATGTAGATTGTTGGTGTTTCAGAAAATTTATTTAAAAAAATATTAACTATCCGTGTAGGAGTGAGCGGAGGGGGGGGGGGTAGTAGGTGTAATATCTTTATAATTTTTATATACAAATCGTTCTAAAAGTGAAATCATTCTGGTAAAAATAGATAATTAGTCCGGGATCCCTGGCCTATTTTTTCGCTTGATTAGTAACAAGCTAATTTTCCGTGAGTAGCTTCGTTTCAATAAGACGCCCAACTTTTTCCTCTGTGAAAATTTTCGATTGTGGTAGGTGACAGGGGTAGCAGAGATAAAAGATGTTGATTTGATGATTCTCAAAAATTTATTAGTAACTGGATTTTTTTCCGTTAAATCTAATAATAATAATCTACATTATTCGAAAAAATGTTTGTCCTACTAAATGTATGGTTTGATCGAAGAGTCCTCCTCCTTCCAACCTGTATCGATAGCTTGTTACTAATCAAGTGAAAAAATAGGCCAGGGATCCCGGACTAAATGGTTTCAAACGTCTCTAGACATATTGCATTAGTGTTCGCTCTACGGTGTTGATATAGATTTATCATCTAGAACAATATACACTTCAAATGGTACTATAACTTTCAAGATAGGTTTAGTGGTTTCGGAGGGCATATCTCATGCAAAGAAAGGCTCTAATCTGCTGTGTGTCTCAAATAAAGAGGGATTTTTTAAATTATTGAAAACAATTTTTTTTCAATTAAAAATAGCCTAATATTCCTTGTAAAATTAGCTATCTGCGAGTAAGAGTCCCATCGAAATCGGTCCAGGCGTATTACAAATAAATTGTGTTTTTTTTTAATGTAAGTATACACTTTCATAAGCTTTTAGTGAAAAAGGCGTTAATTTGAAATTAAAACAAATTAAGAAAAAAATTAAACTTTTAGTAAAAAATGTGTCAACCCACAAAAAGTCAAATTCGGAGATATAGATGTATTTTAATACTGCGCCACCATCTAAACTAAATAAGAACGGAAAAAAGTCCCTTAATTTCATGTTTCGAATTACAAGTACGGTCTGTATTTTGTAATTTATACAACAGTCTTAAATATTGAAAGAACTTAGAATTAGATAACACATTAAATATATCAGTCTGTTTTTAATTCATTATACCTTTTATAAGAATAGAAAAGAATAGATAGATATATACGATCTTCAAACAAATTTATTCAGAACAAGTTTGAGATATTTAGACGCCATTTTCTCAAAATGAAGTCGTTTGGCTTGACACAGTGTTGCTTATCAGCGTCCATATTATAAATAACTTCTTCCTATTGCCCCTTAAATATATATTTAAAGTAACATTAATTACACAAGTAAACACGATTTTTGAGTCTGAGTTCTGTGGTGCTGATTTAGATTAATAATGTCTAACTTAACAATAAAAAAATACTTTTATTTGATAAAGTTTGCTTTTGTAGCAACCAGAACGCAATTTCTAATTTTAAGAAAATCTTATTTTTTTAATTCAGTAGAATACAAAGGCAAGAAAAAGAACTTTAATTTATATGTTAATCACCTTTATTTACAAAGAACAATAAAGATAAATCTCCAAATACATAAAAAGAATCAGTAAGAAACTTTAGAAATGAATATTTTTTGTTTTTCTTCTGTGTGAGTAGGAACCTTCTCGTATTAGACTCCAAATGTAGTCACCCATCATATTCTCATTATATTGTCCTTGATAACGTTGTTCAAAGTTTATCATATCTTGGTGAAAGCGTTCTCCTTGCTCTTCTGAGTATGCCCCTAAGTTATCTTTAAACTGGTCTAAGTGAGCATGTAGCATATGTACTTTAAGGGACATTCTGCATCCCATGAGTTTGAAATTCTCAAGCATATTAGAAATGAGCTCTTTATAATTTGCAGCTTTTTTATTGCCAAGAAAGCCATGGATCACTGCTTTAAGGCTGAGCCACGCTTGTTTTTCGTGAGCGTTCAGTAGCTCTGGGAATTTTTCACTGGCCATTATTTTCTTAATTTGTGGACCGACGAAAATACCAGCTTTAACTTTAGCCTCTGAAAGTTTAGGGAAAAAACTCTTTAAGTATTCAAAAGCTGGAGAATCTTGACGAAGAGCCTTCACAAATTGCTTCATGAGGCCTAATTTAATATGCAATGGAGGCATCAAAATATGATCGGCCTTCACAATCGGTTCATTCTTGACATTATGTTTTCCTATCTGGAATTCGATCCGTTCTGGCCATAACTGCTGCTTGTAGTGAAGTGTGTCAGCTCTACTGTCCCATAAGCAAAGATAGCATGGATATTTAGTGTATCCGCCTTGCATACCCACCAGAAAACCTACCATCTTGAAATCCCCTATAACTGGCCAAGCATACTCTTCATACTTTAAAGTTTGAAGCACCATTTTAACGCTTTCGTAATTTTCTTTGAGCATTGCAGAATGAGCCAAAGGTAGTGATGGAAATTTATTTCCATTGTGAAGGAGGACTGCTTTTAAACTTTTTGTAGAGCTGTCGATGAAAAGACGCCACTCAGAAGAAACACAAGGGATTCCGATCGCATCAAATAAACCTTTCACGTCATTGCAATAACACAGTCCGTCTTTCTTTGTAAAAAATCCAGAAAATATTTCATGACGCTTTCTTTGATCACTTATATTAACATCCTGCTTGAGCAAATTCCACTGTTTTAGCCGTGAAGCTAATATTTCTGCTTTAATTTTAGGTAGGTTTAAGTCTCTTACTAAATCATTAAACTCTTCTGAATTAATAAGATGTGGTTCAACAGACACTGATTTGATTAAGAATTCGCTGCCTTCGCTACTACTACAATCTTGTGATAGCGGGAGCTCTTCCTTCAAATTGGAACGAGAAGGCACAGGAAAATGTTCACTGTGGGGTACCGGAGCGGTTGTTGATGGCAATTCTGGGTACTGAATCTTTTTGGCATTTTTGCCAGCCCGACGCTTACGTGGATTGACAAGACAAAAGTAGCAATCACTGATGTGATTAGTGGGCTCCCTCCATATTCTTGGTACTGCAAACTTCATACTTTTTTTTTCTCCTCGATACCAAGCTGAAAACAAAAAAACATACATATAAACGTATATACATATACACACAGGTTATAACATATCGTACTTTTCTTGCGATTAGTATCCTTGAAAGTTATGATGTACTCTCTTACCTTCTAATGTGTTTTTGCAGTAACTACATGAGAATTTAGGTGCCCATATTTTATCTTGACTTCGAATGGGAAGATTAAAATAAGCTTCATAAGCTTCACAGAGTTTTACATTTGACGACAAACTGAATTTCATAGCTCTTACTTTAATGAATTCGCCGCAAATATAACAAAAAGAGTTAACGTCATTTTTACACTTTTTGGAAGCCATTTTAGATTTCGCGCCACACAAATAACGTCGTTTCTTGGTAATGCTCACGCGCATACTACCGAGACTACCTGCCGGTCCCCGCTTCACACCTGTAACCCCCCACCAACTCCGTCTCTAGCGTGTTAAAACCCTTGCACCTCAAACTGTCTGCCAAAATATTAAAATATTTATTTTTCATCGTAAATTGTACAAAAGCAAACTTTATTTGCAATGAACGAAGTTTCTGGTTACTTTTAGTTGTAAAAAATCAGAAAATATTAATTTAATAACAAACCCAAAAAAATTTTTTTTTTTTGTTGACTTGTGTTATTACTTTTGACAAGCCCGCTAGTTCTACCAAATAGGAGTGCTAAACATTAAAAACTTCGTATTAAATAGTTAATTTTTTTGTTTAAAATTTAACAGAAAATTCCATATTCATATAGACAATAATGGAAGCTGTTTTTACCGCGAATGAGTTTACGAAATTCTCTTTATTAAAGAAGGAAGCTTTGATTTTTATCAAAAGATCTTTAATGTTGACCTCTCTGAGGTGACTAATTAAGATAACGCGCAACGCAAAGGAGTAATGTGTTTGCCAGTCTATGTATCTATGTTGTATATGGATGCTGATAAGCAATACTGTGTCAAGACACACGGACTTCGTTTTGAGAAAATGGCGTCTAAAGATGTCAAACCTATTCTTAATAAATTAGTTTGAAGATCTATATATTCATCTTTCTTTTCTATTTTGATAAAATGTATATTGAATCGAAAGCAGATAGATTTATTTAATATGTTATATAATAATAAGTTTTTAAATATTTGAGATTATTTTATAAATTGCAAAATATGGAACGCCCCTGAAATACGAACCATTGAGTTAGGAAACTTTTTTCCATACTTATTTAGTTCAGATGACTTGAAATTTGTTTAGATAATGTTAAATAGGTGACGTAGTATCAAAATACATCAATATCTTAAAATTTGACTTTTTGTGGGTTGACACATTATTGCTTATCAGCATCCATATATGTGTGTGGGTTTGTATATTTTTGTCACTATTTAGACCAAACGCGCGGACAGATTTCTATAAATGACGATGATGATGTCATGAGAGCGCAAATGTTATAGAAAGCATGAAAATATATGGACGCTGATAAGCAATAATGTGTCAACCCACAAAAAGTCTAATTCGGAGATATTGATGTATTCTGATGATAGGTCTTGTATTTAACATTATTCAAAAAAATTCAGCTAATCTACACTAATATTATAAAGAGATAAGATTTGTTCGTATTTAAGGAGTAATACATATATAGTACAAACTATAATTATATGGATGCTGATAAGCAATACTGTGTCAAGCCACACGGACTTCATTTTGAGAAAATGGCGTCTAAAGATGTCAAACCTATTCTTAATAAATTTGTTTGAAGAAGTATCCACCTTTTCTGTTTTATTTTATAAAATGTAATGGAAGGTTTTTCAAATATTTGAGATTACTGGATTGCAAAATATGTTACGCATTAGAAATTCGAAACAATTAATTAAGAAATTTTCTGTACTTATTTATGGCTTCAATTTTTTTAACAATGTTAAGATGATGCAGTATCAAAATACATCAGTATCTCCGAATTTGTCCTTTTGCGGGTTGACACATTATAGCTTATCAGCATCTGCGACCGTATTGATCTTACTTATCAATATTGGACACAATTATGACATACATACATACGCCCGTACTCGTTACTCGTGTTACGTGTAAACGCACTTTCATAATGTATTACGAAAGGCGAGACATCTTTGGTTGTATCGGAACGATAAATTTTATATTTTTATAAAAGTGAAATCTTTTACGCGTTCATATTATTGTGTTAATATAAAGGTGCTTTGTTATTCAAAACTAGCACCATAGCAGTTTCACTCGCGTTTATGGTAGCTTCGCTGCGAGTCGTTCGTGATGTAATATAGCCTATAACCAACTTAATAAAACAAAGTAAAGTAATAGCCTGTAAATGTCCCACTGCTGGGCGAAGGCCTCCTCTCCTATTAAAGAAACGGTTTAGAGCTTAATCCACCACGCTGCTCCACTGAGTTGGTAGATATACGTGTGTCAGAATTTCTCACGGCACATGCAGGTTTCCTCGCTATGTTTTCCTTCACCGCCGAACTCGAGATGAATTTAGACACAAATTTAGCTCTAAAAATCAACGGTGCTAGCCGGGGCTTGAACCCGCGATCATCGGTTGAGATCGTTATGTTTTACTCGCGTTTCACTCGCGTTTATGGTAGCTTCGCGTGTACGTAGCGTGATGTAATATGGCCTATACATTTGCAATAAACGGGGTATCTAACGCAAAAGATTTTTTTTAATCGGGTCAGTAGTTTCCGAGATTACCCTCTATATACAAACTAACAAATAAATTTTACTTTTTGTAAGCTTACGAAAGCTGTCCCTGTCAAAAAAAAAAAGCACTGACTTTTCGAATTTACTGTTTATGTAAAGCAATGACAAACGACTTATGTAAAATTTTATGAAAGTCTAAACTTATAGGAGTAATTTTTGCCAAATTTTATCAACTTACTGTGCTTATTGAGTACTTAAAAGACTACTTATTCACAAATAACGTATAAATTAATAATAAACTCAAATCAAAATGGCGTTCGTGACAAAAAATTACATTAAAAAACTACTTTTTACAATAATTTGCCCTATTTAAATATATCCTTATATTTTATAATTATATTATTATATAATAAATTATATTTTATATTTTTATATTATACATATATTTTATATTATTATATAATAAAAAAAAGTAAAATAATATTGAAACAATGTTACCAAATTCTGATCTTTAACAATTTTATTAAATTAAAAAATATGAGATCGAACACGAATTTATAAAAAAAAATTTAATTACGTAAATTTTTCACTAAGAAATATACATATTTTCCTTACAAAATATAGTAAATGTATTTTTATTAATAAAAATATTATAGAATCCGATTTCATTGACAAATGTAAAAGTAATTATTCCTACTGAGGACGATTATAATTTTGACCTTTAAGGTTAAATGGATACTGATAATCAATACTAAGTCAAGCCACGCTTCACTTTGAGAAAATGGCGTCTACAGATGTCAAACCTATTCTTAACAATTTTGTTTAAAGAAATATATATAAGATTATATGGTCTTATCGCGATAATTAATGGTATTAATACCTTTTTATTGCCCGACGTTTCGACGAAGTTACATTCGTCGTGGTCACGAGCTTGTTACGACGAATGTAACTTCGCCGAAACGTCGGGCAATAAAAAGGTACTACCATTAGTTATCGCGATAAGATCCGTTATATTAAATATGAATAGTATAAATCGCGAAACTTTAAACTATATAATATATATCCGTTTTTTCTTTTCTATTTTGGTAAAAGATATAATGAATTAAAAGGAGATTGATATAATGAAAAGTTTTATCTAATAATAAGTTTTTTAAATATATGAGATTATTCCGTATTGCAAAATACTGAACACACTTCAATATTCGAAACATTAAATTTAGAAACTTTTTCCGTACTTATTTAGTTTAGATGACGTGAAATATTTTGAATAATGTAAAACTCGTGTACCAGAGTACATCATGGGTAGTTTATTTATTGACAATGGCTATAGGCTATATTACATCACGCTACGACTCATAGGAACGAAGCAGACATAACGCGAGTGAAACCGTAAGGGACAGCTAGTTAAACCTATTCATAGACGAGCATTACACTTATCAAATTTGCTGTCAGACTTTCATATAAATAATTGCATCACAACGCCCCCATTAAGATCGCGTGACCTTGTGCCGGGGGTCCGGAAACACACAACACTAACACAAACACCCAGACCACGACAATTATCCGTATGGCCAATAGAAACGTTTGCCGCGAGCGGGGATCGAACCCGCGACTGTTAACGCTTCAGTGCGCCAACGTGTCTTTCCTATAGATGTACATAATTTCTATTTCACATTAATTTACACGTAAAACTCTGTTGCTAGGTTTAAGAGTTGTTTCATATCGCTCTCGAGAGTAAAACTTACAACTTTCGCCATAGTTGAATTAATAAAAAACACATTTCAAAATAACTGATCGAAGATTCCAAAAGAATTTCATAAACACGTAATAAAAAGTCTTAACCTTGATATTTAACGTGTAAATTAGAAGAAAATGATCTAAAAAACAAATTTATTACAAAACGCGATTCGGAATGTTGTAAAAAAATAAATTATCATAATATTAAGGGGATGCAAGGACACGTTTTACACGCTTATGATAATGCTTATGACAATAGAAATGTTCTGTTTTGATTTATTTATCGAAGTGGAATTTCGACGACGTATTTGATAGATTAAAATGTTTTGTATTTCGAAATAGCGTTAGAGTATAATTTATTATCTTTAAAACATATTTTTTATCTATAAAATTTCGCGCGTTCCTATTTAATCTTTGTTTTTATCTGTGGTTGCTTCTTTTTTAACTTAATATTTTTATTAATTTAAACATAAACAAAAAGCAATACGAATCTCGTTTAATTTGCATTACGAAATAAGTATAAAATTAACATCATAACATTAATTTACACATGATATTATACACGTATGTATGTATACATCATCTACCTAGAATTTTTCCCGGTTATACCCGGGTCTGCTTTCTACTCTAGTTCAGATATTGACGAGTTACTGATTTTTACACAGAGCGACTGCCATCTGACCTCCGCAACTGAGGGCAAGCCAGTAACCATTTAGACTAGAATAATTTCCCTACTACGAGTAACGATCATTATCCGGTGATTGTGATAACAACCGGGACCGACAGCTTTACGTGCTCTCCGAGGCACGGTGGGGAGACCCACAAGGACAAACACCTAGGAACAAATATTAATATCTACCCCGAACGGGAATCGAACCCGCAACCGTCGGCGTTAGAGGTACATTAAGCACTTACACAAGAGCGGTCTAGCGAAATTATACACGTATTGTAAAACTAAATATTTTCACATCAAGTTATTAGAGAACTTCATGAAATTAATTCCGTAAAGTAAAATGGCTTTAAATTGAATGATCTCTTATTTTAAACGTTTATCTTTTTTTCGATAACTGTTAAGTTTTTTTGTGTCAACCCACACGCACTTGATTTTGAGAAAATGGCGTCTAAAGTTGTCAAACCAATTCTTAATAAATTTGTTTGAAGACGTATATACACATCTTTTCTTTTTTATTTTCATAAAAGGTATAATTAATTAAAAACAGTTATATATATTTGTATAATAATAAGTTTACAAATATTTGAGATTATTGTATAATTAGAAAAATATTGAACGCACTTGAAATTTGATACATTTAATTAAGAAACGTTTTTCCTTATATAGTTTAGATGACTTGAATTTTTTTTAATAATGTTAAATAGGTGATTCTGTATCAAAATATATCAATATCTCCGAATTTGACTTTTTGTGGGTTGACACATTATTGCTTATCAGCATCCATGTATTCTTCTATCTGATTACAATTCCAATCTTAATTGGACGCTAATACTGTGTCAAGCCACAGGGACCTTACATTGAGAAAATGGCGTTTAAACCTGTCAGTTTGTTTTTAAATCAACAAACAAAAAACATAATATACGAAATCGGCTCAGCCTTTTTCGAATACCTCCAAGGCGCGGTCCCAGGAGTTGCGAGGAAAAGGTAATTACTGGCTTATAACCGTAAAAAATAATTATATCTTATTGTGTAGTATTACTAACCTCCTAATCACCACGTATTGGTAATTTTTACCTATACTCCTAAATCCCACAAAAATTGAAGATCATCCTGGATCCGGCCCCCTTCCACTTTCTGAAACTCGATTAAAAAGCATTTTTCATCGACCTATGACTAAACTATATAATACAGAATTACGTTATATGACCTAGAAAAAAAAACTAGACCTATCAAATAATTTCGTCACCAATATTAGATTCGAATGCCGCGACCCGGGGGTCGAATTCGTGATCTCTCACCGTTACCTTACAAAATAACTCATATATCTACGACACAAGAAATGCTAATGATGGCGAATGATCGATTACTTTATGTAACTCATTTTAAGTACATAATTAGTTTAGAACGGAGTTATGAACGATTATTGGTTTTAGGATTCCGTAATTAAAGGGTCAATATTTGGTACAGTGGTTCCGTAGCCTGGTACAAGTTTGTGTTGTGTCCTTTTAAAATAATCTATAGAAATAAATAAAATTTAAGTGTCTGTTTGTAATTTTAAATTAACAGCTTTTAACTAAATGCATATGAAAGTATATACGGTACTTACATCAAAAACACATTTTTAATTTTTTTGCCTCTCTGTCTGTATGTCTATCTGTTTGTTGTAATCTCTGAAAGGACTGGACCGATTTTCACGGTACTTTCACTCACAAATATACAGACTATATGGATGCTGATAAGCAATAATGTGTCAACCCACAAAAAGTCAAGTTTTGAGATATTGATGTATTTTGATACTGCATCACCTATTTAACATTATCCAAAAACAATAAAGGTCATATAAACTAAAAAAGTATGGAAAAAAGTTTCCTAATTAATTGTTTCGAATTTCAAGTGCGTTCCATATTTTGAAATTTATACAATAATCTGAAATATTTGAAAAACTTCTTATTAGATATTAAATGAAATATATTTATCTGCTTTTTATTAATTATACCTTTTATCAAAAAATAAAAGAAAAGGTGGATATATACTTCTTCAAACAGATGTGTTAAGAATAGGTTTGACATCTTTATACGCCATTTTCTCAAAATGAAGTCCGTGTGGCTTGACACAGTATTGCATATCAGCGTCCATATATTCAATACAAATCGAATCTGGAGTTTCAGACATTAATACATACATACAACTTACAAACAAATCGTATCTCTTTACAATATTAGAATAGATATAACCCTAAGTCACAGTGTCCCTCTTTCGCCGTTTTGGTACGGAACTCTAATCAAAGTAACAAGGCATTTGGACGCTGATAAGCAATACTGTGTCAACCCACACAAACTTCATTTAAAAAAAAATGGCGTCTAAAGATGTCAAAGGTATTCTTAATAAATGTGTTTGAAGACGTTTATATCAACCTTTTCTTTTCTTTTTTGATAAAAAGTATAATTAAATGAAGCTGATTGATGTAATGAAAAGTTTTATCTAAAAATAAGTTTTTCAAACATATGAGATTATTGTATAAATCGCAAATATTGGAACGCGCTCGAAACCCTCAGCTATAAACTAAGAAACTTTTTTCATACTTATGTAATTTAGCTGACTTAATTTTTTTTGAATAATGTTAAATAGTTTAACCAATTATCAAAATACACCAATATCTCCGAATTTGACTTTATGTTGTTTGACACATTATTGCTTATCAGCATCCATTTATCCATTACTTAGTTATAATTACAAGACTTAAACAAGTTTAATTTACAACAGTACCGTATAAGAGAGAATCGTTACCAACTTTAAATCGTTATAGATCCTAAACGGTAATTCTAATTGAAAAACGATGTGAGAAACCTTAGAATGATTTTTAAATACCTATTCAACGATACCCCACTTAACACAGTTCGTCGATTTACATCTTTTTATTTTTCATAATATGGCTTCCAAAATCGGTCATGTTGATTTTTCCAAATGTTTATGCTTTCTATGACATTTGCGCCGTCATAACGAATGAAACTACGCGTGATGTCTCATTAGTAAAAATCTCACGCGTTCTGTCTAAATACCGCCACAAAGGTACAAACCCACATACATACATGATAAACTCATTACCCTTCTCTGCGTCGTGTATAGTAAAAATATAATCACATGTCACTAAAAGGCAACCACAAGTAAGTTTAGCCTTTAATAGTAAACATTTATGCAAACTTTATGCAAGCAAAGCCTTTGACACACATGCGAATTTCACAATAATGGAATGCTTTCAAACCAGATTGCTATCTATATTTTAATACTTGGATCCGAGATAGCCTGGTGGTTACAACTCTAACTCTAACTCAAATATACTTTATTCAAATGGGTTTTTAAAGCACTTTCGAATCGTCAAGTTACATGTCAAATTTTAATTTTAGATTTTTATAAAGCTACCACCGGTTCGGAATGTACAGTTACCGAGAAGAACCGACAAGAAACTCGATAGTAACTCTTTAAAAATCATTTATACATATTGTATTTTTATAACATTTTAATTATGTTATCCGGATAGAAAATCAACGTGGTGGATTAAGCTCTAAACTCCTTAATAGAGACCTTTGCTCAGCAGTGGGACATTTACAGGCTGTTACTTTTCTTTACTTTTAATTTAATACTTACTAGCTTTTACCTCCGACTTCGCTCGAGTTAATATGGATATATATACAAGACAAACATCAATAAAAATTTTTTCAGTGTTGACAATGTTTTAACAGACGTCCAAATCGGAGGTGCTCAATTCGTCGAGGACATTTTTATATATTCTTATTTTATTTAAAAGGGTAAACTTTCAGATTCGTCTAATAAAACATTTTTTTATCAAAATCGGTTCAGTAGTTCGTTTTTAAAATCGAAATAGCTGTAATAAATATGTCGTAGTAGACGATATTACGTAGCTTTTGAAGTCGGTTATTTTTTTAAGTCTCAATATTAGTTTATTTAAAGGCAATAGAGGAACAACGAAGAATAAAACGAACGAACTTAACGAGACAGACAGGTAATCCAGGATGAAGCCTATATCCTATTTCGCTCAAATCTGTCGAGCCTTTAAAATAAACAAACATACATAGTTGCGCATTTATAAGATAACTTAAACATCAATTGAAACAGTGTTTAGTAATTTTTTAAATTCCTTTTGATGAATTCTATTATAATATTATAAAGCTGAAGAGTTTTAACGCGCTAATCTCAGGAACTACTAGTTCGCTTAAAAATTATTTTTGTGTTACATAGTTTATTTATTGAGGAAGGATATAGGCTATATTACATCACGCTGCGACTCATAGGAGCGAAGCAGGAACCATACGCGAGTGAGACCGCAAGGGACAGCGAGTATGACATAATACGCATTCTTTGTAGTATTACAAATATTCGTTTAATTTATAAGGTTTCACAGTTAAGGTTAAAAGTGACATGACCCTATAAAATACTGAGAAATGTTTAAAAAAATTATATAACTTATGCTAATTGGCTGAATAATTTTACTATTTGTAAACGTTTCGCGTGACGAACGTAATATTTGTTATAAAATGTATAAAATATACGCAATTATTAATTGACAAAAATCAAAATCAAAATTTACTTTATTCGAGTAGACTATTAAAAGCACTTTTGAATCGTCAACACAAAAACATACTTAAATTAAGGAAGCTACCACCGGTTCGGAAATCTCGAAGAACCGGCAAGGTACTCGAAAATTAAATTTGTGTTAATAAGTACATAAATTTAAAAATTACATAAGTGTATATTAAACATCCTGTATGAAATCCAGCTATACTAAATCCACGCATCGCCTAGTGGTCGCCTAGCGGTCTGAATTTGACCGTAGTTCATTAAATTTTCAACCGATTTCAAGATTGACCACAAATAATCAATTCTTAATTTGACCACAGACTTTTTCGATAAACAAATTTGTGCGAAATACGCGGTAGAGTGTGTAATGTGTTTTTTTATTGATTTAATGTATTTATTGATACTTTATTTAAAAAATATTAGCATTCCTTCTCTGTGTAAACTAAAAGTGAGCGATGTTTCATACTCCTCCGCGTAATTTACATAAAAATGGTGCAAAGCTTTAGCATATAGATGTATTTATCTGAATATACAGTATAGGGTAGTTAATACTGACTGAGATCTATCAGCACACAGCTCAAACTATTTAACGTATAGCCCTGAAATTTAGCACGTAGACACTTAGTATGACGAAGGCATCTGAAAGGATTTTTTTTTTATCCATTACGCAAAATAAAAAAAAACACACACATTTTTATATTAAACAGTTTTTTTTATATCAACAATGCATAAATGTTTTTTTATTTGCATTAAAAATAAATAAAAATGAACATCGAAAAATCAGGTCAATTTCGATATTATTGTCTTTGACAAGGTCCATTATTATCATTTAAAAAATCACGAGTAATCTTTATCGCTTGTCCGTCTGTATCGCATTCTGTGTAAAAACAGCTGTTCTTCCAGGAAAGGATAATAGTGATGTACCCCTAAATATTCATATTGTTAATATCGATAAAACATATTATTAAATTTTAATTTTTTTTTATTATTTTTGGTTATTTAATTTTATAAATACGAAATATGACAGACAGTTGTAATTATTGATTTTTACAGGCAGTACAAAATTTTAAAAAGAAGTAAAGGCCATACTAATATTAAAAATGAGAAAGTTATTGTCTGTGTTTGTTGTTACGTTTTCACATTTAAACGAACAAATTTTAATGAATTTTGGTATAGAGATAACATCGAACCTGGGAGACTGACATATATATAGTCTAAAATAATTTCATCCCCCATTATCACCATCATTTCGCGATACAAAATACGTCATGTTTTCTCCAAGGATCAATCTGTATCTATACAATAATTATAAAATTTATTCAAACAGAATTACTTCGGCATTTATAATATAATAAAATCATATCTACGATGTATTTTTTTTTGTAAATAAACAATAACAATTTGAACGTTACGCTGTAATCACTAAATATAAAAAAGTTAAAGTTACGGTCATTTCTGTAACAACCGTGTAAATGTACACGATAACACAATTAACCTTCGTTTAATATTCTATAGATTCGACTATTTTTTATTTTCTTGACGTATCTGTGGTCACATTATTAATGGTAATATAATATAAATTTTAAGCCAAGGGCTCTCAATTCGTTTACCCGCCCACTATTCGTCTTTTTAATTCGGCACTAGACGCAGCGATATAATTAAGATTGTCATTAAGACGGACCAGTATGCTAGATTGTATTCTGGATCACATCCAGTGTTAATTAGTGCACATGTGAGATTAGCTAGCAACGGTGATCTTAAGATAAGATGTGACGTTATGTTACTACGAGCGTTGTTATAGAATCCGGCACAAGTAAGTTAACGTAAATGGTAAATTAATTAATTAATTAGTGTTTTGTTTTCTTTTGTTTCTGTATTGACGATGCAAAAGTGCTTGTAAAAGCCTACTTTAATAAAGCATATTTTGATTTTGATTGATTTTGATTTTGAAAGTCTTATTAATATTAATCTCTGAATGCTTTAATAATAACTTAAAATAATAATTGGAAACTTACGAACAAAAAAAATTAAAAAGCTTAAATAATCTTTAGTTTTTGCATGGTAAACGGTCACGAGCTAAGTTATGATTTAATTTATGGATTCTTGTCCAAAAGCAGAGCCATCCAACGGGTATAATTCTGAGTGTAAACCATTTAGGGATAAAAAAAGAATTAGTACCAGTCCAGTGCTTTAGGAGTTCAGTGACATACGCACAAACCGACGAAATAAACATAAAAATACAAATAATTTTTATGTTATAGTTTAATTTTAAAAGACGTGTTTCAAAATGATTTCGTATTTTTTATTCAGTTTTATTTAAATTCTATGAAATATGAATAGGCCCAGACTAATTAAAAACGTTTGAGGTTTTACAATGACAGATCCGGAAATGCCAACCAAATTAACTCATAATGACTATATTATTCATTCGGTTTTTCTGTGTTTTTGTTGAATTTTTTATCATTTTTTATATATTTATTTTTATCATATTTTCGTAACTCAATTCCTAGTGTCATATTTTTATTTTTAATTTAATAGCGTATATATTATAAGGTTAATTAAAATTTTATTTTATTTATTTTAATAAAGTAAGACTATATTAAGTAATATCTTATTATGACTTTGGATACTAAATTTACTTAAAAAAAAGGAAATTATGAGAATTGTTTACAAATTTCAATGACGTCTTTTTTAATAAATAGACAATACTCTTATGCCTATGTAAGTTTAAGGAAAATGTTAATCTCCAACATATTGAACCTAATTTTAAAAGTAAAATAGATATTAGCCAATATTATTTTAGTACTGGATTTTCCGTTAATCATATTCGGCTTTATAATTTGATCACACAAACATTAAGTACAAAATGTAACAAAAAATATTTTTCATAATAAGTATTATTTCTTATTATCTAATACAGTACATTATAATATACACAAATAATTCTGTTAAAAAATATATTAAATTAAAAATACCTATATTAAGCCTAACTAACTATGGATGTCACAGTCAATGATTTTTATAACTATATATAAATTACGCTTTGACATTAAAAATCTCTACAAAATTCTAACTTTGACAATCTCATTGCTTTCGCTTGTTATATTAGCTAGCTGGTTGCTAGGCAACGTCGTCCAACGTCGACGACATTCTGGGCAACAAAATCCATGAGCTTATAACCTACATATCGCTGCTTTTCAAGAATATAGATGCAACTAAAATGATGAATTTTATGGAATGGGGTTTTTAAATTTCTTTATTAAACTGTTGGTTTTAACGACCTCTTGATGTTATAACTTTATTAATTTAAAGAAAATCCATCATCGCAACTCTTTTCATGATAAAACATCAAAGATTTATCGTCTTTTGACATACTTAGTTATATTTGTTAGAATTTTGATTTACGATATTCTTGCAATGCAGAGATATAATTCATTAAATACGTATGTACGTACGTGTAATATAATAATCATTTTTATTAGCTAAATTTTTATTATATTACTAAACGTAGTATATTGAACACATCTATTAAACTAATACAATATATACATATATACAAGGTCATACAATGTCCGCTTGTATTGTAATCTTTAACCTGTGGTTAATTATTTAAACAAAAGATTTTTCCCACATGCTGTATAGTGATGTGTTTAAAAAAACATGATATATGTTAAAACGGAATTTATTTGACCGTTTAAAACAGTTTAAATTGTTTCATATACATTTTGGACTTAATTTGTTCGCGTAAAAACAGTAACTGTTATATTTTATCTAAATTTTATGGTAATCAGTTTTACAATTCATAATTGACGATAGGTGCAAAAAATAACTTATTTATGATATTAAAAATCGAGATAAGCTATGAAAACTACTTTACCAAAATATTTCTAAATCTATATATTTTAAACTTTCGCGATTTATATTATTCATATTTTGGATAACTTACAGAAAATTACAAGGTATTTACATAACAAAGATGGACTTATCTCTAAAAGAGTTCTCTTCTAGTCAATCTATTGGGGTGAGGTTGAGGTATTACCATACAAACGGGAGTCAACTGGGGACCCAAGAGCTGGCAGCTACCTCGGTCAAAGGATCAGTTCGGCAATTCAAAGGGGTAATGCTGCTAGTATTTTGGGAACTTTACCCAGTTGCAGTGGCTTAGATGAGGTCTACAATCTTTTGTAAAAAATACCCATTTTTATTTATTTTTTTTTTTTTTTTTTGTATTAATTTACTTTATTAAAATGTTATATTCTGTAATTTTTTGTAATTAATACCATTTTTATTGCCCGACGTTTCGAAGAAGTTGCGTCCGTCGTGGTCAGTTCGTGAACTTCATCACAACCTATTATATTATATTATTCCGTTAAGTTATCGCGATCCGTTTTTAAGAATATGAATTTCTAATAAATTTTCAATTTCTAACTACAATTGACATTATCAAAACACCATCATCATCTATTTTTGCAAAAAATAATCTAAAAACAAATTTGTACCCACATTATAACTAAAGGATTACTTTTGTATATGCAAAGTAAATTGCATTGAAACCCATTAAAAAAATTTTACGAGAGGGCCCTTGCGGTTGACTCGCGCTTGACATAGAACTTTCACACACACTTCCAACCCCCGTTTTACCCTCTTTGGGGTCGAACATCCTAAAAATAACCACTTTGCAAAATTTTAAACTCCTAGCATTTGTATTTTCTGAGTTTTCTTGAGTCAGTAAATAAACTATATTTTATTTGTGTATAGTTCTAAAACGATATCTACATTAAACGCGAACAAAGCCGCGAGCAATAGCTAGTTATCGATAAACAATTCATCGACATCGCTACATCCCTACGCTTACGTCACCAAGGTCTGTAACGAACTCGTCCCGCGTCAATGAAATTCCGAATAAAGTGTACGTTAAAGAAAGATTTCAATAGTTTTAAGGTCGAAGATGATACTTTATAAAAATTTAAGGTCAAAGGTCTCTATTACGACCTTTGTATTTTTTTAAATTTGTATTGTAATTAAACATTGATGTTGTATTAAGGACTTGCTTTTGCTCGCGGCTTCGCTCGCGTTAATATATAATAGTTACTAAACTTTGTTTTAAAATTATACGCGTATATACATAATAGTCTATGACCATCTACAATAATGTACCTGTCAAATTTCATTGGTTTCGTTGGTTCCGTAGTTTCTTTCCCACATGAATGAATGTTTTAATTTCAAGTTCCATATTTTGCAATTTATACAATAATCCCGTATATTTAAATATATAAGCTTATTATTAGACAAATCTTTTTATTTTACCAATTTGCTTTCAATTTATCATACCTTTTATTAAAATAGAAAAGATATACACATCTTTAAACGCCATTTTCTTAAAATTCCGTGTGGCTTGACACAGTATTGCTTTTCAATGTCTAAAATAAAGTCTACAGTTTCACTTTTGTTAAATAATTTTAACATAATCGACACTGATGATCTAATATCGCGTAACAACACCATTTAAGATGATAGAAATAATAATTTCTCGTACCATTCCGAGTTACAGATTGACTCAAGCTAGCAACATCGCCCACGACATTGTTCGGGCTCTATGTCATCACTTTCAAGAGCCTTGAGCCTACATTAGATATTTGCATGCGCTCTTAAAATATTTTTAGCATTATATGAAATTGATAAATTCATATGCAATATGACTATGTCAAACCTAGTTTTAATCAATATTCAAAATGTTTATTTTAAACAATATGTTTAAAGATATACACATGACGACGCTGTGGTGTAGTGGTGCTGAATGTACCTATGACGCCGACGGTTGCGGGTTCGATCCCCGCTCGGCGCAGACAATATTTGTACAAATATTTCTTCTGGTTTGGGTGTTTGTTCTTGTGGGTCTCCCTACCGTGCCTCGGAGAGCACGTAAAGCTGTCGGTCCCGGTTGTTAACACAATCACCTGATAATGATAGTTACTCGTAGTAGGGAAATTATTCTAGTCTAAATGGTTACTGACTTGCCCTCAGTTGCGGAGGTCAGATGGCAGTCGCTCTGTGTAAAAATCAGTAACTCGTCAATATCTGGACTAGAATAGAAAGCAGACCCTGGTATAACCGGGAAAATGCTAGGTAGATGATAGATGATGATGTTTAAAGACATATATATATATATATATATATATATATATATATCCATCTTTTCTATTATATTATTATATTTTCTGATTATTTTATACATTGCAAAATATGAAACGCACTTGAAATTTGAAACATTAAATCAAGAAGCTCTTTTCCATACTTATTTAATTTAAATGAATTGAAATTATTTTTAATAATAGTAAATAGGTGACAAAATTTCCAAATACAGCAACATCTCCGAATTTAACTTTTCGTTGGTTGACACATTATAGCTTATCAGCATCCAATACAGTTATTCTAGTTTAGAAATCTAGGAGACTCAAATTAAATTTGAATTAATTATCGTTCTATCATTTACTTTATACACTGGCTGACATATTCACTGACTGATCAATCAGCGCAGAGCGTTAACTGCTGGGTCTAGAAACATGAAATTTTGCACAAACGTTCCTTAAATATTGTAAGTGTGCACCTAGAAAGGATTTTTGAAATTACATCGCTTAAGAGGTTTTAGTTCTTAACTGTACAGGGAACTGCTAGTAAATAAATATATGACTAATGTTTGAATCTAACCAATTTATGGGTGTCACAATATTTTATAACGTTATGTTTACTTTTGACGTTAACGAGTTCGTCAATTGATTTGACGGTTCAAAGGTGCACTCGCCTGTCATATTCAATCAGTAGCTGATTGCTAGGCAACGTCGTTCAAAATGGCGGCATTCTGTGTGCCAAATTAACTTATAATATACTAATAATTCCTCGCGACAACGACATATATTTTGGAACTAGATGTCCCTTGTGGTTCGCTCGTATGAGTCGTAGCGTGATGTAATATAGCCTATAGCCTTCCTAAATAAATAAACGATCTAACACAAAATGAATTTTTCAATTCGAACAAATAGTTTCTGAGATTAGCGCGTTCAAACAAACAAACTCTAGCTATATAATATTAGTATAAAATACTACGTTTTGTTTTATATTTCAGTATTATCAATAAAAAGTATGTAATATTAAGTTTTAAGTTAATACAACAGAGTAAGATTTTCCATACAAACGTTTTACCCTTTTTCACCCTTTTAGGGGTGGATTATCGAAAAATCCTTCCTTAATGGTTGCTTACAACCTAATAGGCATCATTGGCAAAATTTCAAGTTTTGTAGACCCTTTTAGGCTCCGCGTTGAATCAGGCCGTCAGTATGTATGTATAGGTCTATAGTTACTTAATATAACGTCTTATCGCGATAACTAATGGTAGTAATACCTTTTTATTGCCCGACGTTTCGACGAAGTTACATTTCGAAACGTCGTGCTCGTGACAGCAGCGTCGTATTAAATATTAATAGTATAAATCGCGAAAGTTTAAAATATATAAATCTATAGTTATATAATATAATTGAGTTATTGAACATTTTTAACCTACTTCTAAAACAGTAGTTATGTTTTTTTTATTATTTGCTAGCTTTCGGATATATTGGCTTACATAAAATAGATATTGTTTTAAAATAAAAAGCATATACGTAAAATAGTCTATGACTATCTAGAATAATGTGGGTTTCAAAATGATACCATAATATTTGAAATAACTTAAATGTTCTATAAAATTCGCTGTCTATTTTATTAGTAAAGTTTATCAGTTTAAAGTCTCAAGTCAAAACTTGTCAATTTAAAAATGTTTATGACATAACTAAGTGTTTGCGTTAACAATCATTTCTGTCCTTACCCAGTGATAACAAATATTCCTTCACAATATGACTAAGTAAATGGAATTTCGTATATATCAGGGTTATTTCCTGAAGTATATATAATTTAATTAGAACATATACCACCGGAAACTATATCGGATGTTTGGAGTAACCATATTTCTTTTTTAGATATTTAGCTGCCAAACTGAGTTATTTTAATGTCATTAAAGACAGACTATAGGGACGAGTAACTGCCCCTAGATCCGCGCCTGAGAACCTCCCCCTGGTTCTCAATTCGTTAAGAACTTTTTTTTTATTAAGCTTATACTTCTATATTGATTTCGGATAAACTTTTTATGCCCAATTTGTAATGGTGACTTTTATTTACTATTTCTAAACTAATAATTATGTTGTAGATATCCATAATTTTTAACAATAATTTTACGACCCACGGTAGGCGGTCACCGCATTCCTAATATTATATCTATCCTAATATGGGCAATCGAATCGTATCAGGTACAGCCAAAGTATTTTAACGTATTAATTTAAATACGTCGTTAATAAAAAAATGTTAGTTCAATAATTAATGGACACACACACATAAATACTGTTGTGTTTATTGTTAAAGTCTGTGGTCAAATTGAGAATAGATTATCTGGATGCTGATAAGCAATAATGAGTCAACCCACAAAAAGTCAAACTCGGAGATATTGATGTATTTCGATACTGCATCAACTATTCAACATTATTCAAAAAAATCAAGTAATATAAACTAAATAAGTACGGAAATAAGTGTCTTAATAATTGTTTCGTATTCCAAGTGCGTTCCATATTTTGCAATTTATAGAATAATCTGAAATATTTGAAAAACTTTTTATTAGATAATATATTAAATACATCAATCTACTTTTAATTCATTATACCTTTTTAAAAATGAAAAGAAAAGATGGATATAAACTTCTTTAAACAAATTAAGTAAGAATAGGTTTGTCATCTTTAGACGCCATTTTCTCAAAATGAAGCCCGTGTGGGTTGACACATTATTGCTTATCAGCGTCCATATATTCTGATAATACGTTATGTATTTAACATTATTATTATTATTTTTTAATTAATCTGAACTAAATAAGTAGGGAAAAAAGATTCTTAATTTAAAGTAGCGAATATTGTAATGCGCTCAATATCTTACAATATGTAATAATCTAAGATACTGAAAAAACTTATTAGTAAATAAAACGTTTTATTATACCAATTTGCTTTTAATTAATTATACCTTTTATCAAAATATAAAAGAAAGATGGATATATACGTCTTCAAACAATATTGTTAAGAATGGGTTTGACATCTTTAGACGCCATTTTCTCAAAATCTCGTTTGGCTTGACACAGTATTGATTATCAGCGTCCATCTGTGGCCATTTTTAAATTGGTTGAAAATTTAATGAACTACGGTCGAATTCCGACCGCTAGGTGACCACTAGTATGATGAATTCGTCAAACGGTTTATCCTATAGATCGTTTTAGTTCTTTAAACGTTAAAATATTTACACAATAATGCTAAAATTTTTAATTTATGAGACTAATTCCATTATTCATCTCATACCTAGTTAATTAATAGCAAATAAAAATGTCGGTTATTTTTAACTAAAACAGATTTTAACTATAAACTTTTTGCGACATTAAGGATAAATTAAGAAAAACTAATTTCGGTTGTATTATGTTTATCCTTCTCATAATTTAAAATTAATTTTAGTATCGTTTTTCCTAGTTTTTAGGGTTCCGTACCTTAAAAGGCAAAACGGAACCCTTATAGGATCACTTTGTTGTCCGTCTGTCTGTCTGTCTGTCTGTCTGTCTGTCTGTCTGTCTGTCTGTCTGTCTGTCTGTCTGTCGGGATGTCAACCCTTTTTTCTCAGAAATGCATAGACGTATCATGTTGAAATTAATATCATATACTCAAGTCTACGATGACACGCGGCTGTGAAAAAATTAAAGTTCTAAGTCAACGCAATCAAAAGATAATGGAAAATATGTCGTATATTTTGACCATTTTAGCGTTTTCGCAAGGGAATCAAAACCTATAGGGTACTTCCCATTGACCTAGCACGATGAAATTTGGCAAGAAGTAAGATCTTATAGTACAAATAAAGGAAAAAATCTAAAAACTGTAAATTTTTGTATGTATGTTTGTCTGTTTGTAAGTTTGTCTTTCAACCTTTTTCTCAGAAACGCGTGAAGGTAACAAATTTTTATCAACGTCAAGTACTCAGAGTTGTAATTACTAAGAGCTGTGAAAAAATCAAACTTCTAAGTTAACGCAATCAAAAGATACGGTCATTTATATCACATATTTTAAGTATGACAACGTTTTTAACGTTATCGCAAGGGAATCAAAACCTATAGGGTACTTCCCATTGACCAAGCATTATGAAATTTGGCCAGGCTCAAGGTCCTTTAGTATACATAAAGGAAAAAATCCGAAAACTGTAAATTTCTGTTCGCGTGTCTGTCAGTCTGTACGTCTGTCTTTCAACCTTTTTCTCAGGAACGCGTAAATGTATCAAGTTGTAAATTGATCAAGCGGAAAATATATTAATCTTAGAATTAAAATTATATGTACTTGTAACAAATTAATATAGAAGTTGACCATGGTCAAAAAAACAATTTTACAAACACTGAGAAGAAATTTGTATCAATACGAAAACATTAAAAAGCAGTAAACCTTTATAAACAACGCAATGCAATCTATATATCGCAGCTAACAAAATGATAGCGCGATGCAGCGTACAGCTAATGCCATCTATTACAACATTATGACATTAACTGTGATATAATTCTGCTCGATTAATAAAATTTTTAATTTTAATTATTATTTAAATGCGCTAAAAATTATAAAATAAACTTTTCATTTAAAAGTTTTATCGTCGATTTATAACGTCATTACGTAATTAACATTCAATATAAGAGCTTCACGCGATTTGATTTAAGTGCTCGTATTGACTTAGTACAAAAATTTTAAAATTAAATTCAAACAGATCGAGTTATTTAATTTACTTATTTATCTACACATATAAGTCTTCTGGTTATTAGTAATATAATTAGTTATTTATAAATAAACAATTAGTTTTGTTCGAATTAAGGACTAATTATTTTCGTCTTGGCAACACTAATATATATTTCGATATTTTGATTGATAATGTAAATCTAAATATTTTACGAACGTAGTGCAGGGGTAGTGGAGTGTAGTAGAATATAAATAAAAATAAAACGAGAATAAAATATAATATAATTATGTTGTTAATGTCAAAGTCAACAAGTTAGTTCATTGAAATTGTCAAGAGATGGCGCTAGGTGTATCCTGAATCGCGCTATAACTTTTTTTTTTGAAAGTATAAGGTGTATTAGTACTTAAAATAAAATTTTGTGTTTCCATGGATTGCATCCATGATCGTGTTTTAAATTAAAGTGCTCCTAAGTAGTTTCAAAATAGTTTTTGGGAGATGATCCATATTTACATAATATTTGATTATATTTAAGCGACTTCTAAAAAGGAGTGTTTTCAATTCGACCTTGTATTTAATTTTTTTTTATGTTTGTTCGCCGATTACGCCGCCATTTGGGTACCGATTTTCAAAATTTTTTTTTTGTTTGAAAAGGTATACTTCCAAGGAGGTCCTATTGTCTTCAGGTCAGGATCAGATGATGGGATCCTGGAGAAATTGAGGGAACTCCTCAAATATTATAGGCAAGCGGATACCGATTTAGGTATTTTTGATAGTAACTTATGTTGGAACTGATGATGAAGACCACAAATGGCGTAGATGGGTTAGTCTTATATAGATTTCTATAAGTTTGTACGGAACCCTCGGTGCGCGAGTCCTACTCGCACTTGACCAGTTATTTTTAATGAGAAGGTTTTACCAAACTTTAAATTTTGTTTGTCTTTGACCGAAGGAGTATGTTTAACCCATTTCCAAAAAAGAAGGAGGTTTTAAATTCGTTGGAGACTTTTTTACATGTTTACCGATTACTCGAAAATAGCTGGACTGATTTGATTAATTCTTTTTTTTGTTTAAAAGGGTATACTCTTGGATCGATCCCACAGAGTTATCATCAAAATCGGTTTAGTATTTTGGATTTTAAAACCTTGTTAAAATTATGGTGCCATTTGAAAGGTATAGTATTCTAAATAGTTATAGACTATATTTTATGTATATATACACATTATTTAAAAACAATCTACATTCATAGAAACGAAGCCGCAAGTCAAGTTGTCTTGGATCACTTTTCAACTGAGCCAAAATAAAATTAATATTTTATAAAACAATACATCAAAAGGTCAAATGGCTCAGTTAGAACACGTGAATCCTAAACAAACACGGATTCAAATTCGAGCAAACACGTTTTTTAAGTGCTTAATTCATATTTACAATCATTTTGTTTCGCGATGACTAAGAGCGTAAAGAAATCAACATATGTTAAAATTTTTTGACGCATGTGCGTACGCTATGTACGTAATAAAATGTATTAGGCGTGAATTACATTAATAAGTTTTACTCTCGATAACGATATATAAACTCTGTAACTACTCTGTAACCTATCAACGGATATTGTGGATAGTTACAAAAGCTGTGAATGTCAATAAAAACTTTTTGAAAAAAAAAACAACGACTTCGAAACAGAAACAAGCCCACTGAAAAGTAAAAAATAAATATTTTCTATTACATTTTGAAGTTGGCGCCAAGTAAAAAGCTTTTACGTGTTGTTTACTGGAAGCCATCTGCGGTCTTCATCGTCAGCTCCACTTCATTAAATGTAGCTATCAGAGAGCAAATGCACGAGTTGCTAACAAAAAATACCTAAATCAGTATAGGTGTGCCTATGATATTTGAAGAGTTCCCTCGTTTTCTCCAGGATCCCATCATCAGATCCTGACCTAATTACAATGATACCTTGGAAGTATACCCTTTCAAACATAAAAAAAAAATTCAAAATCGGTCCCCAACGTCGCAAAAATCGGTGAAAAAACATAGAACCTCCTCCTTTTTCGAAGTCGGTTAAAAATAAGGCACCGACAGTAAATTCTTCCGGGTGTAAAGCAATGAGAAATATCCAGACCCTCTTACCCCCTCTCCCCCTTATATACGTCCATAATCTATGTTCATTATGTATGTCATATCATATCATTGTTAACAGTAGATATTTTTATTAATAGTAATATATTTAACTTGTCAATAAAGCGAGCCTACAGAAGTGAGTCATGATTATCACAAACACTTCGAAGTGAACACAGCGTGGGGCACAAGGTTTACTTGTCATAACTATTAATACCAATTGTTTATTTACGAAGTTACGCACACAAATGTAATGTAATTTTTGGGTTCCGAAGGTTACAAAGAGGACCGCATTATTTAAATTACAATTCGTCTTATCTATATATTTCCCACTAGGTGTTCCTCGAGGTTGTACACGCGTTAATTTAAGGAAAAAATATTATATACGCATATAATTTTCACCATCCCTACTTGACGTGGATATTGTAAACAATTTCATTGGCTAAGTTTCTGCTATCGCGTATTTTTTTTTATTATTAATTAAAACAAATATAATAACATTTTTTTAAACAGCAATTCCCTAAGGTACTCCCAATAAAATTAGCTATCTGTGAGTGAAAATCGGTTCAGCTGTTTTAGAAATTAGCCGAAACAACAGATAGACAGACAAAAATTAAAAAAAATTATATTTTTTTTGTAAGTACCGTATGTACTTTTATATGCATTTAGTTAATAGCTATTAATTTGAATTTACAAACAGACACGTCAATTTAATGTGTCTGTAGAATATTGTAGATAATTGTGAGTCGAAGCATGATGTAATATAGTCTATAACCTTCCTTAATAAACAGGCTATCTAACGCAAAATTTTTCAAATTGAATTAGTACTTTAGAGATTACCCCCCCTCCCCCCCCACATACAAACTTACAAACAAATTTTATCTCTTTATAATATTAGTATACACAAATGTCATCTCGACAAATACAACAAAAATTAGCTAAATGACATTAATTCTACATTATTATAAAAAATAAAGAAAAAACATTCGAAGATCATAATATGAAAATTATGCATTATTAGAAATTATATGTACATTATGTCAAGATTATTATTTTATTAAAAGGTGCGAATCCAAGGCGAGATTATATTTTAAAAAAAAAAACATTTTTCCTTAGTTCAAAAGTCGACAATAAATTTCAATTAACTTATATTATTTTTATTTTAAACCTGGCGTGTTTAAACTAGCTTGATTACATACATTTCAAATTTGATCTTTATTTATTGGGGCTAAAGATCAAAAACACGAAAAAATATTCAGAATAATGTCATGTCCATATATTATTGGACGAAATATATTCGCGACGTTAATAACTTGCGATTAAGAACTTTATATCTTTAGAAATAAAGTTGCTTTTTCGTTATATACTCTTGCTATATACTTTGTTAATTAGTATTAAAATATACAGCCTTGAACTATAGATGTATTTGACGTTTCGTCCATAGTATAAATAAAAAAGTTACGGTCGAAAAAGAACGAGTTTTTATATCGAGAAAAATTTTCTATTTACTATTATTTTATTTGATTTATGGAATAATATTTTATATAATGTAAAAGATTATTAACTTTTATCGTTTTTTTTTTAAATTTTATTTTAACCCGTCTTTAAGGATAGAATATAATTTTTTTTTTTAATAATTTACTAGCTTCTGCTCGCAGCTTCGCTCGTTAATATAGAATTTATTGCATCGGACGATTGTCTAAACTTATTTTTCTGTCTCGCCGTTACGATTAGAAGTTTATTTAGTATGGATAATAATAAATAAGTTTATTAAAAAAAACCTACTAAATGAAATTGGTCTTAAGCATTATGCATGAAAAACATATCACTAGATAATGATCTTATTTATATATAAATAATAATTGCTTGTTTCAAAAAATATTTATTGGCAACATTTTCTTTGTTACAGATAATATAATGAAGCCACTACTAAAGACAGTGGTGGCGTTAAGCCTGCTACTGATCGTCCACGCACTACCCGAAAACATAGAAGACGTCAAAGAGCTACCCCAATCCAAAGAACCCGTAATCGAGGCTGAGGAATCTGAACCCCAAGCGAGGGTGGAGCGCTGCACCTCATGCTCCAACTTAAGAGCCAAGATTGCAGCTCTTCAGACACTACCAGGAGCCGAGGTCCACACACAGCAGTCCTTCGAAAGCTGTTCCACTGACAAAGGCTGTGCTGGACTGAAGGTGAAAGACGGCAAAGTCATCCAAAGATACGGCAATGTAGACGCCTTCAACGCGGCAGTTGCTGCTGATGTTAACAACGAGTTTAACTTCCATGCAGGATTCGCGAAGAAGATCTTAGAAGGCGCTCTACCCGAAAACGGACCTTTCTGGTGGATGAACCAAGACTCTCCATTCAAAGCTGGCGCGAATAGCGGCAGTTTCGAGAAATTCAGCAAATCCAGCTCGAGCTACACTAGCAGTGGAGCAGGTGCGGTCGATGGGTCCATAGATTTAGCCGCCAATCCCTTCCTCAACGGAGACTTATCCGCCTTGAGCGCTGGACAAAGCGTTGCAGGAATAAAGCCAAGTAACTTCCAATCTTCATCATACGAAGCATCATCCTACAGTGCTTCTAATAAAGGAGAAATCGACATATCTAAAAACCCATTCTTGAACGGAGGTTTCGCGGCCGGACAAGGTGTTGTTCCAGTTGGTTTCGGAGCAAGTGGGGTCAGTACTAACCAAGGATTCGGAGCGAGTGGATCCGTCGCTCAGAACTTCGACGCGAGCGCAGTTAACTCGGCCAGCAGCTTCGGAAGCTCATATGGAGCTGGTTTCGCTTCTGGTAACAAGGTTGCTACAGGCTATACTGGTTCCTCGCCCACACCATTCGCTGTGACCCCTGGCATCAACGTAATTGAGAAGGCCAATGAATTCGACTTCGAGCAGCAACAGCAGACGCAACAGAGTATCGACAAGCTCTTCCAGACTGGTGGAAGTGTTGGTGTCGGTATTGATACTTCTGGCGGTGACTTGCAGCAGACCTGCGCTTCTGAAGGCTACTCCTGTGTGATCAAGACTCAGTGCAGCAATGGTGTCGCTTACCTCCGAAGCAACCCAAGGGTGAGTGTTTTAATTTTACAAGTTTAACACTAGAATGGAATTTAACTTTTAACCCCTGACGCAAAAAGAGTGTTTTAAGTTTGACCACTATATGTGTCTGTCTGTGGGACTGTAGGTCCTTAACGGGTGAACCGATTTGGGTGTGTTTTTTTGGAAAGAGGGTTTTCTAGCGAAGGTTCTTAGCTCTTTTCAATACTTTTTAAAGGGTTTTATGTCGTTTTTTTTTTAATTCTTATCATATAAATGATCTTACCTAGTCTAGTATCGTGTTGTCTCTCTCGAACGTGAGGTCATAAATATATGGATAATAGGAGAGCTTTTTCAGTTGCCACAACGACGAGTTATACAAAAAATTTCACAAAATTTAGTTTCTGTACTTTCCGTTAGCGGCGTTGTTAATGCTAAAAAACACAAACGCGAAACGGTTAGTTACAAAAATCTATAAAACGCCAATAAAAATTAGTCATTACATGAATATTTCAAATATTCATAATTTCATCTTAAATTTCAAACCAGTCCGTGATTAATACGAGTAAACGGGTTTCATCACAACAATAGTATTAATTAAAGAATTTAAATTATATAATTTTTTCAAACAATATTATATTTCGACAAAACAAGATACAATCTTAATCGTGATAAACTTTGACCTTTTTACGACGCGCCTTCTTTTTTTCTTTTCTTGATTCGAATACGCAAAGATCAAAATCTATATTCGACGTATAAATCCTTTTCTAAAAGTCATAGCTGTCATTTAAAAAATAACGATCTCAAAGGTGTATTTCGAAATGGAATCAGGCGTTATATTACACTTACAAGTTTTGCTTTCATAATTTCTTAAAGATTTCTGATTGCTTTACACCTGAAAGAATTTAATGTCAGTGCCTTAATTTTGCACCTAGATTGCTTTATATCGCTCTCGTGAGTAAAACTTACATATGTAATTCTCGCTTAATAATTATGGTTTCACTCACGTTTATAGTCACTGCTTCGCTGCTATGAGTCGTAGCGTGATGTAATATAGCCTATAGCCTTCCTCAACACATAGACTATCTAAAACAAAAATATTTTTTTGATTCGAGCCAATAGTTCCTGAGATTGACGCGTTCAAACAAACTCTTCAGCTTTATAATATTAGTATAGACCAGTTTTTGCTCGCGGTTTCGCTCGAGTTAATCTTGTTTATGCCAGACCGTCTGAAACTTATTTTTTTTTGTTCCGCCAAGGATCAAATACCGGATCCTCAAAATAAAATACTAAGTTAAGTTTCTTATATCGTTTTTCAAAAGAATTACCGTTTAGGATCTATAATGATTTAAACTTGGTAACGATTCTCACTTATAGGCGTTTAGACAGAACTGATATTGATACGGTACTACTGAATGCAAATCTTGTTACGCAGTCGGATTTTCGATTTTTTAAATCAGATCTTGTTTTAATTATATCGTTATAAAATAAACTATTGTATACATTTGATTTTTATATATAAAATATACAATTAAATTAATAAATTAATAATCGACGAAATGTTTTTAATGCAAAATAATGTCGACACAGCAATTATGTATAAAATAATAATCGTGTATAACAATAGCCGTTTATATATTATAAAATTAATCGCTCAAACCTTCGCGGAGTATAAATAAAAAAAAACATCGAAGTCTTCTAATACAAAGGCCAACATTTGACTTATAAATTTCACAATCAATGTTTGAAGAGGTCGTGGAATCTTTACTAAAATTAATAATTACTAGCTGCCCCAAGCGTTTTTACTCGCGTTTGTGCTTTACCAAGAGTCGTAGGGTGATGTAATATAGCCTATAACGTTCCTCAATAAACATGTGATTTTATGCAAAAGTATTTTTTCGAGTCAGATCAGTTACATTACATACAGCGTTACATACAAACAAATTTAACCTCTTTATAATATTAGTATAGATGTCTTCATCTTTATCTACAGTCAAAAAGGATTAATTTTTAAAGCCAAATAACAAAATAACACAATTTCATTTACTTGTATGTCATTCATACTTATTTCTGTTAATTCGATTAAAAAAAGCAATACACTAAACCGATTTTGATGAAAATTCCACGGGACCAATCTAAACTTATGGAAACAAATAAAAAATAAAAAAAGGATTTTCAAAATCGTTTCATTAATGACAGATTTATTAGGTAACAAACATAAAAAAAACCCCGAATTAAAAATCTCCTTTTTTAAGTTAGTTAAAAATGAATAAAAGAATGACACAACATATATATAGAATATAGATATCAAAAGATTTCATACAAAACATTGTTCGATACAGCGAAATTCAAAATGGCGTCATGTCAAGTTATAAAAGATAGATTTCTTAACATAGTTCTTTAAAAAAATATCATCAACTATTAAGAAACTGTTTACTTCAAATAATACATCACAATATACTCTTAAAATGTGTGTTTACATTTTCGTAACATATTGTACGTTTGGATACAAAAAAAATGTATAGATACCGTGACAATATCATTAATATTTCTTTGTTAACCGGCTTAGCGAAAGAAATATAATGCGTTTATTATTATTATTCTTTATTGCACAAAGATAACAGTGTACAAAGGGCGGACTTAACGCTACTACAGCATTTTCTGCCAGCCAACCCAGAAATGTACAAGAGAAATTTTTAGTAGGCGTGCACATTTAGTGATATATGTAAAATATATTATAAATAAATAACAACAGATACGTAAATTATTTTAAAATAAATAAAAAGATATAATACATATATTACATTAAACTATACATACATAAATATAATTAAACGAATATAAAATAAATTAAATATATGTACAATAATAGATAAATAACATATTATATAGTATATAGAAAAATATGAATTCATTGACGACAGAACATTTCACATTACATTGTTGTCACTGTGGTAGTACTCCTTTACTTGACGCTTAAAAGAGTCACGCGATGGAGCTTTTCGAATGGACTCAGGATATTATTCTATTTGCATAATCTTTACATGGTATATCCTAACCAACTTCAAATCGTTATAGATTCTAAACGGTAATTCTGACTGAAAAGTGATGTAAGAAACCTAAAAATGATTTTTAAATACCTATTCAACGATACCCCACTTGACATAGTTCGTCGATTTTCTTTTTTTTATAACATAACAACGTCCAAAATCGGCCATTTTGATTTTTTCAAATTATTATACTCATGACGAATCAAACAACGTGTGCTTTCAAAATCGGTTCACGCGTTTAGTCTAAATACCGCCACTAATGTACAAACCCACATACATACATAAACTGATAAACACCCTTCCTTTTTTCGTCCTGCAGTCGAGTAATAAAATAAAAAATAAAATCGACAGAACCTAATTCATTCCTAACAAGTGTTAAAAGTAATTCAGCGCACGCACAGACAGACGACATTACGTATAAAGTTCAGGGTTATACCTAACGAGGATGCCATGTTAAGATATTTTTATTATTCCCCGTCGAGAGATGCAAATGTCATTGAAAAAAAAGACTCCTTAAAACGAGTTGAAACTAAAACTTTGAAATATAACAAAACACAAGGGGTCACGCTTGTAAATATGGATGCTGATAAGCAATAATGTGTCAACCCACAAAAATTGAAATTCGGAGATATTGATGTATTTTGATACTGCATCACATATTTAACATTATTCAATAAAAAATTAAGTCATATCAACTAAGTAACTAAGGAATTTTTTTTCTTAATTAATTGTTTCGAATTTCAGGATCGTTCCATATTTTGTAATTTATACAATAATCTCATATATTTAAAAAAACTTTTTATTAAATAATATATTAGATATATCAAAATGCTCTTCATTCATTATACCTTTTATCAAAAGAAAAGAAAAGAAAATATAGATAAATAATTATTCAAACAAATTTATTAAGAATAGACTTGGCATTTTTAGACGCCATTTTCTCACAAAGAAGTTCGGGTGGCTTGACACATTATTGCTATATATATCATATATCAGTGTCCATATATAAGTATTCCTTACGGCTACTGCTTCGCTCCTATGGGTCGTCCTTCGGTGAGTGAGTGAGGCGGAAACGTAACCCACTTCCCATATCTTATCTCACTCACTATTTCTCGTCATCCGTCATTCCTTTATATGCCGGCATTTGTGACTCCTCTGGAAATGTTGATGGGCTTAGGTGCTAGACCGTAATAAAAATTTAATTTTTAAACACTGTTTAGCTAGACACGTCTTGAGCATGGTTTTATCTCTGTAGTATGGCTTTTATTACGTACTTAAATACTACGTGTGTTTAGGTACGTAATAAAATTTTCGATTAGTATTTAATGTTGTTTTTTCTGTTTAAACAGACCTCCTCGTTCATATAGTTATGTCGATTTTTTGTTTATAAAAACCTAGAGGTGATTCATAAATTTGGAAATTTCTGTGAGGTGATACAGTCAACTTTAGGAACCACTGGTCTACGTTCTTATATCTTTCTGTGAATTATTTAACGTCCTTTTTTCGTTTTAAAAACGACAGAAAATATATAAAAACATCAAAAAAACGGACTAAATTTTAATTGTTTTCAAAACTAGGAAATAGTTAAAAATCAACGACTAATGTAATTAGTTTAAATTTTAAGGAAAATAATCTCATAAGGTTTTTGTCGTCGATTTTTTTATACACATTTTTTTACAAACACAAAACCATTTCGATATAAAGATAAAGAAAATAACAATTAAAATTTGTAATAAGATGCATTAATTAAAAAAAAAACTCCAGTCCAGTATAACACACTCGGTGACTTGTACGCTGATAAGCAAAATTGTGTCAACCCACAAAAGTCATATATCTGTGAAAAATGTGGTCAAAACATTATACTAAATTTTTATCTTATTTAAATACAACACACTTCTTTATTTCTAAAACATAAATGTCTTATATTCAAATAAAATAAGCCAAATCGGCGAACCATTCTCGAGTTTTAGCGAGACAAACGATATATATATATATATATATATATATATATATATATATTATAAAACATACATATAGACTAGCCTTCACGCGCGACTGTAAATCTAAGATATAAGCCATCTCCATTTCAAATGTCATCCAAATCGGTTCAGTAGTTTTTGCGTGAAAGAGTAACAAACATACATACACACATACAAACTTTCACATTTATAATATTAGTAGGATAATAAAATAGGTATAAACAAATACTTTTCGTATATTCGAAAGGTCAACGAAACTAAATGCTAAGATAATTAAAATGTCAATTTTTTTTTTATAAATCAATAATAGTATCGATACATACAATAAAACTAATGTTTTGTCTGTGTGTGGAATATCATTTAACCGACCAAAAAAAAGTAAGATCATCTCAGTTCGTCCGTCAATTATTTTTCCCCGTTTACTCAAAAACGGCTTAGCCAAATTGGTTATTCTTTATTTTCAAAAGGTACTTGCCGATTGGTCATAGAATGGACATAGAATTTTAATCAAAATCGATTTAGTAACAGGAGGTTATTGCTTCGCTCCTATGATAGCGTGATGTAATATAGCCTATATCCACCCTCAATAATAGGTTAACTAACACAAAAAGAATCGCAGTTTAAAAGATTATCCCCAACATCTATACTAATATTATAAAGCTGAAGCTGAATTTGTTAGAACGCGCTAATCGAATTGAAAAATTATTTTCGCGTTAGATAGTTTATTTATTGAGGAAGGCTATAGGCTATATTACATCACGCCAGAACTCGTAAGAGAAAAGCAGTAACCATTAACGCGTGTGAAACCGCGAGGGGCAGCCAGTACAAACATACAAACAGACAAACGGACAAACTTTATCTCTGCATAATATTAGTATATATGACAACGCGTAACTAAATTTTTTATATCTGTAGGTCGCCCGGTATGGTAATGTGAATTTGTTTGTACATGTCATTCAAATCTTCTAAACAGATTAATATTATGTTGAGACATCTTAATCTTTACATATAATGATGACATACACAGTTTGTACATCAATTGTATTTTATAATTATATATTTTAAAACTTTCGCGATTTATACTATTCATATTTAATATAACGGGTATTTTCGATAACTAATGGTAGCACCTTTTTTTTGTCCGACGTTTCGACGAAGTTAGACATTCGTCGTGGTCACGAGCTGAGAACTGAGAATGTAACTTCGTCGAAACGTTGGACAATAAAAAGGTTTTACTACCGCGATATCGCGATAAGGCCTTATATATATATATATATATATATATATATATATATATATATATATATATATATATATATATATATATATATATATATATATATATATATATATATATATAAGGCCGTATTTACTTTAAGTGCCGCCCCTATACCTAAATTACACTACAAAAAGCACTCATTAAGAAGAAAGAAAAAGTTTAGTAGAGTAATAAATTTTAATTGAAAATATAAAAAAAAAAACTCACATCCTACATTTTGCCTGGCAACTGTCCCTGGCCCTTATACCAATCCAGCTTATAGCTTATTAATTTATTTATTTAGGACAACCAACAGTAGATACAATAACACATTAAGCGTAATATAACTGCTTGAAATTTATATGGCAAATGTTCTACTAATTATAGCTAGTCTCAGCATGCACTAACATCTCATATTAAAGACATAAGTTAAATATAATAACACTTTATAATGAATCAGAATAATAATTTCATTGAATATAAAAAGAAATACAATAACATTAAGTATAGTAAGAACAAAAATTAAGCATTTATAAATAATCAAATGTGAGTAATTAATAATCCAAAAACAAATAAAAACATTTTTTATCTAAGAGAATAAAAAAAAATAGAATTAATATTATCAATAAATTATAATCGAGCACGAATAAAATTATTAATTTTTTGCATAAACTGAGAGTGGCTATCATGACAAATGTCTAAATTTTCTTATAGCGGCTTAAGTATATAATATATTACAAAGAGTAAATGAGCCGCCATTACTGCTTTTATTTATCTATATATGTATACTACCGTCCCCTCGCGGTTTCACTCGTGCTTAACATAGGACTTTCAAACAAAATTTCATCCCCATTTTTATCCCTTTAGTGGTCCTGTCTTAGCACTCACGTCCTTAAAAGAACCCCCATGCAAATTTTGAAACTCCTAGCACTTGTAGTTTCTGAAATAATGTGATTAGTGAGTGAGTGACGTTTCGGTTTTATATACATATATGTATAGAAAATAACAACTTTTAAATTTTTTCCATTATTAGACGAGAATAATATTATTATATTGCTGGTTTGCAAGAATATTTTCAAAATGCTAACAAATAGAACTAAGTATGTCAAAAGACCATAAATAGAATAAAGAGTTGCGATGGTGAATTTTCTTTAATACAATAAAGTTATAACATCAAGGGATCGTTTAAATTTTACAGCTATGCACCAACACATTAACAAAGACATTTAAAAACGCCATTCCCTAAAATTCATCATTTTTAGTTGTATCGATATTCTTGAAAAGCAGCGATATGTTTAGCTCTCAGACTTACATAAAGATTTACAGAAGTTGTTTCTCATTGCTTTGCACCTGAAAGAATTTACTGTCAGTTATTTTTAACATTCCCAGCTTTCGTAACTACTTACGACGTATCTGTTACTAGGTTACAGAATCAAAATCAAAATATACATTGTTAAAGAAGTCTTATACAAGCATTTTGGAATTGTCAAAACAAACAAAAAATATCTAAATCAATGGAAAGCTACCACCGTTTCGTAATGTAGATTCTACCGAGAAGAACCGGCAAGAAACTCGATAGGTTAATACATAGATTTATAATTTACGAATATGTATATAAAACTCTGTGAAATTCAGCTACACTAAATCCGCATCAGTATCATCTATATAATCTTGTAAAGTAAAGAGTTGGTTAAAATAGTTCACAAAAGTAAAACTTATTGTCTAATTTTCTTTACTCATTTAGCAGAAAAATATGGCGTATTTCTAGCCACACAATAGTTCTATAGGAAATTATCGACTGAATAATCATTCAGTCGAAGGAATTCTTTTTAATAATAAAAAATTGTTCGAAAATTCGTTAGTTTCTTTTTGGGTATTAATCCTGCTATTATTATAAATGTGAAAGTTTGTATGTGTGGATGGATGGATGGATGGATGTTTGTTATTCTGTCACGCAAAAACTACTTAACCGATTTGATTGTTTGAAATGAAGATAGCTTATATCTTGGATTTAAATTTACTATTCCACGCGAAGTCGCGGGTGAAAGCTAGTACCAAATAAAGAAAAACAGACTATTGATACAAATGTAATTCTCAGCTAAATATAAATATTAGTACAGATAAAATTTTTAAAGAAATGTCATAAGAAGAATATCGATAAACAGAAGTATCGTTTTATTGTTTTTTAGCACACCGCTTTCAGTAATGCGTGTGACCCGCCAAAAACTCGTTTGACAACACGAATACCTCTTAAAAGTAACTCTGAGGTCGTCCGTGGCGTAACACAGTGTAAACAACGTCAGACGCACAGTTGGCATAACAAGTTACAAATAAAAAAAAAATAGCCTGTAAATATCCCACTGCTGGGCAAAGGCCTCTTCTCCTATTAAGGAGAAGGTTTAGAGCTTAATCCACCACGCTGCTCCACTGCGGGGCGGATATACATGTGTCAGGATTTCTCCCGACACATGCTGGATTCCTCGCGATGTTTTCCTTCACCGCTGAGCTCGAGATGATTTAAACACAAGTTTAGCACTTGAAAAATCAGCGGTGCTAGCCGGGGTTTAAACCCGTGATCATCAATAAAGATCGACGTGTTCTAACCACTAGGCCATCTCGGCTCAATGATAATGTCACCAAAATCGAAAATAATGTTACAATATTAAGTTATAACTTAAAGAAATGGAACTAGCTTCAAAATCAAAATAACGTATTTTGTTTATTATGTATATCCGCCGATTATTCGAAAACGGTTTGACAGATTTTGCTAATTCTTATTTTTTTATAAAAGGTTCTATTCTCCAATGGTCTAACGGGATTTTCATCAAAATCGGTTCATGTGTTTCATTTTAAAATCAAAATAACTGAAATAAATATGTCATTCAAGTTCACGAAATTGCGTATTTCGTTTTAAACTATTTTTAAGTCTTAAAATCGTGCCAGTATTTCGTTTTAAAATTGAAATAATTTTTATGAAAATCTTATGTTTTTTTTCAGGCATGACAAAAAAATACTTTTTTTTTCTGATAACCGTACAAGGCATCTTTTATTCGAACTTACATGTTTTCTTATTACTCAACGAGTCTAGACCCGACTGGTCATTGCTATTAACATACTTGAGCTATTCAACCCTAAGTGTTATCTTAAGACCCCAATGACACCTAGAAGACCCTTCAAATTCATAATTTGACTCTGATAAGCAATACTGTGTCCAGCCACACGGACTTGATTGTGAGATAATGGCGTCTTAAGATGTCAAACCTATTCTTGATAAATTTGTTTGAAGAAGTATCCATCTTTTTTTCTTTTTTGATACACGGTAAAAGCAGATTTATATGTTTAATATGTTGTCGAATAAAAAGTTTTTCAAATATTTTAGATTATCGTACAAATTGTAAAATATGGAATTAATTAAGAACTTTTATTTAGTTTATATGACTTAATTTTTTTGAATAATGTTAAATAGGCGATGCAGTATCAAAATACATCAATATCTCCAAATTTGTCTTTTTGTGGGTTGACACAATATTTACTTTAACTTTAGGAGAATAAGTATAAAGGTCACGAGTTCAATTCTGGTCAAGCGCCATTCGATTATCAAATATATAGTGTGTTTCGTAATTTCATTAGCGTTTTAGGGTTCCGTACTTAAAGTACGAATGTCTGTATATCTATCTACGTGTATATCATGAACCGTTATCGAATCTAATGTAATGTTATTGTTTGCAATGCTAAATTTGTATATAAGCTCATCTCGTGCTCGGTAAAAGAAACATTGTAAGGACATGAATGTGCCGAAAGAAATTTTGACACATGGACATCCGGCTCGAAGGACCAACGTGGTGAATTAATCTCTAAATCTTCCCCTTAACAGGAGAGGTCTTTGCCCAGTAGTGGGACATATACAGCTTGTTATACACATTCTACTAATTAATTACTTAAATGCATGATTTTTAATTTCATCAAAATAAAAAATATACTTATATAAACACATTAACACACTCATGGAACAAAAGTAAATAAGTAAGAAATTACAGGTAATATAAACACACAGTCAAATTAAACGTTTACAAAAATTTGTAGTTAACAGTAGGCTCTGACATACGCGTTTAATTTTTAACACACCAAGCATTTCAGAATTGAACTACAATAATTTTAAAGCTACCACGAGTATAATAAAACCTTACCTAGGATTAATACAAATTTTCAAAACAATGGCTAGATAAACTAATTTTAAAATGACATTTAAATGACGGAATAAAAAAATATATACACAATTAAAATATAAAACAATTCACAATGGCTTCTCACGCTTTATAATTATAAATAATTATTTCATATAATTTCCCTGTATATAGTAATATAACCATCGGATGTTAAAACGTCATATTTTTTGAGATTAACGGATTTTAAAACTGCACGATGATAAGCAATACTGTGTCAACCCACACGGATTTCCTTTTGAGAAAATGGCGTCTAAACATGTCAAACCTTTTCTTAATACATTTGTCTAAAGACGTATATATCCATCTATTCTTTTCTATTTTTATAAAATGCTATGTTATGAATAATAAAGTGTGAACCATATTTTGAAATATACTATAATCTTATATATTAAAACTAATTATTAGATAACAATTCGATTATATCGTTCTGCTTTTAATTCCTTTAACACTTTTTATCAAAACAAAAGATATATATAATATACTTTTTCAAACAGATTTATTAAGAATAGCATTGACATGTTTAGACGCCACTTTCTCAACATGAAGTTCATGTGGCTTGACACAATATTGCTTATCAGCGTCCAATTGAAACGATAAAAATAAGTACCATATTAAATTAGGTATGCTTGTACCCATTTTTTAAACATCATCTATTTTTGTGCAATGTCAAAAAAAATGTCAGTTATCTAATAGAAAAACAGCCAAAACCCAGTTAACCATATTATAGATAAACAAAGCACCCAATTGTAATAGTATTTGTTAACCAGTTTAATCTAGTTAAAACTAGTTCCCAGTTAAAACCGGTTATCTACTCATCAAGATACTGAATCGAGTTTAACCGGTAGATTTAATGCATTCGGTTTATCCGTGATTTACACTACGCAGCTGTCTATGTGTCTGTCTTAGCTAATGTTACAAAGCTCATAAACATTTTAAAAGATCTATAGATTAACTAAATGTTAATTGGAAGCTGATAAGCAATACTGCGTCAAGCCACGCGGACTTCATTTCGAGAAAATGGCGTATAAAGATGTCAAACATAGTCTTAATAAATCTGTTTGGAGGAGTATATATGCATTTTTTCTTTTCTATTTTGATTGAAAGTATAATTAATTAAAAGCAGATTTGTATAACAAATAGTTTTATCTAATAATAAATTCTTTAAATATATAAGATTATTGCAAAAACCTAAAAATTTAACACACTTCAATATTCTAAACATTAGAGTAAGACAATTTTTTTCATACTCATTTAGGTCAGATAACTTGCATTTTTTAAAATAATGTTAAATACGTGATGTATTATCAGAATACATCAATACCTCTAAATTTGACTTTTTGTGGGTTGACACATTATTGTTTATTAGCATCCATTATTTATTTTTATCAGGGCTGAGAGGTCCAGTTTAAAATTAATGAAACAATTTAGGAATTGAGAACTTCTTTTTTGAAATTGAAGGTTAAACGTTGTAAAATGATCTATACTAATATTATAGAATTAAGCTGAAGAGTTTGTTTGAACGCGCTAATTTCAGGAATTACTGTTTCGAATTGAAAAATTATTTTTGTGTTAGATAGTTTATTTATTGGGGAAGGCTATAGGCCATATTACATCACGCTACGGCTCATAAGAGAAAAGCAGTAACCATAAACGCGAGTGAAACAGCGAGGGGGATAGTGTACGTATGTATAATTCGCCCCAGATTTTGAATTACGTACCTATAAACCATTCACAAAAAGCTAAAAAAATATTATTATTACGCTTTCAATAAAATTAAGATTCCAATAAAAAAAAGCTTTCAACAACACAATAATTATAGAACAATAAAAAGAATACCAATTAATAAAACGCACGGACGGTCAATTACCATTGATATTTCCTAGAAATAATTTAAAAAAAAAATGCTTCCCATCACATAGCCAATACAATAGAAACACTTAGAATATCTTATGTAACATCTATTAAATGCATCGAAATATCAATTTAAATGGATATTAATAAACGCGAAAGTAAAATCCATTACTTTATGATTAAATTGATCAATCAATTTTTAGTAATATTTTTTTGTATAAATGGCAAGTCAACACGTCCGTATTGGCCATATAAATGAATGACGCGGTCTACGTTTGTGTGTTTATGATGAGGGCCCTCATTAGGGTCTCGCGATCCTGTGTCCAAACCCCCGACATAGGATCACGAGACCTTAATGGGGGCCGTTGAGTGTGATGCGTTTATTTATTTAAACAAAAAATGTTCACTTGATGTTAAGTGATCACCTTCACATGGATTTTTAGGGCATCAATTTAAATTCGTTCACCAACAATTTTTACACTAAAACAATGGTAAATAATTTTCTTTAATCTATGGTACAGTGTAACAACTACTTAAAGATAAAATCCGCATGCATAAAAATTACATTAAATCTTTACACAGAAATTATTTAGAACACGTTTTCATGCTACCCTCAAAAAGCCCTTTCATCAACAATCAATAGGTGCAATACATATTATTTCAACATGGTAGGTAGTAATAACATACGAGTATTAATTATTTTAAACAATTTCGCGAAGATTTATAAAACTTTAATCGAGAGTCATGGTGTAGGTCAATACTATTGATGCAACTATTTATTATTTTGCAAAACCTTGAAATCAACGGAGACACTATTGCGTTAACAGCTTAATAAGGAATGATGAAAGGGAACAGGAAGTCAGGAAAGCAATGCGGGTGTGTGTTAAACACAGCTACGTTACGCTAATTTTTTATAAGAGTGAGGCACTGCCCCGGTATCCCCAGAATGAGCCCTATACGAGCTTACTGTACAGCTAGAGTCTCCCACATTGAAAATGTCGCTGCTTATGTGTTAATCCAGGATATAAACTAACTCCATTCCGAATGTCACTAAAATGTCTTGAGACATTATACTTATAAGTAAAAATAAATTTAATGTAAAGAAAGATAGGTTATTCTGATAGAATAATAAAGATAATATTTCGATGAGTTACGATGCAGGCCAATCTATATATGGATACTGATGAGCAATACTGAGTCAAGCAACACGGACTCCATTTTGATAAAATGGCGTCCAATGATGTCAAACCTATTCTTAACAAATATGTTCGAAGAAGGATAAGTCCATTTTTTCTTTTCTTTTTTGATAAAATAATGTATTAAAAGCAGATTGATATATTTAATTTAATTATATTATTATCTAACAAAAAGTTTTTCTAACATATAAGATTATTGTATAAATTGCAAAATATGGAACACAATTGAAAATCGAAACAATTAAGAGACTTTTTTCCGTACTTATTCAGTTTATATGACTTGAAATTTTTTTTAATAATGTTAAATAGGCGATGCAGTATCAAAATACATCAATATATCCGAATTTGACTTTTTGTGGATTGACACAATATTGCTTATCAGCATCCACTTATACTTTCGTATATGTTATATCACATATTTTGTTTTCTGTTTTAAATAATTTCAAAATTTATTTACATATTTCAAAAAAACATTGTCAATTGAAAATCGCGAACACAGATTTACATATAGATAATAATAATAATTCATTTTGTTTGTATATATGTACATAATTGTACAATCTAGAGCCGTGATAGCCTAGTGGTTAGAACACGTCGATCTCAACCCCGGCTAGCATTACTGAATTTGAAAGTGGATTAAGCTTGAAACCTTCTCCTTAATAGTAGGCCCAGCCGTGGGATATTTACTTTTTTTACTAACGGTATAATTTGAAAATATATTCGTAAAAATTACATTATACTAATTTAAATATGTATTTTTTACAAATTTAAAGAAAACCCACATATACGTTATCAGTTTAAAAAGAATAAGAGATTTTACCCCTTGTAAAGGATGTAGTAAAAGGTATTTTTTAAGGAAGGTAGGCTTCCGGATCACTCACTCACCGTACGAAACAGCTTATTACTCACGCCGATTTTCTGTGCTTGTCCGCTAATGACCCGGTCGAGCTTATTTACAAGCTGTAATCAATTTTATATAATAACTTGCGGTTCCTGACGGTTTCTTTTGCGCTTATGAGACTTTGACACAAAATTTCAACCCCTTTTTTACCCCATTAGTCTACCCCATCCAGTGAACATCGACGTCCAAAAAAAAAACCCATGCAAAATTAAAAACTCCTAGCATTCGTAGTTTCTGAAACTTATGAGTGAGTGACCTTCCGTTTTAATGTATATAGATTTTTATTATAACAAAATTTTATTAAATAATTACAAGCAAACCCATATACATCTCTAGTGTAGGAATTGCAAGATATGACGCCGCAAAAAATTAGCATAAAGCCAATAAGATTTATTAGTGAGTATTGCTTTTTCAAGATTTACATTCGTTATAACATAAGCGTTATAACATAAGTGTTTTAACGAATGTAAATCTTTAAAAAGTATATTTGCCAATACTGTGCGTGAAACATTAATTTATTATTTGTGTTTCACGCACAGTATTGGCGAAGAAGCTAAAATTATGTCTATTTGTGGAGGATATTTTTAAAAGTATACAACGAATAATAATCGACACTTTCCCACATAAGAAACTTATCAAATATTCCTCATTCAAATGGACAATACTATGAGATATTTTGAACACTATAATTATAATAGATGAGGTATCGTAGAATTATTGGATGCTGATAAGCAATAATGTGTCAACCCACAAAAAGTCGAATTCAAAGATGTATTCTGATATTTCATTACGTATTTAACATTATAAAAAAATCAAGTGATTTGAACTAAATAAGCACGGAAAAAAGTGTCTTAATTTAATGTTTAGAATGTTAAAGCTTTATTTGCGACATGCGATAATATTATATATCTGAAAAACTTTTTATTATACCAATCTACATTTAATTCATTATACCATTTATCAAAATATAAAAGAAAAGATGGATATATACTTCTTCAAACATATTTATTAAGTTTTGATATCTTTAGACGCCATTTTCCTAAATGAAGTCCGTGTGGCTTGACACAGTATTGCTTATCAGCTTCCAAACATCTAATTTAAAATTAATGCTTTATATACATAACTAGAGTAAAACTTACAACGGCGTCGACGATTTATTTTTTTAATCTTACTTATTGGTTTGATGTTCACTGCCTTACAACATACGGTAAACGCGTTTATACAAATCCGCGTGTAAAGACAGTTTTGAGTTAAATATGTTTTAATGTAGATTAAAAAACGTTTAAAAGAGTTTAATATATGTCTAAAACCTATTTTAGCTGTCGAATGTAACGTGTAACATTTTATTCATAAGTTTTTTTTATGATTTTAGTCGCCGTTTAGTAATTTAGTTAATATTTAAAGCAATGTTTAATTTTTAAACACTGTTTATCTACATGTGTTGAACATGATTTTGTTGAGAGTAGTATGGTACCAGTCGACAGACACGTTGGCGCAGTGGTCACTGCAACTGTCTAGAGCGCTAATGGTCGCGGGTTCGATCCCCGCTCACGGCAAGCTCTATTGGCCATACGGATGTTTGTCGTGGTCTGGGTGTTTGTGTTAGTGTTGTGTGTTTCCGGACTCCCGACACAGGGCCACGAGATCTCAATGGAGGGCGTTGAGTGAGATGCGTTTATTTATTTATTTATTATTTATGGCAGTTAAAATTTAACGTTAAATTGACTATTAATAGACGTATCCTGACAAACCACATCTCGAAATAACACTCTCACGCTGTCTATTATAAACTGGAAAATTTAAACGTATATGCCAAAGGATTTCTGTCTCATTAAATCTTATTATTTATAACGCTATGTAAATGTGGTTACTGTACATTAAATTACGTACAATTGATTTATGTGGACGCAAAGGATCCTTTGAATTTGTACATAAATCTTGAATTTAAACTTTAAACTTTTGTAGACTTTAGACTTTTTATGATTCAAAAGATTTTTTTGGTGCCTTCGTCGCCTAGCTTCGCGCTGATTTATATATGGAGCATTATGAATGAATTTTTTTACTTTTGTGATATTATATAGCCTATAATCTTCTTCAATAAACAGTCTATGAAATATGAAAATATGTTTTTAATAGGTAATTTTAGAAACAAACGCATTCAAACGAACAGTCTTTTTATATCAGCTGGCTAATTATTTAATCACGCTTCTAATTTATCGGGCGATAGAATGCTTGTCGGTAGTGATGTGCCGGATCCGACCGGACCGGACGTCATTTGGAGAAAATGGCGTCTAAATATGTCAAACCCATTTTTATCAAATTTGTTTGAAAAAGTATATATCCATCTTTTCTTTTATTTTTTGATAAAAGGTATAATGAATTAAATTCAGACTAATATATTATCTAATAAAAAGTTTTTTAAATATTTGACGTTATTGTATAAATTGCAAAATATGGAACGCACTTGAAATTCGAACCAATTAATTAAGAATCTTTTTTCCGTATTTATTTAGTTTATATGACTTCAATTTTTTAATAATGTTAAATAGGTGACGTAGTATCAAAATACATCAATATCTCCGAATTTGACGTTTTGTGGGTTGATCCATTATTGCTTATCAGTATCCATATATTCGGGCCAAGATCCGCGGATATGGATATGGATCTTAACTTTCATTCTTAAACTATAGTTGACGCCACACTGCGTAGCAAGACATGTTACGACTTACATTACGTGGATCTTACTTTTGTTTTGTTGATAATTTAGTATGACACCGGCCATCATAATTAAAAAGTTCTCTTCTGGATGGATTCTTCTTTCCTTCTTCTCCTTCGTATATACTCGGATACGGATATCCGCCTCATCACTAATTATGTCATAAAGTTGGTGCTCTTCCACGCTTACTCTTGCCGACTTTTTAAACGTGCGATGAATTTATCGGGCGATGAAAAGTCTCCAGTCTGCGGTACTTGATTGATTAGTCAATTGTATCATACATAATCATAAGGTGTTTAAAGATTTAACTAATACTATCTTAAATTATTTAAAATTTATTGCTATTCGAGTATTTAAATTAATTAGTATTTGTATAGTTAACTTGCAATAAGTTAATTTTAATTAGAATTTCGTTGTTTTCAGTTATAATCGTATAAAGTAATATATTTGACCTTTTGTTAAGATTACTTTTCTTTTGTATTATTTATTTATTTTTCCAATTAGTACCCTTTTAAAGTGGCTTTAAGAAAGAAAGCAACCGTATTCAAAAGCAAAATACGATATTTCTTTTACTTGAACGACGTACGAGTAATTTGGATTTTAAATCCAAATTACTAGAGCGATTTTGAAAAAAATTCTACTAAACCAATCTAAAAGTAGACATAACCTTTCAAATAACAAGGCTTTATGGGGGAACACGTCGATCTCAACCGATGAAACTCGGCTAGCACCACTGAGTCTTAAACTGCTTAATTGTTTACACTTAATGGAGGAACCTAGATTGCGTTTGACTAAGCGGGAGCATTCAAGTATTAGGTAACGCAATTTTTGAAGATTTTTAAACGTGAAAGGGAGGAAGTTCTCAATTCGTTGTTTTTTTTTATTGTTTGTTACCTCAGGACTACGTCACTTTTGTACAGATTTTTTAAATTCTTTTTTTATTCAAAAGAGTATACTTTCAGATTATTCTCGTTTTTTTAGAAATTAGTTTAGTATTTCCGTTTTTAAATCAGAATAACTGGAGTAAGTCATAGTATTACTCTTTAAGTATATCTTTTTTAAACTCTTAATTATTAAAAAAGTCTTGTAACATTAGTATAGATAATGCGTACATATCAAAACATATTAATAAAGATTTCACAACTTAACGTCATTGACATATGTACTCGGCGGGCAATCGAACCCGCGACCCATGTAACTGCATCATTTATAATATAGGGATATTACGATCCGTACAGTCGTGGTGTTATTTGTTAAAACGTTTTATTCATTTTTTACCCGACCAACCTAAAGAGGGTAATGTTTTTCGCTCGCGTGTACATTTATTAATTCCATGATGCGTGGATTTAGTGTAGCTAGATTTGATATAGGATGTTTAATATACGTATTTGTAAATAATAATTATGTATTAATAAAAAAAAATTGAAAGAGTATCAATCGAGTTTCTTGCCGATTCTTCTCGGTAGAATCTATATTCCGAATCGGTGGTAGTTTTTTTTTTTATTTAAATATTTTTGTTTGCCTCGCAAAAGCCTACTTGAATAAGATATATTTTGATAATATTTTTTGTGGTCTGTAGCCTAAACGATTTGACGGTTTTGAAGTAGAAGGTGTCATTATAATCGTATTTTTCTGTGAAGTTTCATAGGGTATATGACGTCATCATGGTGGACTTAAACTATTAAAACTAGCCACTAACATATTATATACTAAAATGTTAAAAATATTCGTTTAAATAGCGAAAACTCTGCTGTTTGAGAAAATCGCGCACATACAAACGAACATACATACATCAAAAATATAAATAAATGAGTATACTATTTAAAAAATAGGATTACTAATTTATAGATTTACTGAATGACTATTAGACAGGAAAAAATAAATTTTAATTGGTTCAAATCTACATCAAAATATGTTTATCCGAGCAGGTGTTTTTATATAAATATTTTGTATGATATAACTGCGTTTTGTCAGAAATATTTTATGACGTAAATTAAAATAAAGTGCGTCAATATTATATTTATATTAACATAAATTAATTTTAATTTTATGTATGTCATACATTATAGGCATATTAATTCAATATATTTTAACAATTCTATACTAAATAATTACTTAAAATATTATTCCCAGAATATTTTCAAATCATAATCAAATTTAGAAATAATTTTGAAATATTGAAACATCACCTTCGTCTCCTAGCACTAGTGGTGTCTAAGATTTCGTGATGAGTGAGTGAGTGACCTTTCGCTTTTCTATATATAGATTCATTATTAAACATATTGACTGTCGAGTATCGTTATATTTCTAGGACACAATCTCTATAATTACTGAATCAATTAAATTTTTTTACTAGTACAATACTATTCAGAAAGAATATACGTTATATACAAGGTGTATATGTTTGTGTGTATACAGATTAAAAGCGACCGTAACTAACTTTTTAACACTAAAAAAAAGTTTACAATAAAGCATTGTAACCGCGACTGTACTTTTGTAAACAAGTACCGCGTAAGAACGGAAATTTGTGTCATCGATTGACCTCTGTCATTTAATAGCCAAAAACAAACTCTAAAATATTAAAATAAGACTCAATTTCCATTGTATTTTTTACGTTAAGTAATTGCAAAATGAGTCTACCCCTCGGGCAATAGTGTAATGTTAATTTTAATGAGATTTTAAGACGCCTATATGGACGCTGATAAGCAATACTCTGTCAAGCCATGCGAATTTCATTTTGAGAAAATGGCGTCTAAACGTGTCAAACCTATTCTTGATCAATTTGTTTGAGAAGTAAATATATTTACTTTTTTAATTTGGATAAAAGGTAAAGTGAATCAAAAACTACAGTATAATTAAAAGTTTTATCTAATAATATGTTTTTAATTATATGAGATTATTGTATAAATTGCAAAATATGGAATGCACTTGAAATTCGAAACAAAAAAAATAAGAAACTTTTTTACGTACTTATTTAGTTTAGAAGACCTAAAAACCTTTTTCAATATTATTTTAATAGGTGACGCATCATCATATTATATTATTATGTGTATCATGGTCTATTACGATTTAAGAAAAACAGCCCGCTAACAGTCAAACAGGCTCAATAACAGGTCTCATTATCACCCTTCGGGTACGGAACCCTAAAACTACTTCAGTTTTACCACTATATTAACAATGCCAAATCCGAAAATCACAAGCATATCATTACCACTATCCTATCTTAAACTTTAGTCCAACAAAAATTATAAATTATTTATTTTTGTTACAGAAACAATACTGCAATGTCCGCACCGAAATCTGCTGCAGAGTCCAAATCTTAGGCGTTGCCTCAAGTCAAGGTGATGTCGGCATTGGCTCAACTTTAAGCCAAGGCTCATCATACGCTGGTCAATCTGCATTTGGAGCTCAAGGAACAACCCAAGCCGGTTTTGGATCCAACGTTGGCTTGGGCGCAACTGGCGTATCATCATCATTTGGAGCCAAAGGCACTTACGGAGCTGGTTCGACCGCTTTTGGATCAAACATTGGATCAGTCAATCGAGGCGTAGTCGCACCAACTCCTTACGTTCCAACTATCGTTCCAACAACCCCGAAATTCGTCGCCACAAATGGTTTTAAGGCGACAGGACAGACAAATTTAATCGAAACTGACTCCTTATCGGCTGGTAGCGTGAACACTGGAGTATACCGTCCTGGTGCTATTGGTAGCGGGCTAAAACCTGGCATTCCCTACCTGCCTCCTGTAGACAACTCAAAAAGTGGCACCAATATTGTTAGCTCCACAGTTTTCCCAACTGCACCACCTACCTTCGTGACTACCCCAAAACCTATTATCACTGCTAAGCCCACTTACCTGCCTCCACCTGTATCATCTACCTCCGCTCCTGGCTACCTTCCACCTATTGGAGAGCAAACCATCAACAGGGAGACCATCGTCCCACCAAACCCAACTTACATTGATGGTTCTTTAATCCTGGACGAAACCAGACAGCCAGTGAGACCAGTACCCGTTCCAAGTGAGTATTTCCATTTACCCATACGCTTATTGAAAATACAATTAACACGCGCTATTTACGAGGCGAGATTTATAAGTTTTAGCCTCAGACTTATATAAATATATAAATATAAATATTTACATAAGTTGTTTATCATTGTTTTACACCAAAAAAATTTACTGTCAGTGCACCTAGCTATAAAGTTATTAAAATCCATAAAATATATAAGTGAAAACAAACAGACACAAAGAGTTGCTTCCACAATAATAACTTGTTGTTACATTATTAACGATCTATGTAAATATAGCTGATAGTAGGTTTTATAGAATTTTTTCTCTTTTAATTCATGTCTATTGTATATTGTATATAAGTAAATTAACTATTGACAAAATATAAACATAACTAAAACAATTTTCTTTCTCAAACAGTTGACATCCCAGTGGGCTGTGCAGCCGCTTTAAAATGTACACCCATCGAGTTCTGCACCGCTGATGGTATCGTCTCCAACACAACTGTCATCTTGACAAGGGAACAAGACGCATACAGAGTACCACTCACTGTAAGTACCAATTAAAATGCTATTGAAAGTGGAGACAATTCCAACAAATTAAAGATCATTAAAATTGGTCTAACCGTTCTTAAGTTATGGTGTAACTAATCCGACTTTATTTCATATATGAAGATATATGTGCGAAGGTTATAAAGACAATTTATATCATAGAAACGCATCACCCCTATAGGTTATATAGATCCTTATAAACTGTTGTGTGTAAAACATTAAAAATTTAATTTTTGAATTCGGTCACTTTAAACTAAACATGCGATAACATCATCCTCACAAATGTTCTCTTTTATAATAGTAATAGTATACAGGTACTCATTATTAAAACTAGTCATTTTATAGACAATGATACAAGAGACAATTCAAAGCCAAGAATCAAGTTATATATAAACTGGTAGATTATGCAAATACCAGTGTATTTTAAAATCAAAGGATCGTTCTGTTTGTACAATGATATCATCGTCAAACGTGATTCGAGCACACAATTTAATGTTTACTAATCTACATAATATGCGGACTGTCTGGTGTGAAATGTGTCGCTAAGTTGAGGAATCTTACCTTTAAATGAAGGTGTAACAGAACTTTTTATAAATGGAAATGGAAATCTGTGGTCTTCATCATCAGTTTCGTTTCACCAAATGTGACTTTCAGAAAGCAAACCTAAATCTGTATAGTAATTTGAAGAGTTCCCTCGATTTTTCCGGGATCCCAACATCAGATCCTAATCATGACAATGACACCAATTCGATAATATACCCTTTAAAACAAAAAGAAATGCAAATTCGGTCCTGTCCTATCGTTCTGCGGTTAAAAGAAGAATCCTTCTAACTGCAGCAGTTTTTCTTTAAATATTTCTTGTGAGGATAAATTCTAAGATATGCATATGTATATACAACAAATTCAATAAAGCAACGTTGTAGATTGATCTATAGAGAAGGATTCTTCTTAATACTTCTTCTTTCACCTTTGTCTAGGTGTAGAAAATTTATAGTAAGAACCTAATTTTGTCTTATTATAAATAGCTATTAAGCCTGGTGTTAGTCTAAAAGGAACTTAGGAACTTATTACGATACTATATTAAAAATTCTCTTCCAGGACTGCAAAGACATCGAAACCGGACGTATTGGCAAATGCTGCCGTGATCCATACTACACTGACCCCTGGCCCACCAACCAGCTCGGCAAGTGGGTCCCCGGGGTGTTCGGTGGTAACGACGGAAAGTACGTGCCAGACAGCCGAGGAAGCTCAAACAATATTAGACCAACTGTCACCGCGAGGCCACCGGTCACTGGATCAGTATATTTGAACAATTTTCTGTAAGTATTTTGGCAAAATGTTATTAATATAAATTAATAAGTGCATCACATTTAATTTTGTTATGAATATGAAAAAATATATATTAAAAGTGAGAGTTATTTCCGATCGAAAAGAGAACAGCTATAATTAAAGTTTTCTTTCTTATTTATTTTTATTTATTTATTGATTTAGGCACACAAACAGAATACAATCAAAAGATACAATAAAATTCACACTCTTAATACAATTTTACCCAGATTATATTCCAAAAGTGTGTACACGACATGATCGTTACAATAGTCTAGGTGCTATTATTACAGAAATTAAAAAAATAATTATAAACAATTACAATACATTAAAACAAATTATGAGACAATAATGTTAATAAATTATAATCAATCAAAATGATGACATTAACATTAATAATAAATAAATATATAGAAAATTGAGAATTAAGAATTAACCAAAGTACATTCAGAAGTATTTCATATATTGTATTATTCTTATTGTTATAAAGACGTGAAGTTAAGACATTTTAGGCGTTCTTTTTCTGATTTCTCCTAAATAGTATATAGTTCAGTCATCATCACGAATTATTTATTAAATATAATTAATTAATTTTACATACATAATGATATATGATTACAATATAACTATTTCAATCTAATATTTTATCAACAGGACAACTAAACCAACGGTTGGACCATTCGGCCCAAACCAGGTAACCCCTGGTTACCCATCTTCCACCCCTACACCCTTCAGCCAGAAAGGTCAGTTCGGCCAGGGCGGCCAGGGTCAATTCGGCATTGGAGGTCAAGGACAATATAGCCAGGGCGGTCAAGGACAACTTGGTGTCATCGGACAAGGTGAGTTTTAAATTTTTTTGTGATATAAATGCAGCTTTATCGTTAATAGATATTTTATTTAAATATTTAAAAGGTTTATATGTTAAATATAAATAGTATAATGTATGTACTTTATATTCAAATTGAATTCTTAAAAGCATTCATTGATTTACAACATTTTTATTACATTTGTAAATCTTAAATAACTATATCTTTAAAATTTAAGAACCAACCAAAAATACGTAATTTATTTTACCAGTATGACAAACTAATTTTTATAATTGAACATCTTTTTTTTAAGTCGGTTGGTATAGTTTAATAATAGTATACAAGATGTTTTTGAGAAAACGTTGTATCTTGTAGGTTCGTAAAGACGTACGTCCGGGCTTACCATTTATAAAAAAAAATAATTAAAAAAAATGTTTAGTTCAGTTTTTTTCTATTTTCAAACATCGATTCTGCTAATGCTGGTAAAATATTCAACACATGCCAAGTTTCCACTTAGTATATAAAAAAAATATCGTTATTATATATAAAAAATATATTAAAACAGGTCAAATCGGCTCCGGATCCCAAGTCAACACAGCGTACTCTCAAGGACAGTTCGGCCAGAAAGGTCAAGGTCAAATAATAACACAAGGAAGAGGTCAAATTGCCAAGCAGGGGCAAGGTGCGTTCGTGTCCCAGGGACAGGGAGCGATTATCAAACAAGGACAAGGACAATACGCCCAGAGCGCTAAAGGACAATTCGGTATTGCTGGACAGGTAATTACAAATGAAATTTAAATAATAATTAATAATCATATAACACTTTTTAAAAACAGGACTTAAAAGTGTAAAACATGGAAGACACATCTATTCCAATTATTTTGGTTTTAAATCTAAACTAATGAACCGATTTTGTTGAAAATTCTGTGTGAGCAATCGAAAAGTAACCTTTGAAATAAAAAAAAGAACTCGACGAATTAAGAACCTTCTTCTTATTTTAAAATCGTTTTTTATTTACTTTAAGACTTATTAATTTGAATGGTAGTCATGTTCCTTTTTTTTTGTAAAAATCAGCTAAAGAGTTAGTATTTTAAACATTGCAATAAGAGTTATATTAATGGAAATATTAATACGAATAGCGATAATATTTAGTGTTTTAAATTTTCAAATTATTTTCTCAACATTAACCCACTATGTTAAGGGATATTACATCCAAGGGCGGGGCGTAATTATAGGGTGGCAGGGCTGGCGAAAAGCCACAGGCCCCTGATTCTAGAGGGCCCCGGGCTGAACGAATTTTAAAATTAAAAATCTTATTAACAAAAGTAAATTGTTATCTATACTAATAATAAAATTCTAGAGGGTCGATGTCTGTACATGGAAGATATATGAAAAAAAATCTTACTGGGGGCCTTTACCAACGCAATAGAACCCAAAACAAAGATTTTTAGAATTCTTATCTGTTTGTCTGTTTGTCTGTTTGTCTGTTTGTCTGTTTGTCTGTTTATCTGTGCGTTTGTGCACGCTAATCTCAGAAACGGCTTATCCGATTTAGATGCGGTTTTCACTAATATATTGTGGTAAGCTTCACTTAACATTTAGGGTTTGTTTCATGTCAATCGGTTCATAAATAAAAAAGTTATGTCAATTTAAGGGTTCACGTCGAACATTATTTTGTACTTTTTACTAAATGCATGAAAGTACATACATATATACAGTACTTATATCAAAAAATACATTTTAAAATTTTTGTCTATCAGTCTGTCTGCCTATCTGTTTGTTCCGACTAATCTTTAAAACGGCCAAACCAATTTTGATGGTACTTTTACTTGCAGTTAGCAAATGTTATAAGAAGTGACTTAGGCTTACTTCTATTTTAGATATTTTTAATCTATACATATAAAAAAAATTCTAACGGGTCGCTGTCTGTACATAGAAGATATATTAAAAAAAAAAACAATTATTTGGGCCTTTACATACGCAATAGAACCCAAAACAATAATTGTTACAATTTTTGTCTGTTTGTCTGTTTATCAGTGCGTTTGCGCCCGCTAATCTCAGAAACGGCTTATCCGATTTAGATGTGGTTTTCATGATTATATTGCAGTAAGGTTCACTTAACATTTGGTGTTTATTTAATTTCAATCGATTCATAAAAAAAAGTTATGTCAATTTAAGGGTTCACGTCGAACAGTATTTTATGCTATTCACTAAATGCATAAAAGTATATACATTACTTACATCAAAAAATCAATTTTTTAATTTTTTGTCTGTCAGTCTGTTTCTTACGACTAATCTCTGAAACAGCTGAATCAAATTTGATGGGACTTTCACAAGCAATTAGGGAATGTCCATTAATCACGTGAGATCCAGAAAGGGAGAGGAGATGGAAGAAGAAATTCACGAAATATTACAAAGTCTAAAAAGTTCTTCAAAACATGACGTATTTAATGGCTAATATTATAAGGATTAACTTTAGCTACTTTTTTTAATATGTTTATTTTAATGAATAAGTAAAAAAGAGAATTACGCGATAACAAAATATTGTATAAACCAATAAAATAGTGAACAATTTCCGATTTAAGAAGGGAAGGTATAAAAATAAATAAAATTGATGTCTGTTTGTAATTTTAAATAAATGCATATTAAAGTATACACGGTACTTCCAACAAAATTACCAATCTTAAAATTTTTGTCTGTCTTTCTGTCACTCAATTTTTTTCGGCTAATATCTGAAACAGCTGGACCGATTTTGACGAAACTTTCACTGCTGAAAGCTAATGTAATAAGGAACAAAATTGAAACCAATGAAAAAGTGAACAACATCTAATTCAAATATGGAAGATATATGTATATTATATAAATATAATAATTTGGAAAATAATATATTTACTGGGTAATTTTTTTACTGGATATGATAGACCAAATCCGAAACTATAAACAATAGCGAAAAATAATTAAAGAAGTAACAGAGCCGATTTTAATAAAAACTAAAACTATTTCATTAGTTTTTTGAAAAATAAATTCTCCTAGCCAGAAACGAACACGTTGATTTTGGAAAAAATTAACATTCTGTATGATTGCATCATCTGATACTGTCACATATTATAAGAATCAACTTCAGAGAGGTATTATTATATAGTTAACTGCAACAAAAAGAAAGGGCAAATTTTTTACAGAATTCTATCAAATTCATACATTAATTAAATCTTTTGTAATTCTTCAAAATAACGATCATACCTAAAAGTGAAATTTTTAAATTATAACGGGATGTTGTAACACTAATAGCGGGTGAGTACAATAGCCGAGTCCAGTGAAATGTAGATTTTCAATAAATTGATTCATCTTTTTAGGAATTATCTAAACCTACTTAGGTAACGGAGTAGGTGACGGGGACCAAAACAAACGTCACATTGTATCTACTTTGTATAGCTCACATAGAAAAAATAGACAAACATAAAAGAAGTTACTGTGAGTTATTCATTTTATATATTTTTGATATTCTTTACACTCTTCCTTACTTTAGTAGGTGACTAGCATTTTGATGCAAATAAACGAATCGTTCGAAGTTATGCAGACTTTTTTTCTAAACTTACCGGGAGCCGTGATTTAACCTACATATTTGATATATATATTTAATATATATAGAATCGATTACTTAACTTCTAATTTATGTATAGATTTAATGTTATTTTGTTAAAAAATAAATCTTTTCCTAAAACTTTCCAAAAGTTGATTCTTACAAGTGACACTATTAGGTAGGTGGTGCAATAATACAGAATGTATTTTTTTTTAATTAGTGGGTTTAATTCCAGGTCAGGAGAATCATGAAATCAAAAAAACTTATGATGCAGTTTTAGATTTCTTAAAATCGGACACGAGACTCCTTTAAGTATTTTTCGCGATTCCTTAAAGTTCCGGATATGGCCTATCAAGCCCAGTTAAAAAAGTCACCCGATATATAATACAAGGAAAACCTCGGCGAGAATATACTGGTATACAGTCGAAATTTTAAAGACTAGCACAAAACACTTTTCTTCAACATTTATAGTGAAAACCGTGGAGGAATATCTGAATTAGTCTGCTTATAAATACAACCAGAAAGTTCCCAAATCCAAAGTAAGAAGCTCCTTTCTTGAGCAGCACCGCAGACTATTATAACCTTGCTTTGCAGGAGACATGCCAAGCATTCTGTAATCCACGCGAACGAAGTCGCGGGCACAGCTAGTTTCATTATAAATTTGATGATTTAATGAAACTCATCAGATATTTAACTACGCATAATATTATTAATAGTCTTCTTGGTTCATTAAAATTAAGTTATAACGTGACGATTTTTACTTGGATAATTTGCCACAGGCCTGAGATGGTACAGTTACGCTTCTGATCACATCCGATCTTTAGCCAATGTATTTATTTATATTCTTTCTATTAATCATTTGGATAATAGTATATCAATTATTTATATAATTTACATAACATTCAGATAATTATCTAATGTTAAATTAATTAAATAATAAATAAAACATTTAGCGCAATTTATTTACATTTTAATAGACGGAAATCATCAATTAATTTGTTAAACGTTTATAATAAATTATTTTAAACAAATTAGTCGATGTTATAGTATTTTTGACAAATTGTTCTTGTACGGTAAGATGTAGAGAAAAGTATACGTCTAACAAAACTGATGATTATGATTTAAAATCTGTGAAGTTACAATTGACATTTAAAAAGCTATATTTTTTGTTTTAAAATTTTCTCCGGTAAATTTAACATAGTGAAAATTCTGGGACATGTTTATATACATTTGTATGTGATTAAGGTTCTATCTTCTACTTAAAAGACGATGAAATCAAATCCTACTGTAGGCCTTTTATTGAATGTTACTGTACTGTATTTTGTTCTTGTTAACAGGGCGTAAAAACTCAATTCGGAGTGGGACAGAAAGGTGTCGGTGTCATCCAAGGGCAAGGAATTGCCGCTAAGAAGGGACAAGGACAATTTGTTTCTCAAGGACAAGGAACATTGGTGTCTCAAGGACAAGGAACTTTAGTTTCTCAAGGAGTTGGAGGCTTAGGTAGTCAAGGACAGGGAGCATTCGTTTCCCAAGGAGTCGGAGGATTGGGTACTCAAGGAGTGGGAGTAATCGGCAGTCAAGGGGTAGGAGCAATCGGCACTCAAGGTCAAGGATCATACGTGTCTCAAGGAGTTGGAGCTTTGGGTACTCAAGGCCAAGGAACACTCATTTCCCGTGGACAGGGAACGCTTGTATCTCAAGGAGTTGGAGGACTGGGCACTCAAGGTCAGGGAGCTATAATTTCTCAAGGAGTTGGAGCTTTAGGTACTCAAGGACAAGGATCACTGGTTTCCCGAGGACAAGGCACGCTAGTTTCTCAAGGAATTGGAGGATTGGGTACTCAAGGACAGGGAGCTATAGTTTCTCAGGGAGTTGGAGGACTGGGCACTCAAGGACAGGGAGCGTACGTTTCTACAGGACAGGGAGCGTTGGTTTCTCAAGGACAAGGTGAATTAGTTTCACAAGGAGTCGGAGGATTGGGTGTTCAAGGAGTTGGTGTGTTGGGTACTCAAGGACAAGGGGCTTTGGTTTCTCGAGGACAGGGAGCCATAGTTTCTCAAGGAGTTGGCGCTTTAGGTACCCAAGGGCAAGGAGCGGTTGTATCCCAAGGATTTGGCACTGGCATCCGTCAAGGACAAGGACAGTTCGCAACACAAGGCCAAGGAGCGATCGTTTCGCAAGGCTTCGGACAAGGAGTCCGTCAAGGACAGGGACAATACGTGTCACAGGGACAAGGACAATTGGTGTCACAGGGACAGGGACAACTGGTGTCACAGGGACAAGGACAACTGGTGTCACAAGGCGAGGGACAATACTTAACACAAGGACAAGGTCAACTCGTCACTAGAGGTCAAGGGCTCCTAGTATCACAGGGATTCGGGCAGAATATCCGCCAGGGTCAAGGATTTTCCGTGGCTCAAGGAAATGGAATCGGCGTTGAAAACGAATACGGTGAATCTGTGCAAAGGGTCTTCTTACAACAGTACAGTGGTGATGGAAAGTGCGGACTTTTGAATGTAAGTTGATTTTTTTTCAATTAATCACATATCTATATATAAAAATGCTTAACACTAAGTGACTGACTGATTATGATATCTCTAAAACGATCAAAGCTGGTTATTATATGGACACACGCTAAGAAACAGCCGATATTATATTCATTACCAGCCCCTGGCGGTTTCATTTACTTTTATTGCTACTGTTCCCTCGTATGGGTCGCAGCATGATATAATGTAGCCTATGATCTTTGTTAACAAACAGGCTATTCAACACAAAAAGAATTTTTCAAATCGAATTAGTAGTTTCAAAGATTACCCCCTAAATACAAACTTGGAAACAAATTTTACCTCTTCATTGATAACATAGTCTAAGAATGAAATTTAATAACAATACAATACGTTCATAATATTTTACGTTAAAAGTCTGTACCCATTCTCGACTTTGTTCAGCTTGTCAATGGTCTTGTTGACCCAAAGATACTCTCGTCTGTACTCAGCCGCTACCTGGTTGCTAAGCAACGTCGTACAAAGTTGTTGACATTCTAGGTGCCAAATGTCATTGATTTATTTATCTATATATTAATACGTGAAGTAAAAACATTGTAAGAAAAAATGTGCGGACGTATGAGTATGAAATTTCGCACACAGATTATATAGAAAAAGACTGAGGCATGCAAATATACATATATATTTTTAATTATGCATAAAAATACATTAAAATGATAAAAAACATTAACTACCCACTACCATGTATTTGACACACACAAAATCTGTGGTCAAATTGAGAATAGATTATCTGTGGTCGATCTTTAAATCGGTCGAAAATTTAATGAATAACAGTCGAATTCTAATCGCCAGGCGACCACTAGTAGTTTTCAAATATAATTGTACAATATTAATCAAACAGAATTAATTCAATTCAATTCTTTGGTTGATGGCTTTTAGTTGAAAACAGAATTAATATAACTTTTGGAGAATGCAAATTGACAATGTACGTTAAGTAACCCTGACATTGACAAAGTTCAGATAAAATTATAATTAATAAAAAACAAATATATATTTTTAATGTGGTCATCTTGAAACACCTGTGGTTATTAAAATTGACTATTCATTTTGTCACTAATTCGTTTTATTTCGTAATAAAAAAATTTATCGATGCATAATTCATTCGTTTATTTCACAATCGATTTTTTTAAAATTCGATGCAAATTTTTTCTTCTTATTCAATTATTATAAATAATAATGTAAAAATAATATGAAGAATTATTATATTATGTTTGACAAAAAAAACTAAGGTCAATTTACTATTAACGACTTTATTGACCTCAACATGTCCCGTGACCTCAAAGGTCAAACTTAGTCATTTTTTATTTTTATAAGGAGTTCTAGGTAAAATCTAAGATATTAATTCCAATTACATTATTCAACTTTATGTTAATCTATGTTATTAAAAATAGTATAAAGACGAGTTTTTTAAACATGTCCGTGGAGTTTATTCTACACATTGACATAAAATTACAATAATTAATTTACACAACGGTGAAATTAAACTTTAACAATTCATAATAATTTCTATGTTAAACATTCGCGTGGAATCGGGGTGAGAAAATGCTAGTAAGAACCTTTTGAATCGCAATTCCGATTTTTTGACCAAAAATACTCCAATTTGTCATGTAGGGAGGCAACGAGAAGTATACATTATTTAAAAATAATATACTCATAAATGGACGCTGATAAGCAATACTGTGTTAAGCTACACGGACTCCGTTTTGAGAAAATGGCGTCTAAAGCTGTCAAACCTATTCTTAATAAATCTGTTTGAAGGAGTATATATCCATCTTTTCTTTTCTAATTTGATTAAGGTATAATTAATTAAAAATAGATTAATATATTCAATATTTGAGATTAAATCCAAAATAATAAATTAAGAAACTTTTCCCGTACTTATTAGTTTATATAACTTGATTTTTTTAATAATGTTAAATAGGTGACGCAGTATCAAAATACATCAATATCTCCGAATTTGACTTTTGTGGGTAAACACATTATTGCTTATCAGCATCCAAACTCATAATTTGAAATGACAATGTTGAAATTAATCTATTATTTTAATATAATTCACCAGATTGTTTCTAATGATTTTTATCATATTTTAATAGAATAGAAACTATAAGACCCTATTTCAGCCTTTATATTTTACTTTTTCAAAAACAAGGAACAGCAAAATAGTCTATATCCTTCGAGGTATACTATCCCTATATCAAAATTCATCAAAATCGTTTGAACAGTTTAGATGTAAAAACTTAACAAACATACAGACAGACCGAGCTACATGCGTTTATAATATTCACGTAAATTAATATTTGTTAAAAACTGTGAATTCTTTTATACACAAATCTCTGTGTAATATTTACAAATTGTAAATATTAGGATTCGATGTATTTTATTTATTAACGTTGTTGTTATATATTGATTTAATAGCATTTCAAAATCGCATTCGAGGTCAAACACAGAACCTCCTTATTCAAATTCAAAATATACTTAATTCAAATGGTCGTTTTACACCTTTCGAATCGTCAAGTTCCATTGGTTATAGATTCTTTTTTAAGCTACCACCGGTTCGGAATGTAGCCTCTACTTAAAGGAACCGGCAAGAAACTCGATAGATACTCTTTTAAAAATCATTCATACATTATGGATGTTTATTACAATTTGTTATTAAATCCAGTAAAAAATCAACGCACATTGGATCCACGCCTCTTTATCGTTCAAATAATCTGATATAATAAGCTTTTTCTATTAAGGATTTTTTAAAACAGGCTTTAAACTTATGAAGTGGTAAATGTAAAATTGGTTACGAGATTTTATTGTAGATACGAATACTTTATTTGAAGCTAGTTAAAAATCGAACCTTAGGACGTTATATTACATTGTCAAATTCCCAATAAAGACGCGCCTTTACAAATATATCGAAAAGCCATATAAATATAAATGACCTCATGATGGTGTTAAAAATGTCAGAGTTACAAAATCATTTCATCAGCTCATCAATTGGATGTCGGTTAATGTCGTAAGATGTAAGCTTCACGGGCTAAGAGCATAAAATTTAAATTACTTTTAATTATGAAAGTATTAGTCCGGGTTCCCTGGCCTATTTTTTCACTTGATTAGTAACAAGCTAATTTTCCGTGAGTAGCTTCGTTTCAATGAGACGCCCAACTTTTTCCTGTGCGAAAATTCTCGATTGTGGTAGGTGACAGGGGTAGCAGGAATAAAAGATGTTGACTTGATGATTCTCACAAATTTATTACTAACTGGATTTTTTTTTGTAAAATCTAATGATAATAATCTATATTATTCGAAAACATTTTTGTCCTACAAAATGTATGGTTTCATCAAAATGTCCCCCTCCTTCGAACATGTATCGATAACAAGGTCATCAAAAATAATTGCTAACCAGCTGATTTATTTTTTTTTACTTCGTTAATATGTATATAATCTAACAGTTATATTGTCCTACAAATTGCATGGTACGTTATCCCGGTCCTACACTCCGAAATGGTTAATACCACAAGACCATCTTTTTCATTACTAACTGTAGGACAAAAATATTACATAATAGATTAGTGTGTTCTCTGCCCAAATGAAACAATGTCCTACAAAAAAACAGGTATCTATTACTAGTCCTACAATAATTGCCATTTTTTCGTTTTCCTATTTGTAACTCTAGAAATTTAAAAAGTGCATGCGAATGAATTTCAACCAATAAGAAATCGTAACTAACTTCAAGACTCTCAAATATTTTTAACTTCCCGCTAAGAAAATTAACAATTTTCTAAAAATCGGGAAGTTATTGGTTTTACCCCGTTTTGCAAAAATCGAGTTTTAATCAGATCTCAATATTTCGGGGTCCTAGGAAGCTTCCGTGACCATTCCCGCGAGGGTGTGACTATGCCTGTGTGCGTGTGTGTGTGTGTGTGAGTATGTAACTCCCTTATAACTTTTGAACGGCTAGATCAATTTAGTAAAAATTGGTGTCATTCGAAAGGTTTTGTTTGAACTTAGATTTTTAATATGATTTGGACCAATTTCATTCTTTAGATTTTGAGAAATCTCAAAAAAAACTAAAAAAATAAATTTTTCAAATGTGGTTTTTTTCAAACTAACTTTTAAATAGCTTAACCAATCAATTCCAACAACTAATCAGCTCTCAACCTTGTAAAACCACGTCTATTGCCGCAAACCAAATCAAAATCGGTTGATTCGTTTGTGAGTTATCGTGAACGAAAGAAGTCTAAAAAATTGATGTTTTTCAAATTATTTCGAAAATTTTCATATGATCAATAGGTGTTTTTGAGTCTTCCGCAGGACTTGAAAAATAACATCGATGGCCACCAATCGAGTGAAAATCGGTTGATTCATTAAAAAGTTATGGCAATTTAAATTTACATAAATTGTACTTTATGAAACTGTTATCAGACTGTTGAGCTCGAAGAGCTCAAAAGCATAGAGCAGCTCTTGTATTGAGCACGGAGAGGTCAAAATAATGTACTATTTATAGTTTTGAGCTCGCAGAGCTCAAAAACAGGGTAATAAACGAAATCCAAGCACTTAGGTATGGGAATAGCGGGAAGTTACAGGGACGGCCTGCAAGGTCTACCATCTTTTCTAATTTTTATTTTTAAAATTGGTCAATAATAAATGAAGATGGTTCGCGTTTCAACCAATAAGGAATTATGTCCCATTTTTTGCGAGTTTCGACCATTGAATAACTTAAAATTCCCAAGAATTTAAATGTTAGGGTAAAAATACAGTGATAACATGTTTTTTTAAAATTTAAATAACTTTATTTTTTATAAAAATTGGTACAAAAATATGTATGCTCTGCGCATGACTACCGCTGTAGTAACGAAATACAGCTAACAATTTGCTTGTTAATTTCATGAATTTTAAATATAGATTCAATTGGAGGACCAGGATAACGTACCACGCAAATTGTAGGACAATGTAACTGTTACATTATATAATTATAAAGTAAGTAAAAAAATAAAAATCAGCTGGTTAGCAATCACTTTTGATGACCTCGTTATCGATACAGGTTGAAAGAAGGAGGACTCTTCGATCAAACCATACATTTTGTAGGACAAAATTTTTTTTGAATAATGTGGATTATTATTATTAGATTTAACGGAAAAAAATCCAGTTACTAATAAATTTTTGAGAATCATCAAATCAACATCTTTTATCTCTGCTACCCCTGTTACCTACCACAATCGAGAATTTTTCATAGGAAAATGTTGGGCGTCTTATAGAAACGATGCTATTCACGAAGATTTGGCTTGATAGTAATTATTTTAATATCATGGATCTGTATTACTATTTTCGAGCGTAGGACCGGGATAACGTACCATGCAATTTGTAGGACAATATAACTGTTAGATTATATAAATATTAACGAAGTAAAAAAAAATAAATCAGCTGGTTAGCAATTATTTTTGATGACCTTGTTATCGATACATGTTGGAAGGAGGGGGACATTTTGATGAAACCATACATTTTGTAGGACAAAAATGTTTTCGAATAATTTAGATTATTATCATTAGATTTTACAAAAAAAAATCCAGTTAGTAATAAATTTGTGAGAATCATCAAGTCAACATCTTTTATTCCTGCTACCCCTGTCACCTACCACAATCGAGAATTTTCGCACAGGAAAAAGTTGGGCGTCTCATTGAAACGAAGCTACTCACGGAAAATTAGCTTGTTACTAATCAAGTGAAAAAATAGGCCAGGGAACCCGGACTATATAATTACTTTTTAAATTACCTGCAATTTGAAAGGTGTAGATATTCTAATCAATAATCATTGGCATCTTTAGCAATAAATGTACTATGTAATATGATTTTTTATATTTATCTGGGGCATATGGGGCATATAGCATTCTCCTATAACACACTAACTGTAACTCACGGTTCCACTCGCGTTTATAGTTATTGCTTCACGTCTGTCGTAACGTGATATTATATGGACGCTGATAAGCAATAATGTGTTAACCCACAAAAAGTCAAATTCGGAGATATTGATGTATTATGATACTGCGTCATCTATTTAACATTATTCAAAATGATTTAAAGTTATCTAAACTAAGTAAGTACGGAAAAAAGTTTCTTAATTTAATGTTTCGAATTTCAATTGCGTTCCGTATTTTGAAATTTATACAATAATCTCAAATATTAGAAAAACTTATTATTAGAAAACGAATTAAATACATTAATCTGCCTTCATTAATTACACTATTTATCAAAATGGGAAAGAAAGGATATATACGTCTTCAAACATTATGATTAAAAATAGGTTTGACATGTTTAGACACCATTTTCTCAAAATGGAGTCCATGTGGTTTGACGCAGTATTGCTTATCAGCGTCCATATAGCCCATAACCCTCCTCAATAAATGGTCTTTCCAAAACAAAAGTAATTTTTCGAATCAGACCAGTTGTTTCAGAAATTATCCCCTACGTAAATTCAAAATATATTTTACTAGCTGTCCATTGTGGTTTCACTCGCGTTTATGGTAACTGCTTCACTCCTTTGAGTTGTAGCGTGATGTAATATAGCCTATAATAGCCTTAAATAAATAAACTATATAACACAAAAATATTTTTTCAATTCGAACCAATAGTTCCGTTATGTTATAATATAAGTATAGATTCAAGCAGGCTCTCATGAGCACTTTTGAATTATCTATACATAAATATATATAATACATTATTAAGGATGCTACACCGATTCGGAATGAAGATTCTATCGAAAAGGATCAGCGAGAAATGCGAGATAGACTCTTTTAAAATTAAATCAATACATTCGTTTAGACGCATCTTTATCGTCAACGTAATCTTGTTCATGCTTTAGTTATAAGGGACTTTACCGCTTTAAAATATTAGTAAAGACATCTTTACCTTTTCCTCCAGGGTCAAAGACCACATGGCAATCGTAAGAACCTGGAGGTCGACTTCGCTGAGATCCCCTGGCAAGCGATGGTGCTACTCCAGACCAACAAGAGCCTCCTCTGCGGTGGTGTGATCACCAGACCTGATGTCGTTGTGACATCCGCTGCTTGTGTTGAAGGGTTTGTTAATTTTGGATAAAATAATGACCATTTTTGGTTGTTAAAAAGCGATTTTCTTGTAATTCAATGTAATAGACTCCTTTCTTAAGGAGAAGCTTTTAGAGCTTTATCCAACACGCTGGTCCTGCGAGCCAGATAGCTTAATCTTTTGATTCTTCTATAATATTAGAGATTATTATTGAAAGAGAATAGTTTGATTTTTTTTCAATAGTCAAATGGAACGTTTCGTGTCAATCACATTTCATTTATAAAATATTGTAGACACGACAAAAAAAATTTAAACAAATCAATCAAAGAAATGAAAAGTAGACGTAGTGTTCTTATGTATTTCAGCAATAATGCATTTCAAAGAAAAGTATTTTAATGGGTCTGAATTGTGAATATGTAATATTTATTTTAATAACCTCGATAACGCAGTTCGAACTCTTTTCTAGAGAATTGTCCGTGGTTATTAAATTACTCCATTTATAAGATATGATCATATTATTATAAGAAACGCTTGACTCCCTGATCCTCACATATAGCTCATTTTTCTAGATTGGATGCCAAGAACGTTCTTATCAAGGGAGGTGAATGGAAACTCGGAATCGACGACGAGCCTCTGCCATTCCAAATAGTTCAAGTCAAGACAATCCTACGCCATCCCCTTTACAAGCCCGGAAGCCTCCTCTACGACGCTGCGATCCTGGTACTCTCAGAGAATCTGCGTTTCGCTAAGAATATCTACCCCATTTGTCTGCCTGGGGCTGATGAGACATTGGACGCGTATTACAGTGGGGCAGGACAGTGCATCGTGACTGGATGGGGCAAAGTTGTTTTACAAGGTAAGTGTTGTAATAATAAATTAAAATAATAATTTAAAAAAAAAAGGGAAAAATGAAATTTAGACTAAAAAAATGGAAATTATCTAAAAAAGGTCACAAGATAAAATGAAAACATAATATTTATTTAAATCTATAATTATGGTCGTATATATTTTGCGATTTGATAGAAGCGTTTCAGAAAAGTACTGTGATTTTTATTTTATATTTCATTATAAACATGACCAATTGTGTGTATTAAATTTTAAGTTAATACAACAACAAAATAAAATTTTATATAGAAAAGTTTTTACCCTTTTTCACTCATTTGGGGGTAGAATATCGAGAAACCCTTTCTTAGTGGATGCTTACAATAGAAAAGGCACCCACTGCCAAATAGCAATAATGTGTCAACCCACTAAAAGTCAAATTCGAAGATATCAATGTATTCTGATAATGCATGATCTATTTAACATTATTAAAAAAAAAATAAAAATAAAAAAAAGTATATAAACTAAATAAGTACGGAAAAAAGTTTCTTCATTTCATGTTTTGAACACACGTCAAGTGTGTTCCATATTTTGCTATTAGCAATAATCTATACTAATATTATAGAACTGAAGAGTTTGTTTATTGGTTTGTTTGAACGAGCTTATCTCAGGAACTATTGGTTTGAATCGACAAATTCTTTTTGTGTTAGATAGTTTGTTTTTTGACGAAGGCTACAGGCGTCACAGACAGCTAATCTTATTTAAAAAACTTATTATTAGAAAATCAGTTTTATTATATTATCATTCTAACTTTAATTCATTATACCGTTTATCAAAATAGACAAGAAAAGAAGGATTTATACTTCAAACAAATTCATTAAGACTAGGTTTGACATCTTTAGACGCCATTTTCTCAAAATGAAGTCCATATCGCTTAACACAGTATTGCTTATCAGCAATGAAGATTGATTACTCAAAATTTTAGCGTTTGATGTAACTGTATAACTACCAGTGTGTTTTATTATTTTTAAAAATCGTTTCGTTTACATATGTTATGTAAACTACAGTTTTACACTTACGCAAAACGTCGGCATTGATTGGTTTATAGTACCATTTTTAATTTTAGGGTACCGTAAAGTATTTATATCATTTTATAACTATATATGGACACATGAATTTAAATTAGTATTTTTATACACTAAGACAATGTTAAATATACATAAAGATATGTTAATGATAACAGGCGTGGATTTGACAAGCGTTAATTTTCTATCCGGATAACAATTAAAATGTAACAAAAATACATTATGTATAAATGGTTTTAAAAGACTATCGAGTTTCTTGCCGGTTCTTCTCGGTAGAGACTACATTCCGAACCGGTGGTAGCTTTGTAAAAATCTAAAATGAAAATATGACATGTAACTTGACGATTCGAAAGTGTTTTAAAAGCCCATTTAAATAAAGTATATTTTTAGTTTGAGTTTGTTATAAGCTAAGGATTTTGACAACCAGAGTGTGGTCCACTTTGGATGACGTTACCTAGCAGCCAACCAGCCAATTGCTTTGAGAGACGATCTTGTGACTATCATTATTTACGAATTTTGTATGTGCGAAATTAAGTCCGAAACCACGAAGTCTATTTTAAAAATTATGGTACTACTTGACGGCTTGGACGGCGTTGCCTAGCAACCTATCATAAGTTGCTAGGCAACGCCGTCCAAAACGCATTCTGTGTGCCAAAATCTGTAAGATTATCTATAGTTATATAATATTATTAATTAGTATCGAGTATTATTATCATGAACATAATATTATGAATATTTTTAAAGCACTTCAACGACTTAGCAATATTAATAATATATTCATAACATTAATATTTTTATAATCTGTTGTCGATTCACGTTGATAGAATTTTAAGTTATTGTAACAGGTAAACTTGTATGTAAATTAATACCTTTAAACGAAAAACCGAAGAGTTAACTTGAATGTAAGTATTATTTTTATTTTTTTAATGTGTTTTTTAAATCCGCCTTCGGCAACGGGGGTTCTTTATTCGATTTAAACAGGGTTTTCTTTATTTAATTGCGTATTTATATTAAAAGCATATCTCTATTAATTATTTTAGTAATATAACACACTGGGCATATTCCAAAAAAAATCCAGCATATTGGCTATAGACATCGCGATTTTTCCAGAATAGTCTCACATATTTGAAAAAGTTATACTTTTTTATTCGTTATACCCTTTTGTCAAAATAAATTATGAATATGCACTTCAAACAGAATTGTTGAGAATAGGTTTCACATCTTTAGGCGCCATTTTCTCAAAATGAAGTCCGTGTGGCTTGACATGGTATTGCTTATCAGTGTCCAAATATCGAAGCTATTACTTTACTATGACGCCCGTAATTTCGCGGTTTTGACCGACATATGACAGTAGGCTCTCTGACTATACTTATATGCGGTGCGAATACACATAAATACGAATATTGCGTTTCAGAGAACGCGTACCCCAAAACGTCCAATCCGTAACAAGCCTTAAAGCTCTATAAGTAAATATATAATGTCGTAATTACCAAACATTTTATAGTTAATTAAATAAAGATGTGCAATTAATTACTTGGCATTCCTTTTATACCTAATTACGAAATTAAATTTGATTGGGTAAGTCTTCGGCTGGGAGATGGTCGACCTTCTAGGCTATTTCTAATTAAGAATTTTATAAATATTATTATTTGATGAGCGTGTCGCAATGGTGGCGTTGGTTGGTCGCAGGATCGATCTCGGTGTAGCCATTTTATTTATATATTAATACGTAAAACAAAAACTTTGTACCGTTTTTAACGACAATTGCGCGGATGGAGTGATATGAAATTTCTCACAATTATAGTTTATATAGAGAAGAAGAGACGAATGCTAATATTATTTAATTATGCATAAACTACATTAATACATAAAAAACACATTACATACACTGCCACGTATTTGACACTCACACATATGTCTTTATTGTTATACTTTATTGTATCTTGAAATCTGAAACTAATTAATTAATTCGGTTCGGAATGTAGATTCTACCGAGAAGAACCGGCAAGAAACTCGATAGTTACTCTTTTTTAAAGTTTTACAATGGGTACATACATTTATGAGTTACAAATATATTAAATACCCTGTGTGAATCCAGCTTATACTAAATCCAAGCATGTTTATCATCTATATAATCTTGAACATAATAAAATGCTTTAGCTACTAAGGACTTTTTAATATGTACTAAAGCAATTGCAAACATAAACATTCTTTAATTTAGTTTATCTCAATAGTGGTTTATCAAAAATAAATTTGGAAAATCCAACATGAAAAACACATGAAATATTAATAATTGTCGATGTAACGAAGTTCATCTTGGGTTTATTAAATTCCTATTTTAAATTCATTACACATTACATTTTCATATTAATCTAGGATTCAAGTGGGTTAAGCACCTAAGACTCATATAATGTATATATTTAAGTACCGTAACTGTTAAATTGAAATGTAAATACATCGTATTCAGTAAAATGTCCCATTTGGTTTCTTCTCAAATAATGCATTGAACGGACAATGATAAGCAATACTATGTTAAGCTACACGGACATCATTTTGAGAAAATGTCATCTAAAGTTGTCAAACAAATTCTTACTAAATTTTTTTTAAGGAAATACATATCCATCTTTCGTTTTCTTTTTTGATGAAAACTATAATTAATTAAAATAAAAGCCACAAAACAAAGAATTTTTATAAATAAATAACGCATCACACACAACGGCCCCCATTAAGATTTCATGACCTTGTGTCGGGGGTCCGGACACACACAACACTAACACAAACACCCAGATCATAACAAACATCCGTATGGCCAATACACACGTTTGCCGGAGATCGAATCTATTAAATTGAAATAAAGTTTATATTTATATGTTTTGATAAGGGGTGTAATGAATAGAAAGTGGATTGATATCATAAAAAGTTTTATCTAATAATCGGTTTTTCAAATATATATTAGAATATAGCGAATTGCAAAATATGGAACACACTTAAATATTCGAAACACTAAATTATCAAACTTTTTTTCGTACTTATTTAGTTCAGATGAAGTTTTTTGAATAATGTTAAATCAAAATCAAAAAATACTTTATTCAAGTAAGAGTAAGAGCTTTACGAGCACTTTTGAATCGTCATACATGAAAATAACAAAAAAAAATTACATAAATAATGAAGCTACCACCGGTTCGGAACGCAGATTCTACCGAGAAGAAGCGGCAAGCCCACGCATCTTTATCGTCAACGTAATCTTGTATAGAGTAATATGCTTTAGCTATTAGTGACTTTTAACATATGATTTAAATCTATTTATGGAAAACTGCAAACATTTCTGGGGGATTTTATTATAAAAACGAATACCTTTCCCCAGAAAGGAAACATTTACTTTGTGAAGTCGAAAACAAGGTGTTGTAAGTTTATCTTTCTTTCTCGTGTGAGTACATCAATATCTCTAATTTTGATATTTTGTGGGTTGACACATTATTACTTATCAGCATCCAAATACTAGCTACCATTCACGTTTATGGTTACTACTTCGCCCCTATGAATCGTAGCGTGGTGTAATATAGCCTATAACCTTCAATAAACAGGCTATTCAACGTAAAAAGAATTTTTCAAATCGGATCATTATATTTCGTTTTTTTTTTATTGTCCTTATTTGGTAACAATAACCTGGTCGAAAATTACGAATTTTCTAATATTTTTTTCATTATAATTTAACATTATAAAAAATGATTCAGTTCAATCATTTAATCGATAATTTCTTATCTAACTCGTATGTGTGGCTAGAAATACGCCACATTTGTCTGCTATATAAGACAAAAAAAGAAAAATAAAGTATAACTTCACAGATTATCCCCTATTAAACGGAAGACATGCCTCACAATTTAATTGAATATGAATAAAATTACAAAAGATTTGGCTGTACGGTGTAATACCTTTGCCTTTTCCCTCTGAGGAAAGAAAAAAACAAAAAAAAACAGATTATCCCCTACATACAAACTAACAAACCAATTTTACCTCTTTATAATATTATGGAATATCTTAATTTACAAGTTTTTTTAACAATAACACGTTTAGCATTTAAATTAAATGACAATTCTTAATTAATATAATTTATTATGCTTTTCAATCAAATACCAATGCCAATGAATCGTATAATTTATAGCTATTTTTAATCTATGTTCATATTTCTCTCGCGACCTTCATAGTTATAACACGGGTTTGTGATTTCTATGGAAATGTCAAAATCGATTCTGAAACTTTAGAGGTACCATTTGCTATATAAACTACAGAACGATTTTTTTGTGTTTGAATTGAATGAGCCAGTGTTTAGTATATTTTGACGATGATAAGCAATACCATGTTAAGCCATACGGACTTCGGGAGGGGCAGCGAATGCGCATGCGCAAGCGATCCCGAGACCTCTCCATTTCCGTGTTGAGGCCATCGCAGAGGTTTTAGTGGGTAAAATAGCCACATAACCCGATCTCCCCCCCCCAGGAATCGGGTGTTTTTTCGAAGATTTCACCTGCGTAACCAAACAAGAAATACGGAATTAATTTTGAGAAAATAACCTTTTTATAGTCTTGTATTACACATATAAATTTGAAAACACTCGACGTCTCGTTACGTAAATTCGCGAACTAATAGAATATATTGCAACCTTGCAATGTTTGTTGACGAACCGACGCGAATTGGCCCAAGTATTCGACGTTACCAAGTTCATACAGGGTCATACGGACCTAATGTATGTGTAAAATATGCTTCTTTCTAGAATATTCTCGAAAATATTGACACTCAAATTTATTGTATAGGCTATATTACATCACGCTACGATATCATGGGAGCGAAACAGTAACCAAAAACGTAAGTGAAGCCGCGAAGGACAACTACAGTCTATGTATATAATGAAAATTGATAGACGCGTTGGCGCAATGGTCACTGGAACTGACTAAAGCGCTAATGGTCGCGGGTTCGATCCCCGCTCACGGCAAATGTGTGTATTGGCCATACGGATGTTTGTCGTGATCTGGATGTTTGTGTTAGTGTTGTGAGTGTTTCCGGACCCCCGACACAAGGTCATGAGATCTTAATGGAGGCCGTTGACTTTGATGCGTTAAAAAAAAAACTAATCTTATTTGGATGCTGATAAGCAATAATGTGTCAACCCGCAATACGTAAAATTCGGAGGTATTGATGTATTTTGATAGTGTGTTACCTATTTGCGTTATTATTATGCGTTCCATACTTTGCAATTTATACAATAATCTCAAATAATTAAAAAACTTATTATTAGATACCACGTTAAATATATCAATCTGCTTTTAATTCATTACACCTTTTATCAAAATAATAAAGAAAAGATGGATATATACGTCTTCAAACAAATTGATTAAGAATAGCTTTGACAGCTTTAGACACCATTTTCTCTAAAGTCCGTGTGGCTTTACACAGTATTGCATATCAGCGTCCATGTGACGTTAAAAATCTGCACCCATTGCCAATTTTAACGACCTCGTCAATTGACTTGTTAGCTCAGATTTTTACGGATGTATGTAGATCCTAGCTATAGCTCACTGACTACAGCTCGTATACGGGCAGTACGTCACTCTCAAAGAAGATCGAAGTGAACCGGAAGCTTACTCAGTTCCTTTTCTTACTTCTTATTCCCTTTCATCATATTTCTTTAAGGCTGGCATCGCATTTGTTGGTCCTTTGGTTTTGCGAATGTCCATGGTGAATGATCGCTTAACATAAGGTGTCCTCGCTTACGGTCGAATGCATCTCAGCGGTTATCACTGAGGCGTGGTAGGGATGTTGATTTTTAGTGGACAGTCCGGTTCAACGTCTAAGTCCGGGAGTCCCACATACCCGTGAGACTATGTCACTTGCGGGATGCGTAAATGCATTTCCCGACATGAAAAAGGTGTCCTCCCTCCTCAGTTTTTTTTTATAAAAAAAAGATACTCTCGCCTGTATTATATCTATGTATCTAGTATAGTAATGCATGTTCTTGAAAAATTCCAACTATTAGGCGAGGATTACACTTTTAAGCTGTAAAAGTACCTACAAAAAAGCGCGGACAGATAATTTCAAGTGTACACAAAGAATTTATTTAACTCTTTATAAAAGTCTGAGAGCAAAACTTATAAGTGTAATTCTCGCCTTACTGCACAAAGATACAATTCTAAAACCAGTGGCTCTTAACCTTTTACTGATGAGGGACCAATGGAGAATATTTGCCTAGTCATGAACCACTAACTATTCGCAAGAATTATTCTTAAAATAGATGCAAACGTCTGTATTGGTCATACGGATGTTTGCTGTGGTCTGGGTGTTTGTGCTTCTGTTGTGTGTGTTTCCGGAACCCCGACACAGGACCTTAGGACCCTAATGGGAGCCGTTGAGTGTGATGCGTTGAGTGTTAAGGGTTGAGTTATTTGTATAGATTTTTGAAATGGCTTCGCGGACCATTTTGGGTGCATCTAGAGACCATTAATGGTTCACGTACCAGTAATAGACCGGACAAACTATCTAATAATAAAATCCCGATTTCAATGATTACTAACGGAACGCTAAAAATATATATTTGTAAACATAAATAAAAATACATAAATACAACATCGAAGTTTTAAGGTTATCTGGTTTATTAAAATCAACTACATAGTTACGAATATAATAGAATTGATTTGTTTATTTTGGTTTAAAATGGTTTTTTATAATATCCTAGTTTTTTTCCGCGACTTCGCTCGCATTATTGTAGATTATGTTTTAAAATAATACGCATGTATATATAAAATATAGTCTACGACCATCTTAAATAATTTACCTTTCAAATGGTACTATAATTTTTAAAATAGCTTCGGTGGTTCTGGAGTTTTATTCGCATATACAAAATTCGCTCTCTCTATTATAGTAAGTACTCGCTGTTCACACGCATATTCTTTGAATGGTGTCTTTCGGTGAAAATCGTTACGTTATAACTTAATTTTAATGAACCGCTTAAGTTAATTACTCAAAACTATTAATAATCTTGTGTGGATTTTAAATATCTGATAAGTTTTATTATCAAAACCATAGGTTAATACATATTTATAATGTAATGACTATTTACTTTCAATAAAAATTTTATTAATAATGTTATTTTAGGTCTGGGCTCTTTCGGGTCAGGGGCCCGTGGCTTTTTGCACACCCTGCTACCCTATAGTTACGCCCCTGACTATGCCTATAACCTTCGCACACGTGCAGATAATAGTTGACTAATATCGCACACATACGACCATACAAACAATATTTTTTATTCATAGATATATTTTTTTATTTATTTATAAATTTTTTGTAGTTACGTTCACGGTCGCTTATTTGAATGTTAGATTTTTTAATAAAAAAAAAACTTTTTATTGATACCACGAATTGATGCGTAGATTCAACATCTGTAATATATCAACATACAGACAGTCAGGGACACTCATTAAGTATTTCATAATAATATGTAATCAAGTTTCATATACCTATTTATTAAAAAAAGCTTATGTGATAAATTTAACCTTATGTGATAAAAACCCAGAATGCCGATCGCTTTGGATGACGTTGCCTAGCAACCAGCTAGCGACTGAGTAGGTCTGACAGAGCCAACAAGTCAATTGACGGGTTTGTCAAATTTGTGGGATTTAGGAATATTGGTAATGTTTTAGAAAAGTAATCTGATAAATAGATAATGGTGTTCAAAGTAACAATATTTCTGTTCTTAATTTCCACCCATTAGATTAAAATGGTGCTGATAAAAATGTTATTGGTAAAACAACAAAGAATAAAAACTAGTCATGTTTGAGTCAGATATTAACTGAATCGTCTGTGTGTGAATCTGTTTCATGCGTTACCGGTTTTATTTTATAAAAATATGACATTTAAGTTTTTCTATAATTTTTTTTAAACCTTTATAAAAAAGAAAGATGGCGGTCGTAAGTTTGACAGCTGTATAACGATATGCGTTAAAATATAAATGTCATGTTCTGTAAAATAACGTTAAGTATACATTAAAGTAATTAATTAGAATTTAAATTATGGGCAAATTATTTGTAATTTAAAATTTTAGGAAAATTATGACTTTGTATGAATTTTTTTATAAAATAAGTTGACGAATTCTTATCTGTATTCGTGAATAAAATACACTTTTTATTGTGCTTAAAAGCGGATTTTAAAATTTTAAAATTAAATAGGGTTAGGATATATAAAATAATTAAGGCAGTGTACATACTAAAATATTTATTAGTGTAATAATAAGACCATAATATTTAACTGTGTGGGTCTGCTTAAGTATTACAACTAAAAAGAAAACATTCTACATAACTAAAAAAAAATCCTACTACAATATCTGTCGGATTAAAAAAAAATATCTAATACAAATTAATTTTATATGTATATACCTAAATCATTTAAATTATTGAATTTTATGTATATTTTTTTCTGATTTGTCTCTTAACAAATATGAGTATTTAAATTAAGCTTCTTTCTCCTTCCAGCTCACCTCTCCGGCAGCATCATGCACAGCCTCAACGTGTCCCTCATCGCACCATCAGACTGCCAAGCCAAGCTGTCTTCAGACTACCCTCACTTGCTGGACCAATACGATGAAGATAGCTGCGTGTGTGGAGAACCTAGCAACCCATTGAACAACATTTGCAAGGTATGTTGACAACTTCATATTACTAACGGCTAAAATCCTCTAGGCTGTTAACCTACTTGAATACAGATTATTTTTAGAAGCAGATGAGACACCTGATGTTAAGTGATCAGCCCATTGACATTTTTCAGTACCAGAATAGTTTTTTTTTTATTAACTTGTTTTACGGCCCTAGGTTCAAGCACTTTTGAGCCTCACAAGAATAACGCTCAAATGTGTTGCCACCTTAAAAAAGAAATGAGGGACAATGGAATAGGACATAAGAAAAGGAATGGGAAAGGGACTGATGCTTTCGGCTTTAACTCATTGTACAAAACGCAGATGTTTTAGCTACTTCACGATAATCAAAATGTGAGAGTGAGCTACTGCCCCGGCTCAGCCTGTATACGAGCTGTACTCATATATGCTAGTGTGCTTAATTATAGTTAAAGAGACAACTACAATTAGCTAATGATAAAAAAAATCCAAATTGTTGATTTATTATTTCGTGTTAACCCACATGTGGTTAAATAATATTGAATATTAAACATCGATTCAAAAATTGGGACACAGCTGGGATTCAAATCGCACCTTTCTGCATGTAATGTCAGGTGTTCTGACATTTTAGTTTTGGCCACACACTCGCTATGTTGAAATTCTTGATATAATGATTTTTATATTACAGACTTATTGTCTATATCTTTTCAGAGTTCCTAACTAGTCAAAGATTTATGTTACAATATTTTATTTGGTAATAGCACGGTATTATCTCTCGTCAAAACTTGACATAGATTTAAATTTCGTACTATTTATATTTACATTGTAAACAGGTAAACTTTGTTTATAAGTTTGTATGTATGGAGTAATCGCTAAAAGTACTCATGCGATTTAAAAAATATTTTTGAGTTAGATAGACTATTTATTGAAGAAGGTTATCGACTTTATTACATCATGATTTGACTCACATGAGCGAAACAGTAATCATAAAGGGCTGCTAATTTCGAGTTACAAATAAGATTACGGTTTTACATAAACGAAAAATTTAAAATATGTTAAAATATGTATATTTTTTTGTTTATTTCCAGGTGGATATCGGCAGTGCCCTTGCTTGTACAAATGGAGACGGACACTACGTGTTCAGAGGCGTTTACTCTTGGGATTCAGGTAGGTTCATAACAATTGCACCTTAATTCATTTAAGTAACTAAAAGATATTAAAAAATCAAAATATACTTTATTCTTGAATAAATAGGCTCTTTTGAATCGTCAAAAAATTACCACGAAATTCGATTCGAAATGTCGATTCTAACGAGAAGAACTAACAAAAAACTCGATAGTTACTCTTTTATAATTAAGTCAATACAATAGAAGGGGACGGTCATATACAGAAACACTATGTTTTAATACATACAGTTGATAAACATATCTCAGATATTCACGTGATGTTCTTCTTCATCGAACATAACAAACAACACTTGAAAAATAAATAATGCAAATGAAGATAGTAGGATTAAGAGTATTAAGATTTAGATAGTAGACCATCACAGAGCAGACGTGGACGATTTCGTTCAGCCATCCCAAAGTAGTCACCCTAAGCGGGTTAATTGGAATTCATATATTCATTTTCTTCCGATTATCTCCCTGACTATGTACAGTTAATAACGCGATTATTTTAATTTTTCATATGATTTTTGTTTAAGCTCGTAACTAAAAATAATTTGATTTATTATGTTTAACGAAATTCTAAAAAAATGTATTTAATACTTCAGTATACCCTAGGGTGGTTAAACGGAATCATCCGCAGACGTAATACATCGGATACAAAAAAAAACCAATTTGAATTTGAGGCGTCAAAAGTGCTTTCAAAGAAACTACGTCATATTTCTGCCATTTAAGGACTAGCTTACTTGCTAGAAAGTAGTCGCTAAATAGTCTTCCATCTACTATCTAACCTTACGTTAATTAAAAAAAAATGTATCTTTACGTGTATTGTTTGATTGTTCCAGGTTGTCAAGTTGGTAACCAAATCGCGGGTTTCTACAGATTCGATCTCGAGTGGTACCAATGGGCTATTGGGCTGATCGAGAGTGTAAGGTTCGCTCAATTCAGCACCATCACTAAAGTGACCTCAGGAAGAGTGACCGGAGGTGTCAAGGGTTCCCAATATGGCATAAAGGGTTCACAGTTCGGTGTGAAGGGCTCAGTCAATGCTGGCGAGAGCGGGGTTAAAGGTGTGTCTGGTTTCGGAGTTTCGAAGGGCCAGTTCGATTTCGGCCAGGGTTTGTTGAGCCAGGGTCAGTTTAAACAAGTCAACCAGTTCACTGAGAAGATATCTTCAAGCGGCAGTCAGACTGGATTCGGAGCCGCCTTCAATTTCAGCGAAATCAAACCAATCACGAACGGTTTCAGCGCAACGTACTCCGAGAAGAAAGTGTTCCAAACCGAACCAAAGATAATCACTTACACGACGAAGCCCGAAATAGTTACTTACACGACGAAGCCAGAAATAGTCACTTTCACGACTAAACCCGAAATAGTCACATTCACAACGAAGCCAGAAATTTTCACTTACACGACCAAACCGAAGATCATTACTTACACGACGAAGCCCAAAATCGTCACGTATACGACGAAGCCGAAAATCGTTACATTTACGACGAAGCCTCAAATTATTACATACGAAACGTCCGGAAGCCGTACTAACCCACAATACATTGCCCCTGGTGTAACATTCAACCCCTCTTTCTCAGAGATTGTCGGTAAACACCAACACACAGCGAAATGCAAATGTCTTGAAACCAAGAAGTGAATACCTCGGAATCCCAAAATTAAGTCTTAAGGCCTACGCAGACGACGCATAAGGGAGTTCTGCGACATATATTTTCCCTTTCAAAATAGATTATTCATAACTATTATTGTTATTGATATTATTGATATTGATATATAGAATATAGAGTTTACTAGTAAAACAAAAGACTGGCTTCGATCATTTTCACACTTTTTGGACATTTTTTTCTAAGGCAGTCACTCGTCTGCGCAGGCCCTTAATGTTAGTGCCATAAAATTCTGTATTTAATGACGAAATTAATTAAAACGATTTGAAAGTACAAAAACGACACCAGTTCCTAGGAAGAGTTACCGAAAAATTCTGCTTCGAAAATAAAATTCAAAATGGCGAACGATTTTTTTTATGACGGACACATGAAAGTAGAGCTTGAAGTAATATTTTCTGTCATTTGTGACACTAGAGCATAGTGCGCTCATTAAATTTTGAGACTTCACTTTAAATTTTCATAATGTATCTTTTTATTTCAATATAGATCTACTACTAGTTTTGGGTTAATTTAACCAATTAAATTTATTAAAATAGTGAAGTTATATTGTTATTTTTGTTAAATATTAAACAAGTATTCAACTGATTCATTATTGCTTATAATTATATGGGGATGCCATATGCAAAAAACGATAAAATTTTTATTATTTTTTATCTCTGCTCCTTCTCAAGCTTTACTTTCGTGAGTATATAAATACAATGTACATAGGTAGGATATATTTAATATTATTATTTATGTATATATGTTTCAAATAGCCATTTTTTCATTCTACCTATATTACGTTTTATTGATAATTAATAATCATATTTTAATGTATAATAATTAGATTTTTGACCATATTGGTTGACAAATAACCAAAATGGTCGACTCTCTAATGTTAATTGGTCATAGTTTTTAAATTAAGTTCTATTTTTATAAAAAAAAAACTGACATACATATATGTAAAAGTAAGTATTTAGTCAATATGTTATATATTGATTTTTTTTATAATTGTAAAATTTAGTATTAAATAAAATGGAGGTACTTTACATGTAATTTTTTTTGTTTTATTTTCTTTTCATTTCATTTTTATGTGTCTTTTTAGGCTTAATAATAAGAAATGTCAAAGATTTAAAAAAAAAAAAACTTTAAAAAAATAAACAGACTTCAAACGAATTTAAGTAATCTAAAAAACAAGAAATAAATATTTTCTAGTAAATTTTTAAGTTGTTGCCTTGTAAAATATTCAAAGTCGGCCAAGAAAAACGTATCTTAATATAAATAGGCAATCTTTTGTCTTCATCATCAGTTAACTATCAAAAATATCTAAATATATATATCTATATATCGGTATAGTAATTGAAAGAGACCTAATGGGAATGGTATCAACTTAGAAGTAAACTCTTGAAACAACAAAAAATTCTAAATCCACCATCAGAGAAAAAACATAAAAAAATACATACAGCCGAAAATAGAACCTCTTTTTTCGAGGTTAAAAGAAACGTCTAAGTAGTAACAATCTAAAACCGAGAAAGCCAAAGTTAAAACAGCATTCACCTAGTATTTTTATACAATAAAAATATAACTGACTTTATTGAACCGATTAGGAATATATTCAGAAATATAATCCAATATGTTATTTTTTCCATAGCCATAACATAGCCATAGTAATTTCCATAGCCAAAAAATATTCCATTGTCTAAATAGACTGCCCTAACGTGTAATGGTAGCTTTTTTTATTAGAAAGCAAAGCAGGCACGATAATAATAATGTTTTAAAAATTTAACTAAATTTAAAACTGACTCGAGTATATTTTTTATGCCTGTGGCTTTCATTTTGTAACTTGACTTAATCTGTGAAAATTTAATATTGGCAATGAAGCTTAAAGCATTCGCCATGTATATTTTTTTATCTATGGTAGTCATAGATAATAAACTATATAAAAAAATCAATGACAAAATGTCAAATCTAAATTATTTGTAAATTATCGAATGAAATCTTTAAAAATTTTTCTGTAAAGATGAAAGATATTCCTTAAAACGTACGTATGTTACTTCAAATTATTTAATTTTTATTAATTTGAAACATTATATCTAAAATTGCGATTCAACAGGAATTTAAGTCCACACTTTTTGGCGCTTTTTAGTTTGAAATTAAAAAATATAGCAAATTATGTTTGTTGCATCAATTAATTCTTGCTCGTATATTTCTGTTAGGCGCTTAAATGAATTCATTCTTAATAATAATTAAAAAGAACTGTTTTTTGTATACACATTAAAATATGTACATACTGAAGCTACTTAAGTAGACTACTGATTTAATATTAGTATGAATTTGATTTTCAATTTTAGTGCCTAAAAACATGAAAACCAGAAGTCTACTGACGTTTTTTGATGAAGAATCTGGTACAAGCTGTAACTATAGCGTTCCTCGACTCAGATGTGATATGACCTCCAATGCATCTCGTTTCACATCCGATGCTTCCACATTTACATCGAAGATGTCACTCCCTTCGGCGATATCGAGGTAAGACAACAATTCATCAGCATCCACATCATAAAGAGGCGTGATTGTCTAGTGGTTAGAACACGTCGATCTTAACTGATGATCACGGGTTAAAAACCTGGCAAGCACCGAGTTTAGAAGTTTTTAAATTAATTTCGAGTTCGGTGGTGAAGGAAAATATCGTGAGGAAACCTACATGTGCTGGCTGAAATCCTGACACATGTATATCCGCCCCGCAGTGGCGCAGCGTGGTGTATTAAGCCCTAAACTTTTCCCTTAATACGAAAGAAGGCCTTTGCCCAGCTGTGGGATATTTTGAGGCAGATACTTTCTTTACAGCATTCACCTCATCTTATAAGTAGCATTTAGTCCTTTCTTTTTGAACCCTCACCAAAAAAGGGGTGTTATAAGTTTCACATGTGTATTTGTGTGTCTGTCTGTAGCTCGTAGCCCCCTAACAAATGAACCAAATTTGATGCGATTTTTTTGTTTGAATGCTGATTTATTCTAGATGGTTCTTAGTTATAATTTATGTATGAAGATGTGTTAAAACATTTGATAGTTATCAGACTCTCTAATGATCTGATCAACATCTACTGGATTAATCGACTCGAAATTTACTATACTGTAAATTATATTCAAATAACATAGCTGTGTAACCTTGACCTGATGCTGTATCATCTGGAAGCAGCAAGATCCACGACTCCTCACCAACTTACAACAGAAGCATCGTGTTAGGGCTCATGGAAAAGGAAGGCTATAAGCTATATTACATCACGCTACGACTCATAAAAACGTAGTAGTAACCATAAACGCGACTGAAACCGGGAAGACCAGCCACTTGGTCATAATTCTGACCCTATATTACGTTTAAGATTTCGAGAAGATCTTTACGAGCTGAAATGCAAGATGCGGATCTTCGGAGAGTCCGTCAGTCTCTGCCACTGCATCGCTGATGATTACCAGAAACGGATGACGTTTCTCGAGAAACGATTACAAAATTTGGAAGAACATCATCAATTAAGGGTTATTATGATTCTACTGTATAATTATGGTAGACTGGTTGGCGCAGTTGTACAACTGACTGAAGCGCTAACAGTCGCGGGTGCAATTCCCGCTTACGATAACGTTTGTATTGGATATAAGAATGCTTGTCGTGGTCTGGTTGTTTGTGTTTGTGTTGTGTGTTTTCAGACACCCGACAAATCAAATCATCAAATTAAAGACTTCAAAAAGTCAACGACTTTAAAATCAATAGGTAATTCGTTTATTTTGATGACATTTTTGAAGTTATTGATCGATTTTGATAAAAATGGACTAAACTGGAAATATATCCAAAAAAAATCTATATTATATTGAGGCTGATAAGTAATAATGTGTCAACCCACAAAAAGTAAAAGATATTGTATTGTAATAATGCGTCACGTATTTCATATTATTTTAATGTATAAAAAAATAGTCATCTTAACTAAATTAGAACGGAAAAAAGTTTCTTAATTTAATGTTTCGAATTTCAAGTGCGTTTCATATTTTGCAATTTTTACAATAATCTCATCTATTAGAAAAACCTATTATTGTATAAAAGTTTTCATTATACCAACCTGCTTTTTATTCATTATACCTTTTATCAAAATAGGAAAGAAAAAATGGGTATATAGCTCTTGAAATAAAGTTATTAAGAATAGGTTTGACATGTTTAGACGCCATTTTATTCAAAATGAAGTCAGTGTGGCTTAACATAGTATTGGTTATCAGCGTCCATATAAAATCATTGTTCTTAAATAATATTTCACTCGTCACACGGCCCTACGTTCTTTTTTAATAGGTGCTTGGTAAAAATACTTTTTTATATGGATCTCAATTGTTACAGAGTCGTGAGAGCAATTATTCGGCCATAATACAAAAAAATAAATTATTGTCGAACAGAACCCGGCAAGAAATAAAGGTATGTACTTAGTTATTTATAACTAACTCCAAAAAAGTAGGTTCTTTATTCAACCATTATATATGTACGTTAAAGACATTCTGACCCGATTTAAATGGAGTTTTCGCTATTTAAATTCATATTTTTTATGGAAGATTATCCGCCAAGCCGCGGTAGAATACATTTTAAGATTAAGCTCTATTAACCTCTCCTTAATAGGATCAGCAGTGTTACTGTTCTTTTTTACTTCACTTTATTGAAGGTTTTTGTAAATAATATGTATGTATCTGATATATATTTTCTTAAATAAAAGAACTCGTCAATAACTAATAAGAAATGATCCGAAATTGCTACGATCGTTTGTCCATTTATAGCAGGGATTCCCAATCTTTTGTACCATGCGCCTTGCACATCACATAATTTGTTTATAAACGATCAGCTCGGTCATTCAACGGGGTAATGCTGATAGTATTTTGGGAACTTTACCCAGATGCAGTGGCTTAGATGAGGTCTATAATCTTTTGTAATAAATTATCCTTTTTATATTATGTATAAGTTACACATAATAGAATTTTAGAATAGTGTTGTAAATATATATATTTCTCTATTTGTGTATAAGTTTGTATGTATATAACCTCCGCGGTTTACACAATAAATGATGAACCGTACTTTATGCTAATTTAAAACATCGACCGTAAAACAGTTTTTACCACCAAGGTTCTCCTTGTATATTATATATATAAGTATGTATGTGGGGCGTAATTTGAAATTAATGATGCACTATGATAATTTTTTTTTTGTGTTGAAAAGTGATGTAATATAGCCTATAACTTAGGCTATATTACATCACGCTACAATTCATAGAAGCTTAACCATAAACACGAGGAGCAGCTAGTATTAGATCATTTTGCTTTATAATGTCTCAGATTTGAAATACTCAATTAGCAAATGATTTATTTATACGTAAATTAGTTATCTTAATCTCAGCTAATAATGTCATTAAGAAATAATATTTGTTTATTAATTATTTAAAGTAATATAAACCTTAAAATAGTTTTAAAAAGTGATAAATGTTTACAAACAAAGTCACATATAATTGCCCGCGCATATCAATGATGGCGGGACAAAGTATTCTTATTTTTAAACTATTTTTTTGTCTATCTTTACAAATAAATAAAATTGAAATATCTATTTTTAATTTCAAATTAACAGCTTTTACCTAAATGCATACGAAAATATATACGGTAATAATTACATTTCTTTTTCTGTCTGTGGCTTGACCGATTTTGATGTGACTTTCACTTACATATAGCTTAATTCAAGTAGGGAAGGTAAATAAAAAATTATATAAATATTCATTCTTAATTTTTTAAATTAATAAATAAATAACTGGTCAAGTGCGAGTAGGACTCGCGCACCAAGGGTTCCGTACAGAGGGTTCTTACTTAGACTTAAAGTGCTCACTTGCGATAAAAATTAGTCATCAAAGGATCCACCAACGGACGCGACGTCTCAGCCCTCCATAAACTCAAACCATTTGTAGCCGCTTTAGCCGCATTGGCTATAAATAATAGGTATATAAATAAAAATAGTTGGTCAATTACGAAAATTAAATCTTAAAGAATATTTATTATATTTAAGAAATAAATTAATAAACTCTTAATTAATTAATTAATTTAATTTAAAAATTTTCGAACTAAGTTAATACAAGTACTTAAATCGCGTGAAGCTTTATATTTAATGTAAATTATGTAATGACGATAAAATTAACGATAATTGATGATAAAACTTTTAAAAGAAAAGTTTAATTTATTATTTTTAGCGCGTTTAAATAATATTTTTTATTTATTATTTCTTTATTTTCATATTAAGAATAATTTTAACTAACTTTTTCATGAAAACAATAATATTAAATATTTATTTGTTAAAAGGCTGTTTGCTTATTGCCAAATTAATTGTTATTTGTACTTAAAATATTTGGACAGTTTTAACTAAAGTTTTAAATTTTAAAATGATGTTACTTCTGGTAACATTAATCGAGCAGAATCGTACCATAAGTAATGCCATGATATTGCCCAGAGATGGCGTTGAATCGCGCTATCACTTTGTTAGCTGCGACGTTTAGATTGCATTGCGTTGTTTATAAAGGTTTGCTGCCCCAAGGTTTTCGTTTTGATACAAATTTCTCCTCATTGATTGTAAAATAGTTTTTTTGACCGTGGTCAACTTCTATGTTAATTTGTTTTAAGTACATAAAATTTTAATTCTAAGATTAAATTATTTTCCGCTTGATACGCTCTATTATTGTAAGATCTCACACACAAGTTTGGTTTATTTTCCAAAAATAATGCGTTTTTAATTAATTGGATACGTATTGATTTATAATTTAGGTTTTGTTAACAGCTTCAAGTGAATGCAGCTCTGAATATTTGATATAATTTACAACTTATACATTTACGCGTTACTGAGAAAAAGGTTGAAAGACAGATGTACAGACTGACCGACACACAAACAGAAATTTACAGTTTTCGGATTTTTTTCCATTATTTATACTATAAGACCTTGCTCCTGGCCAAATTTCATGATGCTAGGTCAATGGGAAGTACCCTGTAGGTTTTTATTCCCTTGTGAAAACGCTAAAATACTTAAAATATGCGACATAAATGACCGTATCTTTTGATTGCGTTAAATTAGAAGTTTGAGTTTTTCACAGCTTTTAGTAATTATAACTCTGAATACTTGACGTTGATAAAAATTTGTTACCTTCACGCGTTCCTGAGAAAAAGGTTGAAAGACAAACTTACAAATAGACAAACATACATACAGAAATTTACAGTTTTCAGATTTTTCCTTTATTTGTACCATAAGATCTTACTTCTTGCCAAATTTCATCGTGCTAGGTCAATGGGAAGTACCCTATAGGTTTTGATTCCTTTGCGAACACGCAAAAATGGTCAAAATATTCGACATATTTGCCATTATCTTTTGATTGCGTTGACTTAGAACTTCAATTTTTTTACAGCCGCATGTCATCGTAAACTTGAGTATATGATATTAATTAAAACATGATACGTCCTTGCATTTCTGAAAAAAAAGTCTTGTCAGCCAGACAGACAGAGAGACGGACAACAAAGTGATCCTATAAGGGTTCCGTTTTCCTTTTAAGGTACGGAACCCTAAAAAAAACGCAAAATCAAAATTAAGAGCAATGAAATAGTAAACAATATCCGATTGAAGTAGTATATATAAATAAATAAATATATATATATATATATATATATATATATAGATATATATATATATTGTATTTATACATAAGTTATGTTGGAACGTCACGATCAATATTTAATTACATGCTTGTAAATAAGATAATAAAATTGTGGTTTGATTATTATATTATATACCCTATTGTGACACATAAGTATGCATGATACCTTTTTAACCGACTGCAAAAAAGTAGGTTCTGTATTCGGCCGCTATGTATGTAAAGTAGTAATATGTTCGCAATGTTCTCAAAAACTTCAAATCCAATGTGAA